>AP025055.1:11183947-11512453 GCA_036186865.1 Eustoma russellianum
TTCGGCAAAAGAGTTGTTGTTAAGTGAGTTTCATCAACGTTAGGCTGCTAACTGAGTAATGG
This sequence comes from Eustoma russellianum, assembly GCA_036186865.1. Classification (NCBI taxonomy): domain Eukaryota; kingdom Viridiplantae; phylum Streptophyta; class Magnoliopsida; order Gentianales; family Gentianaceae; genus Eustoma; species Eustoma russellianum. The sequence continues at coordinate 11,184,010 of AP025055.1, forward strand.
GCCAAACCTTAGGCTAATAAGTGAGATTTTCTCCCATATCATTTCACCTTGGATGATATGTTAAGATCAAAATGAATTTTGGAACATCAACTCAGAAATAGTCAATGATGTTTCTTCAGGAAACATTATGCATATATTAATCAATGTAACGTTACCAACCTAGGCAAAATGCACTAGTTGTCGATTGCCTTCATCCTTCTGGGATATAAGGATCAAGAAAATTTCTTGGTGACAATTACGGACCATTGGCCTTGGGCTCAATATTAATAAGAAGTCTGTTTAGTCGGTGCATTATTTTTTTCATAGCCTTGGCATTTTCTTGAGGCCTTTCCTTATCTCACCACTTCGGGTGGTATGATGTAAAGTTTCTATAACATCCATAACCACGACCACGACCACGTAGATGATTATAATTACTTCTATTCGCTTCAGGGAATATCAGTAATTCGGTCTGGTGATAATAATGGTCTTTTATCGAAAATTCATTGCATTGTTCAGCAACTAGTATACATGAAATCATATGAGAATACATTTCAAACTTTCTTTCCTGATATTGCTACTGCAGGAGCATATTGGATACGTGGAAAGTGGGAAACATGTGTATTTATTTTGCCATATACAGATAAAATATCTGATAAAACCAGATATTAACTCAAAACGACAGGTTTGAGGTAATGTGATATGCTTCAGGCATAAGATGCTCCAGGCACAATAAATAGATCATAATAAAATCGTACTAACAAAATTTAGTAAAAGAAACTATATATATGACAAAATTAAATATATGCAAGAACATAACAATTAACAAACTTAATAACCTGTCATTGAGAAATAACTTATAACAAGCAAATTATGTCTATTGCTTCGGGCATGTTCACTACTCATGCTCCAAGCATGACAACTATTTGTGCTTCAGACATATCAGCTATTCATGCTTCAAGTATGTTGACTATTCATGCTTCAGGCATATCGACAACTCATGCTTCTGGCATGTTGATTACACATGCTTCCGGTATTTCGACCATCAATACTGCGGATATATCAATTATTCGTGTTTCCTGACAACTATTCATACTGCACGCATGTCATCTATTCATGCTTTGATCATGACAATTATTTATGCTTTAGGCATAACAATGATCAATGCTTTGGTCATGCTAATAATTCATGCTTCGGGTATATCAAGAGTGTATGATTCGGACATGACAACAATCTATGCTTCAGGCATGGCTGCTATGATCACGCTTCGAACATAATAACATTTTATCTATATGACTGCGAGCCATATATTATTTTTTTACCTTCAAAATAAATCTAGACTTCAAGCTAGATTAGAACAATCGTAAATAATAGAATTTCTCACGGGGTAACCCAAGAGCAGCAGCCGTCGAGCTGTATATAATCAAAATTGAATCCCTCTCGCTCAGATCACACGATAGAAACCACACAATGGCACATGATTGGGAACCTTAATTTAATAGTGTATATACTAAAAGACATACCATCAAAATCCTCTAAACAGGGTACAAAAAGAAATTAGACCCTTTTCTTAATACACAAATCAACAAGGAATTTTCCTAGATATTCATGATATTATACAACGAATCTCAAGATGTTCCAATAAGCAGTATGATAGATTCATTTCCTCCTTCTAACTGACAATAAAAGGAAAGAAATTCGCTACTTTCTATTAACCAAAATGATGATGTCAGATTTATCACCAAGTAATTAATGCAATCCGAAAGTTACGCCGTCAGCCTTCCGTCAATTGTCCGTAATAGGTTGCGTCGGCTGATCTGCACAAGGAACAAGGTCAGAGGACCCGGGATCTATGTCCCCGGATAATACCCTCCGACGCTCAAGTCAGTAGAGGCTATTTATGGTCAAATTTATGTACTGGTAAGAGAGTTTATAGAAGTTTTTCTGGTGAACCTGGTAGTTTTTCACCGTGGGGAAGATGAGTCAACGTTGTAGTTTTTTAGTTTTCACTTGCCCATCTTTCTCCTGTTTTCTGCCTTTTATATGGCTGCTTGAGCCAATGCATGGGCAGGGATCAGAGATCATGACACGCAAGGAGGTCACAAAGATGACTCTTACTTCTGCATGCTCGCCAAGTGGCACCGTGCTTGGCTGAGTAGGCTAGTTTCTGACACCTGGAAAGGAGTTTTACCTAGTAGGATTATCCAAGGTGAACTCCTGGATCCGAGGCTGAGCCTTTAAATGTATTAATGACCAAAAATGCCCGAAGTGGCCTGGGCCGTGGGGTCTGTTTACCGAGATGCAAGTGGCCGATATGATGTCAGCGGCCGACATGATGTCAGCGGCCGACTTTATAAGGCGTAGGCCGACCTGAGTTTGATGACTGCTTCAGTCTTAAGGTTTGACACCTGAAATGGTCTGCGATTGTCGTCCTAGAGGGAGCTGAAGCCGAGATGTATTGTGGCCGAGATGTGTTGTGGCCTTTTGGCCGAGATTATTCCGTCAAGTAACTGAACCTGAGTTACGTTGACCGTCTGACCTACCGTCAAGTGTTGTCTTTTTCCGAGCAGGTCGGATTTTGGCCCATCACAAAATGTTGGTAGCAGTCCACCAAAAGAACAGGAGTTGCATCTGCTTAGGTAATACACTAATGTTGGAATCCATAAGATACCGACAAGTGAATCTCCAACCAAAAAAACTGACCTAAAATGACAGTAGAATCTCTGCATTGATGTAAGAGTTATCTGTGACAAATTTGCTATCTTTGGCATAAATGAGATTTCTTTCATAACTTAAAAAGCCATCAAAAGTCTCTGTTCATGCTGTCCTCAAGAAAACTTCGATAGTAAAATTACATGTTTTGTTAAAATACCATTTGTTAATTTCAGTCTGCCCTTAAATTATCATATACTAACGTATATAAATGCAAACAATAGAAATTGAACATGTTGGAGACAGGGGATAGAACAACAGAGCAACCTTATAAGAATGCTCCAGTTCTTTGAGGAAATTGTCTTCAGAAATCCTAAATAGATGGTACCTCGTAGTAAGGATTATATTCGTCAGGAATTCGAAAGCATCATTGGAGCAAGGAGCCAAAACCCGTCACCGTGAAAAGCCGGAAAATTTGAATCGGCAAAGTTTGTTGTTTAATGCAGTTTGATCACAGAGGAACGACTCACGAATTTCTCATGATATATAACACCTGCTGATGCAAGCGACGCGACCAACATCGCGAGGAGAAACGTAGGCTAGAATAGCACACAAGGTTTTATCTGGAAGGACTTGCAAATCTCCCAGCACCTCCGCCTTCCGATCCTTAGGCAATCGATTTGAAATTGACTGCGTCGATGCAGTTGTTGAAAGTATATGCAAATTTTCTAAAACAATTGGGCGTGTTATAAACTTAAGTAATATCTGAGACGAAAATGAGAGGAGAACAGTGTCTATATTTCTCGTCATAGTCTTATCTATTTAATATTCTTAACAAAGTGTCCTATTTATAGGACATATAAAATAGAGATACATCGTATATGTTTATGACCTTTGGACATCCACACATATTTCGAAAAACCTATTACAATATTTCATAACACATTATTCCATAACAAACGGCAAATTTTGAGAAGATTTTAGTGATAATGATTTCAAGAGCAAATAAAATTTGAAACTCCATGAGCCAAGAAGCATTTTTAACTCCTATGAATAGAATCCACGAAACAACCTCGAACCGTGCGTTCTATATTGGAACTGGATCGATGTAGAGAATTATTTTTTATATTTTGGTTTGTTTCGAAAAATATTGTATATTCTTAAAAAATGAAAGAGTAATATGTAATAGTAAAATTTTACATACTATCTTTTATTAACAGTTATATGATTTCTTTTCAAATGGTTTAACTTTCTTAAATTATTTTCAGATAAAACTATAATAATATTTTTGAAACAGAAAAGGTATATAATTAGAATTTAGAGAAAATTGCAAGTGATCAATATGAAATCTTGCAAATTGAGGTAGGGGGAACTTGTTTGGTGTGCAATTCATAAATGATACATTATTCTCAAAACGAAGGGTATTTTAGGTTCTGCTGTTTGGACGAAGAGATGATTAATCACATTATCATTTCACGCATAGTGGTGCATGGAATTTGTGAATGCGTCGTTTGTTGTCTGGAATTCATCATGTTCTATTCTCTACGGTGAATCAAGTGTTGCATTCTTGGTTGGGAATTATTGCACAAGAAGTCATATGGGGATTTAGGTTGATCTTACACTTTTTTTTTTTTGCACTTTTTTGTTTTTGTATATATCTTTCATTACGTGTGTATATACATAGTTATGTAGTTGAATAGCTTTCTTCATTAGTACATTAACACATTATATGCCTATTATTATATCATATATGCATGTACATATAGAGCTAAGGGTCTCACTGAAAGCAAACTCTATATCCCTTATGATGCAATTATCGTTTGCCTACCTGTCACCCTCTTCAGACCTTAACAGTAGCGATTGCTATCGTTGGAATATACTGAACATGCTTGTTATTATTGTACTTCCTCTTGTAATAAATGACAAGCGATTGATATAAAAAAAATGTCATATACGGTTTATAAATAGGATTAAACAAATAAAGCCACAAAAATAGGATTAAACTATTGATACCATAATTTTATATATTTTCACAATTTTTGCACCCAAAATAAGTGTCGTCTTCAAAATAAAAATAATAAAAATATAAAAAGAATAATGACAACAGTTCCTTCAAAAAAAAAATTGCCCCATTGATAATATAACTTCAAAATATACATAAAACCCGAAACATACTGAAACTAATATTATAACTCAATATACATAAAACCCAAAACGGAATCCATGTGCTCGGAGACCGGATTTTCTCACACTCTAAACCATTACCTCCTTCATCACCCTCCATCACATGGCAACAAGAAGGTCGTGGCAACAAAAAGGTGGTGAGATTAAGTGAAAATCAACTTCATCTAGCCACAACACTCCTCTTGCTGCCACGTGTCAGACAGTATTAATATTGAAGGGGTAATGGTTTGGAGTTAGAGGAGATCCCAGCCCACTGCTGACGGCCTATTCAACGTCCGTCCTCGACTGTTTTGCTGCCTCACTTCTCAAACACCTGCCATCTGGCAAGCTTCCCATGAGACCGTAACGAATTTCCCGGTTTTCACGACTCTTCCTTCCTCTCTTATTTCAGTACTCCCCATCGTACACACGTTTCCAAACAACAGAAGGCCAAAATGTCGAACCCAGGACGCTTAGCATCCGTCTACAGCGAACTCCAATCAAGCCGTCTCGATGTCAGCCTTCCTTTGCCTTCAGTTCTTAAGAGCTCCTTCAATGTGGTTGACGGTCCGCCTTCTTCAGCCGCTGGGAATCCTGGTCCATTACTCTTTTTTTTTTTTGTCTTTTACTCGCTTTTCTTGCATAAGTATTCATGCATCATATATAGAGTCAAAGTTTATTTGGCACGTTACATGTTGTCATTTGATTAGATTTGTGAATGAATGTGCTTAATATTTTATTTATGATTTAGGATTTTTATGCTTGACAAGGAAATACAGGTCGATTTGTCTTTTCTCATGATTTTTATACTTTTTATATTGTCGAATCCTTTTCTTTTCTTTCTATTTTTGTAAGCATTCGTGAATATGGCGTTATGTGCATGATGACCAGAGATCATATCTATTCATGCATCAAATAGAACAGGAGGCAGACATTTCACCACAAGATGACATCAACGAGTGCGAATTTGTGAGTGAACGTTTTATGCATGCTTGTGTGTATCTATGCGCTTAAAATGTGATAATTGGATAAATGAATGGAGCAGGGCGAGTGGCTAGCAGCACAATTTTGTGAAGCTTTGTTTGGCAAAGTAGATTACTAAAATGAATCTGTAATCTTATTGTTATTTTTGTCATTATTATGAGGCAGGGTTTTGTTGGAATATAGAGTTGCAGAGTTGATAATGCGGAAGCAAGTGTTTTAAAAGATTTAGGCAGCACACTGTAAAATATGTAAGAATACAACAACAACAATATTATCCTATTGTCTTACAGGCTCCCGCCTATGACGGAGTATGGGGGGTCGGATGTATGCAACCATACCCATGTGTTAGAAAAACATAGAGGTTGTTTCCCAATGACCCATAATGATGCGTCAAACTGTGTCAATCAACTACTATTTCACAATATAAGAAGCACAGCCAATTTAGTGAGTCATTTTGCTTTATTCCATCATATTCCAAAGTCAAAGGAAGAGTGTGTCCTTGACTCCATTGGAAATGGAAACTGTAAAATATGTAAGAATAAATTGTAAAATAGAAGAGCATAAATTGGAGGCTGAATTATAAAAATTTTATTCGGACTTCTTAAAACTTCAATAGTTATTCCATTCCTTTGAATGTACATGAGTTTGCCTTTTATAAGGCTTGGAAGAGGTAAAAAACCTCAAGCCACCAATGGCTATTTCTAATAGCTATATTCTATTTGCAATTGTTTATTTGGTCCACTGAGCTAGTAGATGTATGTATAGTACATTCGTGTGAGCTCTCATTTTCCTGTATTTTCTAGGTTGTGCCTTTGCTCTGTTCATTTCTTCAGTGCTGCCATTGAGACTCGTATTTGTCTAAGTGTTTTTCCTCGGCAGTGCAGTCTCTTTGTTGCTATCTATCCTTGTTCTGTTCTGTTGTGCTTAGTACAGCTTGACACATCTGCGTAGTTCATTTGCCTTCACCTCGTCTCCTCAATTCGGCATCCCATCATTGAAGTGTGCCTTTACTTCGTCACCTCTTGGTATTCTTTTAGCTCAGCTCCTGTACCACTTCGGCACTTCTCATTTTAGCTCACATCGGCACTTCTTATTTTGGCTTTACTATCTTGGCTTTTTCACCTCGGCTCTTCATTCTTCTCCTCAGGACTTTATTAGATTACCTCGGCCTTGCATCCTTTCAGCTTGGCACTGCATCATTCCACCTCAGCACTTCATATTTTAGCTCGACAGTTCATCTCCTTAGCTCAAGCACTGTCCTCACCTCGGTATGGCACCTCGACTCGGCACTCCTTTACTTCTGCCTTTACTTCAGCTAGGCACATCAGTTGGATAGTCACTTCAGCTAGACACCTCAGCTCTTGCTAGTTACTTTGATTATTTCTGCAGACGATTCTTCAACACTCCCCTCATGCTTGTTGTATTTATACAACCAAGATTGACATTGTTAGCCGAATTTGGCAATAGGTTTATGCCTTCCTCGATGTAAGTACACTCGCCCCCACCCCCACTGACATCTACGCACATACCGCTTTTTTGTGTTGCATGGATTCATCATTCAAGTTGTCTAAAATTTGGAGAAGCATACAGAGGCACTTTTTGTTATGTTTGGGGGCTGTGGAACAAGTAAGAGCAGAGATGCTGAGAGGCATATAATAAAGCCACATTCAGCGTGGGAGGGGTTTAAGTGTCATTTATGAGCTGGTTGAGACGTAACAGCAATGGTGGTTAGGATTTGTCAAATTAACAGCTTAGGCAGTAGGATGGGCTTATGTAAGGTACTGTGACAAAGTAATGAGTTCGTGTGAAATAACAAAGTAACTGATCACCTGAGGAATTTTAGTGAATAGGTTTTACAAGGTAAGTTGATTTAATGCAAACAAAAGGAACAGAAAACACCTGACCTTCCTTTCCTCCCAAGTTATTGGGCTTACAGTATAAATTTGTAAGACTTCAATGCTCTAAACAATAACTGGAACGACGTTACTTACTGTTGCTGCAGAAAACTGGTAATCACATTTCAAGATCCTGAGAATTTGGTTCAAGTAGATCTTTTGGGACGTACAAACTATAAACTATGCACTTGTGTTCATTCTGTTTTCTCAATGAACATTTTTGTGTCACCAAAATGAGCTTGATTGTTTGTATTTTGATGTACTTACAGATGAAATTGCAAAACTGTTCCCAAACCTATTCGGACAGCCATCAGCTACCTTGGTACCTAGTGATTCAACAAAGGACTTGCTAAACCAGAGCTTGAAAATTGGGGTTGTTCTTTCTGGAGGACAGGCACCAGGTGGTCATAATGTGATCTGTGGGATTTTTGGTAAGATATTTGTTATTTCCTTAATTTGGCAGTCGAAGCATTTCATTTTCAGGCACCTATTCTTTAAATATTATCTGCGTAAACTACAACAGCTAAACTTTCCCGGTTGAGGAGGTCTGTACGTTTTGACTGATAATCACTTGCAGATTATTTGCAGGAGCGAGCAAAAGGTAGCATACTTTATGGTTTCAGGGGAGGTCCTGCTGGTATCATGAAATGCAAATGTGTCCAGTTGACGACAGAATACCTCTATCCATACAGAAATCAGGTACTCTACCTAAAGTTGAAGCTGATTTTTGATGAGAGCTTTTGGACAATGTTGTGGATAAGGTCATGTTTTCTATTCATCCAAATCCACTTTTCTCAAGCTGTACACTTAATGTAAGAATAAGAAGAGTATAAAACTTTTGATTTTATTTTCAGTCTGTTTATGTGCAAAAGAAAATTTTATGCTATCCTCACCAGTTTTCCTTGAAATGGCTTACTCAATCGATAATGTCTCATAACATTGTAATAATCCCACATTAGAACCTTAACCAAAACAGTACATGTTTATAAGGAAATGAAGATGGGAGATTGGTGGTCAATATGTGTGAACTCATACATCTTGGTCATTGCAATTTGGCTTAATTACCTGATGGACTGAGACCTCATAACTAATAACAATGACAAACGTCAGCAAGAAGTGTGGGAACCAAGTGTTGTGCAGCTAAGTGCTAGACATGAGAGACATCCATAAAGCCTGTAGGACTAAGTGCATGTGATGAGAGCCACCTCTAGAGCCTCTATAATCCATCTCAAGAATCTCAAACAGGCTAGTGGATATTGTCCTCGGCTACTACTGTTTAAGGTGCCCGGTTATTAAGAAGAGGCAAGGGTAATAGACCAACATCAGACCTTAAATCAGATGGCACCTATTTATCAGGCAATGAAGAAGGGATAGATAGTTAATTTGGGTTGACCATTTTGAACAAGTAGAATTTAGTCTAAGGAGCTAACTTCACATCTTGGGTCATAGTACTTAGACTCCTATATCACCTGACATGCCGGAGTGTTACAGTTATTGGTCCTTTCCTATGCAGCCTGTAACCCTTATTATAATATCATGCATACACATACTCATAGTAGTTCATTGTGCCTATGGTGATTGTTTTTGCAGTACACATTCCTGATTCTTATCCCAACTCTTCATTTTTTAGCAAATCTCTGATTTTTTTGCATCTAAAGACATCCAAAACGAATTTACAATTTTTATTGATTGTCTTCCTGCAGATGTTTATGTTACTATCCTCTTGTGTTCTGTAGCTCCATAGATTAAATTTTCTCAGCTTCTTTCTGTCAGGGTGGATTTGATATGATCTGCAGTGGCAGAGACAAGATTGAAACTCCTGAACAGGTAAACTCCAGAGATGTAGAGTATGAATAAGCAAAAAAGATGAAGCCTGCAGTCCAGTAGTCAATTTCTTTATGAACTGCTTAGATGAACGTCTTGGAGCTAGTATGGTCTCTCTCTTTAAATTTCAGTTCAAACAAGCTGAAGAAACAGCGCTGAAGCTTGAATTAGATGGCCTTGTTGTTATAGGAGGAGACGATTCAAATACGAATGCTTGTCTACTGGCTGAAAATTTCAGGTTGATGCTCATTTAGTTACCCACCGCTTTCCTATCCCAAAAGAACAATAACAATAAAAATATAAAGTATTGTATCTTTGGTTGAATTTTCTTTTATCTTTCAAAGGGGCAAAAATATAAAAACTCAGGTTATTGGCTGCCCGAAGACCATTGATGGTGATTTGAAATGCAAAGAAGTTCCGACAAGTTTTGGGTTTGACACTGCTTGCAAGGTTGGTTCTATATCTTTCTTTGCTTCAAGTTGATCACATTCTGCTGTTCTTTCGGTTGATTAGATAACATGGACCAACTTTTCTGGTTCTTTTTTTTTTTTTTTTTTTTTTTTGTACAGTTGTAAGTTCTATAGCGCAACTTGTTTAGGACTGCTCATTATTTTTGTGGACCATCTCAAGAGAGATGCACCTCATGTGGGCTTGGAAATTTACATGATTAAATATAATTACTTAGCAACCATGCCATTTTATCTTACAGCTAGGTTTCTTTACTCTTTGATTGCATAAGTTGTATCAGAGGGATATGCATGTCTGATAATATTGGAAGATTAAGAAGCAACACCAAATTCTCAAAATCCGAATCGTTCTATTTATTTAACTAGGTGATGAAGTAAACTTTCAAGTTGTTTTTGTAGAGATAGCTTCTTAAGGGATTCCTTTGATTGAAACGAATCATCAAATAGTATGACTAAGGCTCCTTTGAAGTGAAACTCCAAGAACTGGACATATGCACTCAGCTGTTCTTTTCCCTCAATGTTCAGATATATGCAGAAATGATTGGAAATGTTATGACCGATGCCCGTTCCACTGGAAAATACTATCACTGTAAGTACTACTAAGATCACACTGACGTGATTTTCTTCTATGTATTTATATATCCTGTCCTACAATCAAAATCGCCAGTTTTCTGATGATATAACTTAAGAGTTCTAGGACACCTTATAGATATTGGACAATCTCTCATCCAACAAACTGTGCTAGTTTCAATGATTTTATTTTTTGGACTGACAAATTCTTTGATCAGTGTCTTATGATTGTACCCTCTTACGTTTGACATGAAACCATTATTTAGACAGCAAACCATCTGCCATGCTTGAAAGAATGCAGGGATAAATATTTATTTCTTTCTTTTTGTTAGAAAAGGATAGGCAAATACCACCATTGATGAAATATAAAGGCAGCATGCTATAACTGTAAATACAATTGTGATATTGATGTCCAGATGCTTTTAGATATCTATTGATGAGCACATGCGGTATTGGATTCTCATCTTTATTTTTTTACTACATAATTCTGGAAAACCAAGTTTAAGTCTTCTTTGAAGTTTATATACTATTGAAGAATACAAGGATTTCTATTGAGATGCAAAAATGAAAGTTTTTCCAATTAATGGTGATCGAGATCGAATTTCTGTTCCAGCATTTGATATTAGTATCAAGGATCCATACAGTTTGATGTACTTAATGTTTTTTTCCAGATCATCTTTTTCTAGAAGGTCATCATTATTTACGTTGTAATCCTTTGCTATCTACTATTCCCCTCAGTTCTTCATTTAAACCCATTTTCCTTTCTATCCTGGTCACTAAGATTTTCTTGTTTATAAGAATCTCAAATGGCCAGCACATATGAATGCTTCAGCTGCTGGACACTAGAAAATAGTTGTGACATTTAGAAGAAAGTAGGACATTAAGCATAGAAGTTTTTGCAATCATGCAAAAGTTAAAGTCAGATCTTATTTAAACCTTCTTGAACCCATATGTTTTGAGTTATCTGCACAAAAATCCTTCGCCGCATCCAGTGGAAGCTATACAATTGATTTCTCAATAATATTCCAGTTTTTGGCGAAATTCGGTGCAATTTATTAATCATTTCACCTTTGGTGGAAAGTTAGAATCTACTTTTCTGAAAGCTAGAATACTAAGTGATGAAAGAAACAGACAAAAAGATCTGCAGAAACTAAATGACTATGAGTGCCAGTACCAAATTTAGGTGATATACAAATTGAGCGTTCATCTTGTACGCAGGAACGTTCTCAATAACCTTATTAAACGAAAGCTATTTATTCATTGTTAGAATCATTACGTGCATGTGCAGTAAAGATTAAACTCCTCAAACCATATTGAAAGGAAAATGATTTCTTTGTGTGCAACAAAATATTGGGGTGTTGTACTAAAGTAGTAATTGAACTCCTTCATCTAAATATTCAATTCTTTGTTAGTTGTCAGACTCATGGGCCGTGCAGCTTCTCACATAACATTGGAGTGTGCTTTGCAGACTCATCCAAATATTGCTATCATTGGTGAAGAGGTAATTCTACAATTTGTGTCTTCTATCATTGTTGTTACTAACTCTATGAGGTAACACCTATGGTCATGCCCCAGTTTGATTGCCCTTTTTCCTTTTTTTTTCGAGTCATACCACATAAGTGGAGAATTTGCCCCATAGTGGGGATTGACCCAAGACATTTCGTCTTAACCTTAACCACTAAAGTAAGACCTCATTGGCACTGTTTTTCCAGTTTAGTTATTTTTGTAGTTTCTGTGTCCTGGCAGATTATGAAAATTGTTGTCTGTGTTAAGTTTCTTTTGCTAAAAAATGTGCTAAATGGAAGAGCACGACGCGTTAAGAATTCCAACCTTTCAAGAGTTTGACCAAATAAGGTTGACCTAGATGAAACTCCTGACTAAAAAGCTTGAATAATGTCAAACCTTAGCGAACCCTAGGCTGACAGACTTATGATATTTGGGATTTATCGTAATCCGTTGTCATTGAATTTTATTGTTTTTCTCGATTATTTGCCTGGCCACATGCCCTCCTGCAAGTTCCATCATCTTGCAGATAGAAACGAAACAAAAGACTATAAGATACCTTTTCTTTGTGCCTACTGGTGTCCCATTCTGCATTTTATGGACCAAAATCAACTGCCAATGTGGAATCCTAGTAACTAAATAAAAAATATGTTAAACCTGCAGCAACAATCTGCTGCTTGGAATTTTTATGAACACCCTGTGATCTCTTATTTTTTCCAGCTTTTTCAGAAATATCATCCGTAGCATATCATAACTGTGATAAGTTGGTGAGAAATTACAATCAGAATTTTAAAAGAGAACTAGATGGCAGAACAATATTTCCAACATGTCGTTTAATGGTTGAATATTTTTTTTCACTTTGTTTTTTGAGTCATGCACATAAGTGGAGAATTTTGCCCAATAACGGAGGTTGAACCCGTGGCCTTTCGTCTTGGGGCCTCAACCTTAATCACTGGTAACGCCTTATTCGTTTTGTTTCTTCACTTTAATTGCTAATCTCCTCATATCAGTTAAGTATTTATTTTTGCATGCCACAAAGAAGTCAAAGATGTGGTGTTTATTGCAATAATGTCTTGTCACTTTGTCTTCAAGTACTAATGAAATTATCAAGATATCTTTTGGTCTTTTAACAATGATTATGTATGTACCTGTTTCATTAATTTCAGTTTGTGGATTTGCCTCCCTATGTCTTGAGTAAAGATGAATGGTTTATGCTTATAAAATAACTCTCTCTCTCTCTCTCTGACCTTTGGGGTTTTGAGCATATCTATTTAGTCTATTTTATTGGCTCTATGATTTTGCAGGTTGCTGCCAATAAGCAAACCTTGAAGCAAGTTACAGATTACATAACTGGCATAATCTGCAAGCGTGCAGAGTTAGGTTACAACTATGGGGTTATTCTGATACCTGAAGGGCTTATTGATTTTATTCCAGAGGTCTGTCCTTGAGAACTGCATCCCTTTGTTTGACTTCTCAGTTTCAAGTACACACTTGTCACTTCTTTCCCTTTCCATTTCTCTGAAGCATTTGATCTTCAGGAGCATAGTGAAACGTAGTGGTTGGCTTTTAATTCCTCCTTTTTGGTTATAGGTTCAACAGCTCATTGCAGAGCTTAATGAAATACTTTCACATGATGTTGTTGATCAAGAAGGAAACTGGAAAAAGAAATTAAGGAGTCAATCTCTGCAGCTATTCGAGTTCTTTCCTCGAGCTATTCAAGAACAACTTTTACTTGAAAGAGATCCTCATGGAAATGTTCAGGTGGTTGTGTAGTAGTAATCGTTTTCTTCTGTTTCAGTTTTTTCAATAAATCTTGTATTTTGGAACCTTAATGCTTATATTTAACTGTTAGTAGGTCGCCAAAATAGAAACTGAAAAGATGCTCATACAAATGGTAGAAACAGAACTAGAGAACATGAGAAAACAAGGATTGTACAAGAAAGAGTTCAAAGGGCAATCCCACTTTTTTGGGTATCTTTCATAAATTTCTGAGTCTTGTTTTTCTTCCCTATTAGTGATACAATGGTTCGTTATTTTCTATTTCTTTTAGCCTTAAAGTCAGTTAACCCTCATCTTCATTTGTAGTTACGAGGGAAGATGTGGTTTGCCTTCCAATTTTGATTCTAACTACTGCTATGCATTGGGCTATGCTGCTGGGGCACTTCTTCATTCTGGAAAAACTGGGCTGATTTCTTCGGTTTGTTTTTTTTCACTTGCTTATCTTGAAAAGTGTCTCAAAAATAGTTTGATATTTCACCATCAATATGGCTCTTGCTATAGCTATACCAAAACTGAAGTCTTTTGGCCTCTGAAGTCTCACATGTTTAATAACCTTGTTGGTGTTCTAGGTGGGCAATCTGGCAGCTCCTGTTGAAAACTGGACAGTAGGGGGAACAGCTCTGACTTCTTTGATGGATGTTGAAAGGAGACATGGTACATACATGTGCATTTTGAGTCATATGTCAGTTTTAGCCTTGTCATATGTATGTGCCATTGTAGAGGGATCTCTATGAAGTATATAGACATAATTAGAGATATGTATGCTAGGACAAAAACAACCGTTCGTACGCCTGTAGGGAATACGGACTTCTTTCTGGTGGAGGTCGGTCTCTCCATCAAGTGTCTGCGTTCTTTTTGTAGTTGTCCTTGACGAGTTGTCAAAACCGATACAGGAGGCAGTTCCGTGGTGTATGCTTTTTGCTGATGATATTGTATTAGTCGCAGAAAATAGACATACCCTGAGTATGAGACTAGAGCAGTGGAGAGGTGTTTTAGAGAGAAAAGACCTAAAGATTAGCCGTTCTAAGACCGAGTATCTGCACTGCAACTTCAGCAGCGTAGCAGACAGTGAGGATAGCCAGCTCACCATCAATGGTCAAGTGGTACCACAGGTAAGTAAGTTTAAGTACCTATGATCATTTGTGCAGCAGAATGGCGACATAGATAATGATGTAGCACATCGAGTTCAAGCAGGCTGGTGTAGATGGAGGGCGGCCTCAGGGGTGCTGTGTGACAAAAATTTCCCAAATAAATTAAAGGGAAAATTTTACAGGGTGGCAGTACGACCGGCAATGCTATATGGGACAGACTGCTCGGCCATCAAGAGGTCACAATTACAGAAGATAGAAGTGGGCAGAGATGAAGATGTTGAGGTGGATGTGTGAATATACAAGGCTAGACTGGATCAGAAACGAGGTGTTTCGAAAAAGGTTAGGCGTGGCTAGCATAGCAGATAAGATAAGGGAGGGAAGAATGAGATGGTATGGACATGTCAAACGGAGACAGACAACAGCGACGGTCAGAGCAATTGAAAGACTCATTGTAGAGGGAAACAAGAGTAAGAAAGGCCCAAACTGATTTGGGATGATCAGATTAGGCACGACCTATAGATTTGCACCTCTCTGAGGAGATGGTTCATGATAGGAGTTCATGGAGACATAAGATTAATGTTAACGAGGTATGGTCATATATAGGGACACTTTAGAGTATATTTAGGGACATAGATAGGCGTAGACACTATCTACGCTTTAGGTTGACTTTCCACTTGATTGCGTATGTTATACCGTTGTTTTACATTACATGTACATATACACGTGATGTGTATTTTAATATCGAAAGTCTTTTCTGTGTATTTCTTGAATTTCTTCACTGACACACTAGCACAGAATATCTCTATTATTATGTCATTTATGCAGGTACATATAGAGTCGAGGGTCTCACTGGAAGCAGACTCTCTATCCCTTGGGATAAAGGTATTGTCTGCCTACCACTTAACCTCCCCAGACCCTAACGATAGCTTTTGCTGTCGTTGGGATATACTGGGTCTGGATGATGATGATGATATGTATGTGCCATTGTATAATTTTACTGAAGCAGGGAGTCCTTTGTATCTTAGTTGTCATATGGTAAAGACTCTCCCTGGTTTTCTTGTTCATTTGAAGTACGGATAAGACCTCATACATCAAAGCATACTCCTCGGAGTTCTACTGTTTCTCCTTTTCAAAGAACCAAAATAGTTGTTGTGAAACAGGCATTGCATCCATCCAACCACATTTGCTAAGAAATATTTTAGTTGTTCCTGATCTTGTAATTTCCCAAAGAGTCCATCCTTGTTCCTTTAGTTACAACAGGAAGTCTCAGAGAGAGAAGCAAATGCTACAGAGAGGTTCAAAAGCCTTTCAGTTTTGTTTATGGCAATGCCGGCAGCATTATTTTTCTTAGGTGGTAAACAAGCTGTATGTCAATTCATAACTTACGCAAAAAAATTCTGATTGTCTTCTGAACCTCTAGTATTGACTTTCCATTAAGAAGCTCAATAGAGTGTATGCCATGTGTTCCCATACAAATATATATGGCATGGTAAAAATAGGGACAAACACCATAATCCACCAGGTTTATGTCATAACAAAGTCGAAAGAAAATCGTGTATGGAGAGAAGTAAGGAAACAAGTGTTTTTGTCATTGATTGGTTACCTTTATGATGGAGATCAATCCTTTTTCAGGAAAGTTCAAACCTGTGATAAAGAAGGCAATGGTGGAACTTCAAGGTAAAATATGCTTATTCTGTCCTTTTGCAAGCTTCCTAGAAGCAGATCATCTTACCCTACCAGCAGTGTAATAGTGCTTGATTCAACATTTGACGTTACAAGTGACTTGAACCTTCACAACCTTCAGGGGCTCCATTCAAGAAGTTTGTTTCTATGCGAGACGATTGGGCACTGAAGAATCGATATGTCAATCCAGGTATGAATTAATACTTTTTTAATTTCAAGATTACTTGGGAATGATCCCATTTTCTTTACTGCTTTTTCCTTCAAATATGCTCACAACAGCTAAAACTATTTAAGCTGTTCCGTAAGAAACTGGGCATACAAAATGCAGCCAATTCTTAGAAATGTGAAATGGACATGTTAAGACAGCATGGTTCAACTGGGTATACACTATTATTTTGTCTTCATTTTCATTTAGGAAGGTTTAATCTCAGTATTACTCAAGATTCCCCTTATTATTTGTCAATCTAGTTAACTCTAAAGTCTCATCTCCATATACATAGGTTATAGTTCCTTCTGGAACTCTGATTGCTACATTATCTGCCAAAGAAAGGACGATAATTTAGAAGGCAGATATAACCCTAATGCCACTATATAAATACATACACGCGTGTGCACAGTTATATTGCTATCTGGCAGCAGACTTGATAGTATAGGATACTTTTCGGACTTTTATGCATTATATCCTAAGTGCGCACAACATATCTTGTAAATATTTCCTGTTGATCATGTGTTTGGTACAAATTTGCATTTAACCAAAAAAGACATACGCATGTATGAGGTACAGTCTTTAAGAAACGAAACATTTAGTTGGATTGGGATTGAAAAAGCCTGTAAATCTAGCTTAAGTGAAGGGTGATACCGATCTACTTTGCAACTGAAAATTCGAAGGAAGAGCTTTCTCTTCTGAAGCTTATTTGTTTGCTGTCTCTTGCTTCTTTGAAAATCCTTGTACAGGTCCAGTGCAATTTGTGGGGCCAACTGCAAATGAAATCAATCACACATTGATGCTGGAACTGCATGCTCAGGCTTAGGAGTTTCGATACCCTTTTGAAATTAGGCTACTAGTAACTTGGATTCGGATGTTCCAAGCTACATCATTTAGTACTAATAATGTTTTTTTCATTATAAAATTATAATATGAAAGTGAGAGCTTGAATGATGTATACGAGCAAAGGAACTTCACATTTTCCCCACATCATTCACGTTATAATTTCACTCTGAATTGCTATGCTTCTTATTATTAACAATGATTGCTGGAAAGTAATTATTGAACCGGATGAAATCTGAGGAGGCTTCAAATGAGACAAAATATGAGGTCTCTAATCACGCGATGCCACGCGTACAAAAGAGCCCGCTGTTTACTTACTTTTTTTCTTTTTTTTTAAAAACAAAAGCTCTTTTGTACGCGTGGCATCGCGTGATTGGAGACCTCATATTTTGCCTTCCTGTGATCTCATCCGTTATTGAACTGGCAATATAACAGAACTTGTCTTTATCCCAACAGAATTTACTCTGGATAAAGGAGTAAATTTTTCTACGTTTTAAACGGAGAAAGAAAAAAAAATGTAACCTTTAGAGATTAATAAGAGACAGAACAGTGTCGTAAACTTGTTTACCTTCTTCTGCAAGTTGGAAAAAAAAAAGTGAAAACAGTACGTGTGTATATACCTAATCAGATATAACGTGGTATGCTTCCTATGGCTAGATATAGTGTAGATGGTTCAAAATGAACATCATAGAGGGACACAGTTATTGGTAAATGATGATACCAGAAAAATCACCCGTCGGTCAATGACAGTCAACGTTAGAGCAAGGGTACAGAAATAACTCAAGGCCGCAGGTCGGCCTGGAGATTGACCAAGTCCCACGCAGACAAGTATTCCACCTCGGCCTAAAGTATTCCACCTCAGCCTAAGGGATTCACCTTGGCTCAATGGCTTTACCACGGCCCAAGGATCTTATCACAGCTACAGTTACCAACTGGAATAGCCTGGCCAGAACCTTGGCCCAAGCATTTTATCACAAGACCCCGGCATTTCCGCCCTTCAAAATGGCACCTTGGCCATGATAGCAGTCGAACATCTGAAAGAGCGGGCACAACCAGCTCGGCCAGAGGGATCCGAGTTCTCATAGTTCCATCTCGGCCTCGGAACTACTCTCGACCACGGCACTGATTATTGATCTCGGCCAGGTTACAACAGTCACAGAGCAGTATGCTACGTGGTCTACATGCAGTATCCCACTTTCCAGATGTTAATCATACAGAGGAAAGGAGCCAGTACAGCAATCCTTAGCAGCTGCACGGCTACCATGCAAGCGGGCCAAACGTCGTCCTCTCAACCGTCTGAGACACGGTAGTTCCCAGCTTCGCCTGCTATAAAAGGGCTACTCCAACAGTAAGAGGGAGAGAGGCAAAAAAAATACAAGTCTAAATTCCTAGTTCACATCACAAGTGAGAAAAACACCCCGCTGTTCTCACCTCAGCTCAGCCTACACTGTAGCCGACCTAAAACAAGTTTCATAAAACCTATTTTTCAGTTAAAGCTATACACTAAAATGCCCATAACTGACTTGAGCGTCGGAGGGTTTCCCCGGGGCAGCGCCCTGGGACCCTAACGAGCTCTTCTTCTTTTCTCAGGTTTTCTCTGGAGGACGTTTGACGGAAGGACTACGACCATTAAACGGCCTAGCTCCGGGTATTTCTACTTTTACTTTGACGGGACCAATCCGACCTCGTCAAATTGGCGCTAGAAGGAGGGCGGCCTGAACCTCCGGGTCCTTTTTACGCGAGAAATATCCATTAAGGATTCCTCCAGTAATTAAATCCTTAGAACTGCCCTTGAAAGTTATCAAGAGAAAGATGAGCCAGGAAAACACACAAAGGTCTGCCCTGCCATTTGGTGATCCGGGTTTTCAGGGGATAAACGAGTATTCAGTTCCTAATACCTTCTCATATGAGGAACATATGCGAGCCATACACTATGTGGCACAAAATCCAGCAGCTTTCCAAGCTGTACTGGAGTTGAGAAGGGAAGCGTTCAGAGAAGGAACAAGTAATCCTTCTCCCAGTGGTACCAGCGTTCAGCAGTTGGAATATTCTCCATCTCGGCCAGGATACCATTCTGAATGTCAAACCGAGATTATAACTAAAGCTGAGAACCCATTTCGAAGGTCTGGCGATCAGACCATACAGA
Organism: Eustoma russellianum; assembly: GCA_036186865.1. Taxonomy (NCBI): domain Eukaryota; kingdom Viridiplantae; phylum Streptophyta; class Magnoliopsida; order Gentianales; family Gentianaceae; genus Eustoma; species Eustoma russellianum. Next base: position 11,203,794 of record AP025055.1, read on the forward strand.
GCCCCTCGACCTCACCTCGGCCTCGAAGTCTCGAAAGACATATCCAGGCCTCACGGCGAGAAAGAGCATCCGTTAAGGTTCGGATGGGGGGCCAGGGCAGAGAAAGAAGTTCCTTGCTGGCTTCCAAAGCTCGTATTCTCTCCTATATGAGGAAGAGAAGTCTGGTAAAGGAACCTAGACCTCTTGCAGGACCACTCCGTAAGAGGGATCCACAACTCTACTACCTATATCATCATGATATAGGGCACGATACAGAAGATTGTAGGCAGCTCGGAAAAGAGATAGCCCGCCAAATTGAGCTCGGCCATCTGCAACAGTTTCACGATCCGAGATGAAACTTGCATAGCGGAGCCAATTTAGATGTTCCTGGAGGTAAACATCAACCTAAGGGGTAGCTCTGAGTTGGAAAAATACAGAGGCTGCCTAGACTGTTAATTGAGCTAAAAGTGGGGACCAATTTTCGTGTATATTTGAAAATCCCCAGCTCGGCCTTACAGTTGGCCTGTACAGCAATCACCTCTTGGTGCATGAAACTTCTCAGCAATAAAAAATGTTCATTCAACTTAGTGTTGTGGACAGCTCTGCAGAATTGAAGTTTCTTATTAAAAAGACCTCGGCGAAGAACGGGGTAAATGCCCGCTAAAGGGTGAAAAAAGACCTCGGCTAAGTCCCAGGCACTCGCCCGCTAAAGGGTAAAAAATTTTTCTCCTCAGCAGGTTCTGGGGAAAGAGCCCGCCAGAGGGTTAAATTTCTCCTCAGCAGGTTCTGGGGAAAGAGCCCGCCAGAGGGTTAAATTTCTCCTCAGCAGGATCTGGGGAAAGAGCCCGCCAGAGGGTTAAATTTCTCCTCGGCAAGTTCTGGGGACAGAGCCCGTTAAGAGGGTTAAAGATTTCTTCTCAGCAGGTTTGGGAAAGATCAAGGGTTGAATTTGCATCTCGGCCAGCCCGGGGTACTAACTCGCTCAAGACTCGTATGACCTTGGCAACTCTGGATGAGGTCGGGGCATATCACCATAACTCACCTCAGCTAGTGTACAACGGATGAGTTATTTTAAATGAGATCTCGGCCAAGGTTTCACGAGATTCTCTTATTTGAGCTCAGCAAGACGAGGTAACCTTTATTTTGTTATCTTTTATTAAAGTTGAGCAGGTTTATAAGACCGACATTCAATCTCGGCAACAATGAACTTGAAAAGTACGATTACGCTATTCTGCGGGTAGAGTTTTGCCCAAGATTAGTAGGTCCGATGTGCGACCTCGGCAACAAAAAGTATGAAGAAAATACTGGAAAATGCAAAAAACTTGGAAACGAACAAGAATTGCAAATTAAAAGGGCAGAAACTTTCATTGATGACCAGAGTACACTTGTTACAGTCTAAGTTTAAATTTGATCATCATCATCACGCAAGTCTGCCCCGTCAGTGAACTTCTGAAACTGGGCTTCGAACTCGGCCTCAGCATTGATGTTGTAGAGCTCAGTTAGCCTGGGGTCATCCTTATTCAGCTGGGGGCAGACCTCAGCACAGACATCAATAGCTTTTGTTTGACCCATCTGCATAACTGGCCCCTGCAGCAGCACCATATTCTCTTCGAACTCCTCAGATTTCTTGAATTCGGCCACTGCTTCAGACTTGGCCGCAACAAGCTGAACAGAAAAGTTTGATGCTTGCTGCTCCAGTTTTTCTTGCAGAGTTTTGATCACGGCATCTTTCTGCCCAGACTCGGCCATGACTTGGTTGTAGCATGCTTCCAGGTCGGCATTCCTTTTTTCTAGCTCGGCCACCAGAGAGTTGGTCGTAGCCCACTTTGTCTCGGCCTCCTCCTTCTGGCTTTGAATTTTGATGATCTCCGACTTCAAAAATGTGATGCTCTGGGAATTGGCATCAGACTCTTTGGTTTTGATTGCCAGCTGACTTTGTAGCTCTTCACCTCGGCTAATGAGCTCGGACAATTGCACTGTTAGCTGTTTCACAAAAATGGAGTTAGAAAAAACTTTAGCATGTGAAACCAACAAAAGATAGGTCATACCACAGCAGAATTGATATGGACAGAGTTGACCAAACTGCCCCAAGACGCAGTTGAGAAACACTGTTTGTTAATGGGTAATATCAAGCTGTTCATCTTCCTAGCTGTGGCAGGGTTCATCACAGTGTCGGCTTCATCAAATTCGCCCACTGTTACGTTTTACTGAGCAGGTGCCATCTCGGCCTCAGGAACAGGGGCATCTTCTCTTGGTCTCTTTCCCAGAACGGAACTTTCAAATTGTTGGTTCCGTCCAAAGTCAACTGGAGCTGCACTCTTCAGAGGGACCTCGGCCCTTGCCTCTGCTATCATGATCCGAGTGAGGAAAATTACCTAAAGGAATAAATCAACAAGACAGGAAATACAAAATACCTGGGTTGGTTGATTCAGATGCGATTGTGATGGCCTGATTCACCTCAGCTTCGGCCATGCCTTCAGCTGGGGGCAGACCTTGAGCCACCTCGGCCCTTGCTTTTGCGGCTTGAGCCTTCTTGCGAGCCGCGGCCTTGGCAATCTTTGCCGCAACATCCTTCCCTCCAGGAGCCATGGAGCCTGTTTAGAGTGCACAAGGTTAAATGGGGGAGGTTAGAAATGGAAAAGAAGCACAAAGTACCAGAACATACCCCGGACTATTGCCAAATTGTCTGGAGAAAGGGGTTTGTAATGGGGACCTGAGGCTAAGGAGCTCAGGTCAGCCGCCTTCAGAACGGATTCATTAACTCTGTGCCAGTCAATGACTACAGGCAGAGAATACAACTTGGCCGCCTCGTCACAATATTCTGGGCTCGGCTTCATGTTGTCAGCTCTGCCCGACTTCCATATATCAAGTTGTGGTAACCCTAACTTCTTAATATAGAAAAATCTACCCTTCCAGTTCTTCTTAAAAGATGGGATGTGGACAACATAGTGAAAATCTTCAGGAGTAACCCTCTTGGTAAAGTAATACCAACTTTCGGAGGATCGGCAAGCAAATAGACTTCTGAAGATCCTCTGGTCAAAGGGGATTTCAGATGCTCTAAGGAAGAGCAGGAAGGATAGAATTATTTTCAAACTGTTAGGCTTGATTTGAGGAAGCCTAAGGTTATAGGAATGAAGAATTCGAAAGAGAGAGACTGGGACGGGAAGACGGAACCCAGGATGAAAGTATTCTTCATAAATGGCCTCATACCCTGCAGGAGGGTCATAGGCAGTTTGATTGGGTAAAGGAAGGATGTGATCAAATTGATCAACATCAATATCGTACATCCCGCATATCAAAGAAACGTCCACCTCGGACAGAGTACAAAAAGACTCTTGGACCTCGGCTGAAGGAGACCCCCTATAGACAACTCCTACCGGCAGAGCTGAAACCCTAGATCTATTAGGCACCGCTGTCGTGCCCGGAGGAGGAATGGTTTCTGCCTGCTCTGGAGAAACCTCAACTACTCTAACAGCTCTGCTCGGCATACCTCGGCCACTGGGGCCGGCAACATTACCAGCACCAGCCATAAGCCGAGCTGGAGGACGGTTCTTAGAGACAACCGTCTTCTTCGATAGGAACTAAAAGTTCCGTCATTTCCAACATACGAAGCTCCCTCAGAGCGATTCTGCGAATCAGAAGCCGAAGACATGAAAGCTAGCAGAGAACTTACAGACGATTAGCTGGAAGAGAAGGAAGATTGCCGAGATGAAAAGGACGCCGGAGCAAGGGGAAACGCCGGAAGAGCTGACACCGATGAAAAGCAAAAGATGGGAAAAGAGTGATTAGAATGCAAAAGGGAAAAAATGAGGAACGAAGCCTTATTTATAGGTAAGTCTCAGCCATTCCAAAGGTCACCTCGGGTTAGGTTAACCTTGATTCTCGTGCCACCATCAAGGCTGATTGGCATTGAATCCTGAACTGACGTAAATAAAAGCTGAACCGTCGTCACCTCGGTATGCGCAGACGATAATTGTGCAAGGCAAACCAACCCAAGATGGACACGTGCCACCAAAAATTACCCACTTGGTCAGTATGATCCACTCAGTACAGCTACAAACTGATGCTTCATACACCGCGCTTGATAGGTATGGAGTAATTGGCTTTAAGAGAGACACCTCGGCCAAAGGCAACGATATCAACAGATCAGCCTGCCCTCAGCTCAGCTCGGCCAAACTAATCTGGGGGGCAAATGATGATACCAAAAAAATCACCCGTCGGTCAATGACAGTCAACGTTAGAGCAAGGGTACAGAAATAACTCAAGGCCGCAGGTCGGCCTGGAGATTAACCAAGTCCCACGCAGACAAGTATTCCACCTCGGCCTAAAGTATTCCACCTCGGCCTAAAGTATTCCACCTCAGCCTAAGGGATTCACCTTGGCTCAATGGCTTTACCACGGCCCAAGGATCTTATCACAGCTACAGTTACCAACTGGAATAGCCTGGCCAGAACCTTGGCCCAAGCATTTTATCACAAGACCCCGGCATTTCCGCCCTTCAAAATGGCACCTTGGCCATGATAGCAGTCGAACATCTGAAAGAGCGGGCACAACCAGCTCGGCCAGAGGGATCCGAGTTCTCATAGTTCCATCTCGGCCTCGGAACTACTCTCGACCACGGCACTGATTATTGATCTCGGCCAGGTTACAACAGTCACAGAGCAGTATGCTACGTGGTCTACATGCAGTATCCCACTTTCCAGATGTTAATCATACAGAGGAAAGGAGCCAGTACAGCAATCCTTAGCAGCTGCACGGCTACCATGCAAGCGGGCCAAACGTCGTCCTCTCAACCGTCTGAGACACGGTAGTTCCCAGCTTCGCCTGCTATAAAAGGGCTACTCCAACAGTAAGAGGGAGAGAGGCAAAAAAAATACAAGTCTAAATTCCTAGTTCACATCACAAGTGAGAAAAACACCCCGCTGTTCTCACCTCAGCTCAGCCTACACTGTAGCCGACCTAAAACAAGTTTCATAAAACCTATTTTTCAGTTAAAGCTATACACTAAAATGCCCATAACTGACTTGAGCGTCGGAGGGTTTCCCCGGGGCAGCGCCCTGGGACCCTAACGAGCTCTTCTTCTTTTCTCAGGTTTTCTCTGGAGGACGTTTGACGGAAGGACTACGACCATTAAACGGCCTAGCTCCGGGTATTTCTACTTTTACTTTGACGGGACCAATCCGACCTCGTCAGTAAATTTATTTGAACAACTTATTATAACTGCCAACAAACAAAATTTTAGATAAATAATAACAATAACAACAACAACAATAGAGGGAATCTCACTTATTAGCCTAACATTTGGCACATTACTCAGTTAGCAGTTAAACGTTTATGAAACTCATTTAACATCCAATCTTTGTCAATAATGGCTCACTTATAGCCGGTCACCGGAAGATGAATTACTACAGCAGGTAATTGCTGACGTGGCGGTGACGTGGACATTTATTGATTTTTTAAAAAGAAAATTAATTTTTTTTAAAAAATTTCATTTCTTGAAAAAAATGTTATTATTATTTTAAATTAGTAAAAAGTCAATAATACCCTCCATTTCATCTTCTTCATCCTCACTCCCCCCCTCCCCTCATGCCTCTCGTTCTTGCTCCCTTCCCCTTTCCCTCCCACACTGGCAGACCCCGCCCCTTTGAGTAAGTCGCTTCTTGGGTACAGAAACAACCAGTCAAGAATTATATCAAACATCTGGTGTTCACCAAAAATGTAAAACGACAACACACCCTATAATGGCGTGTTAGGCCGCTAGGGAACTAGAGAGGAAAAATTCCGTTATTGCTTAAGGAAAAGATCCTCGATTCTAGATGGCGAAATGCTGAAAAAGATGCCTCCAGAGCTTCGATTGTTTACTGCTGTTTAGTTGCTGAAGACATTGAAAAGGTAATAAATTTGCTGAACCTTTTCAATCAATGTTTGAAAGATGTTGGAGAAGTTGGAAAGAAATAGGGGTGTCAAACAGGTCGTATATCGTGTTTCGTGTTTCGTGTTTTTCGGGTTTCGTGTATCAAAATGTCGTATCCATACCTTACCCGTTTGCTTCGCGTGTATAGATGTAGATACCCAAACCCGTACATGTCAGGTTTCGTGTCGTGTATCAGGTATACCCACGAACTTGACAAGTACAAATATTTCAAGTCGTGTATAGGTCATTTCATATATTTTTTCAGGTATTTTCAGGTTTCGTGTATTTTTCAGGTTCCATATACTTAAATAACTACTGATATGATGTATGAAACAACAATAACTACACAACCAAAGGTTAAAGATTAAAATGAGTGAGGTCCTCTAAACTCAAATCACTTGACTACGCAACAAAGTTTAGATCACTTGACTACGCAATAATAGATTAAAGAAATGGGATTTGGAAATGGAGGAAGGGAGAAACCGAATAGGGTTATTTAGTATCACGGTAGTCTTTTTTTTTCTTTGAAATTTTATTTTATTAATTATAAATTTTATTTAAAATATATTTTTTATATTTCGTGTATAAACGGGTATAAACGGGTACCCGCGGGTATACCCAGACACGACTCGCAGTTGGCGGGTATCTTTCAGGTCTTACCCGATTTGTACACGAAACCCGTCAAGGTCATACCCATACCCGTGAAAATTCGTGTCAGGCTCGGGTCGTGTTTCGTATCGTGTCTGAAATTGCCATCCCTAGAAAAAAAGGAAAATTTTTTAGACAAGTGGGTTTGTCAAAAGTTGACTAGCACCATACTTTGAGCTTAATTATGATTAGTGTTCGTTAATCAAAACCGAAAACTAATGGCTTCTAAATTATCTACGTAACGAGTAGATGAATTTAGGCTTTCGAATCACTCCGAGTTCGGGTGAATGAAAAATTAATGCTCAAAGTGGGAGTAAAAATGTGGGAAAAATGAAAAATAGGTGATGTGGTTACATAAGAAGAAGCCACATCACCAACTTGTGTGAATACCACATTGCTCACATGAAGTGCATCAGCCTTCATATATAGTGCTAGTTTGGTCACTTTTAAGTGTGCCCTTAGGGCATTAGAAGTTTTTGACGGAGGCAGGACTTAGCTCAGGTAAGGCAGAGCACCACACATACGCGCCGCCGCCCGCCTGTCTGGCCGGCCGGCTCGACTCGGCTCGGGCTCGTGGGCCTGGCTGGTTCTTATATTTTTGGAGAAATTTTCTTTTACATTTTTCTAGAAAAATAAATTAAGTGATCCAACGGTTGAAATATAACCGTTGCAAGATCTAGCGGTCGTAGATTGTAGTCTACACGGATTATGATCTAAAGGCTGAGATCGTATCTGGCAGCAGTTTCTTCATTTGACGGTCTACGTTTAAAACCACTGCGGTTTACGATCTAACGGCTGTGGATGAAAACTGTCAGATCCGACGGCTGAGATCGAAAACTGCTTTCAACCGCTCTTTTCCTTCCCTCCTATTTAAAGGCCTGCTTCTCCAGACCTCTACACACTGCAAAAAATTCTTCTTCTTTCTTCCTCGCATACATACTGCTACATTCATTCTTTCCAGTGATCGTGAAGTCAGTGCATTTACAGGTTCGATGAGTTCCTACGCTGTAGTGCCGCTCGTGTGAACTGTTTGCCGTTGTATCCTGAGAGACGTTTGTTTCACTAGTTGGACACAATATACCAGAGCAATTTGTCTTAAGGACAGAGTCCTTAGACTCGCCTCGATTTTGCTTGCGGGTTTGTCAATTTACACAAACACACACACTACACTGGTTTTGATCACAGTTTCTAACATTCTTAAGACGAATTTTATATACTGTAATCTGTTCTGTATTGCAAAAATAGATTATTTTCTAATCTGTTTCTGTTTACAGCTTCTATTTGTACGAGACTAATCAGTTTTGTGTTCTGTTACTGTATTGCATTTACAGAATCTGAAATGGAGAACGAAAGTTCGAACTCCTTCAATGGCGTGCACCTTGGTCCGTCCGAGGAAGTGAACATTGCTGTTCCAGTTGCACCCGCTGCCATTCCTGCTCCTGTTCCTGCTGTTGGACAGGCTGAGAAACCGGAGAAGTTTGGAGGCAGTTTCTTCAAACATTGGCAGCAGAAGATGCTGTTCTTTTTAACAACTCTGGGGCTAGCAAAGTTGTTGACTGAGGATCCTCCGGTGGTGATACCAGTCTAGGATCAGAACGTGAATATGCAGAATAGTTTGATTGCTGAAGCATGGAAATATAATGATTATGTCTGTTTGAGTCGTATTTTAAGTTGTCTCGATAACTCATTGTATGGACTGTATATTACCTTTAAAACTGCAAAATCATTGTGGCAGGCTTTAGACAAGAAATAACGCACAGAGGATGCTGGTGCTAAGAAATTTATCATTGGTAAATTTCTTGATTTTAAGATGACTGATTCCAGAACTGTTGTTTCTCAGATTGAGGAACTTCAGATGTTATTGGCTGAAATGAAAGAAGAGGGTATGTCCCTTAGTGAATCTTTCCTTGTTGCTGCTGTGATTGAGAAGCTACCTCTTTCATGGAGGGAATTCAGGAGCTATCTCAACATAAGCGAAAGGAGATGTCATTGGAAGATCTTATTGTTCGATTGCGTATCGAAGAAGACAACCACAGATCTGAGAAAAAGTCTGTTCAATATTCTGGTCAAGCAAAGGCTCATGTCGCAGAGGCGACGAAGAAAAAGAAAGGCAATTTGGGAGTGAACAACAAAGGCAAAGAGATCGCCAAAAAGTTCACTGGAAAATGCTACAACTGTGGCATTCAGGGGCACCGGAGCAGTGACTGTCGCAAGCCGAAGAAGAGGCAAGAGAAAGCGAAGGCAAATCTAGTTGGTGCAATGGAAGATCTGAATCTTTGTGCTGTTGTGAGTGAATACAACATTGTGGGAAATCCACGCGAATGGTGGCTGGACACGGGGGCTACGAGACATGTTTGTGCAAGCAAGGCAATGTTCACAGAATACAAGCCCGTTGATGGTGAACAACTTTACATGGGAAATGATGCTTCATCAAAGATTGAAGGTGAAGGAAATGTTGTTCTGAAGTTGACTTCTGGAAAGTTTCTGACTCTGCAGAATGTTCTGCATGTTCCTGATATTAGGAAGAATTTGATCTCTGGTGCATTAATGGTGATGCATGGTTTTAGACCCGTGTTGGAGTCTAACAAAGTTATTAGTACTAAGAATGGGTTGTACTTGGGAAATGGGTACTTGGTAGACAGAATGTTTAAATTAAATGTTATGACCATTGTACCTAGGAAGGAAAAAGTTGTGCCCGTAGTGGCTAATGAAAACGCATCTACTTCTGCTTACATGCTTGAGTCTTCTTGTTTATGGCATTTACGTTTGGGACACGTTAATTACAAATCAATTCAAAGAATGATTAATCTTGATTTGTTGCCCAAACTGAATTTGACTAAGAAAAATGTCAAGTTTGTGTTGAAGCAAAAATGACTAAGGCTCCTTTTCCTTCGATTGAAAGAAATACTGAAGTGTTAGATTTAATTCATACAGATGTGTGTGATTTAAAGTTTGTGCAAACAAGAGGTGGTAAAAAATACTTTGTGACTTTTATTGACGATTGCACTAGATACTGTTATGTTTATTTGCTAAGTAGCAAAGATGAGGCCGTTAATGCTTTTAAGGATTATAGGAATGAAGTTGAAAATCAACTTAGCAAACGAATTAAGATAATTCGTAGTGATAGAGGTGGTGAATGATGCACCGTTTAATGAATTCTGTTCAGAACATGGCATTATTCATCAAATGACTGCGCCATACTCACCTCAATCCGATGGTATTACTGAACGCAAGAACCGAACTCTTAATGAGATGATGAATGCTATGTTGATAAGTTCAGGTTTACCTCAGAACTTGTAGGGGGGAAGCAATTCTCTCCGCCAATGTCATTCTAAATAGAATTCCATCTAAAAAGATGGATAAAATCCCTTATGAACTTTGGAAAGGTTATAAGCCTAGTTTCAAATACTTAAAAGTGTGGAGGTGTCTGGCTAAGGTAGCAGTACCTAAACCAAGACAAGTTAGAATAGGGCCCAAAACAATTGATTGTATATTCATAGGATATGCAACAAACAGTAGTGCATATCGATTCTTGGTGCACAAGTCTGACATCCCTGACATACATGAAAATGTTGTCATGGAGTCAAGAAACGTTGTGTTTTTTGAAGACGTCTTTCCGAAGAAAGATAGAAATAATGAAGAAGCCAGCACTAGTAAGCGAGCTCGGGATACAACTGCTCAAGAAATTGACGAAGCCCGTCAAAGCAAGCGAGCCAGAAGACCCACTTCTTTTGGACTAGATTTTCTAACTTTTATGGTAGAGAACGAGCCAAGGACCTTTTCAGAGGCAATGTCAACACTAGAAGCTCCATTATGGAAAGAGGCGATAAACAGTGAGATAGAATCTATTCTCCAAAATCACACTTGGGAGCTGGTCAATCTTCCACCAGAAAGTAAACCACTCGGATGCAAGTGGATTTTCAAGAAGAAGTTAAAAGAAGATGGATCTATCGACAAATACAAGGCGCGGTTGGTAGCCAAAGGTTATCGACAAAAAGAAGGGTTTGATTTCTTTGACACTTACTCACCACTGACAAGGATTACATCAATCAGAGTGCTAGTCGCGATTACAACAGTCTATAACTCAGAAATCCATCAAATGGATGTTAAGATGGCTTTTCTGAACGATGATTTAGAGGAGGAGATATATATGGAACAACCAAAGGGGTTTGTTGTGCCAGGACAAGAGAAGAAAGTTTGTAGACTTGTTAAGTCTTTGTACGGACTTAAACAAGCACCAAAACAATGGCATTTGAAGTTTGATCAGGTAATGATGTCAAACGGCTTCAGGATCAACGAGTGTGACAAGTGTGTTTACATCAAAAACACACTTAATCCCTATGTGATAGTATGTCTCTATGTAGATGACATGTTAATCATGGACAATACTCATGACATCATCTTGAATACCAAGAAGATGTTAACATGGAATTTTGATATGAAAGACATGTGGGTTGCAAAGGTTATTCTTGGAATTAAGATTTCTAGGGTAACTGAAGGGTTAGTCATGTCACAAAGTCATTATATTGAGTCCGTCCTCAAACGATTCAATATGTTTGATGTAAAACCAGTAAAAACCCCACTTGATTTAAGTGTGCACTTAAGGAAGAACCGAGGTGAACCAGTAGCTCAATTGAAGTACTCACAAGTGATTGGAAGTCTAATGTACATAACGAACTGTACAAGACCAGACTTAGCTTGTTCCGTAATCAAATTGAGCAGGTTTACCAGTAATCCAATTGAAGATCATTGGAAAGCTCTAAATAGAGTGATGAGGTACTTGAAGTACACAATGAATCTTGGATTACATTATACAAGATATCCAGCGGTATTGGAAGGATACTGCGATGCAAACTGGATATCAGATTGTAAGGATTCTAAGTCCACTAGTGGATATTTATTCACTGTTGGTGGTGGTGCTGTGTCATGGAAATCCACTAAGCAAACATGCATAGCTCGATCCACAATGGAAGCCGAGTTTATAGCATTAGACAAAGCTGGAGAAGAGGCCGAATGGCTTCGGAATTTTCTGGAGGACATTCCATGTTGGCCTAAGCCAATCGCTCCTATTAGCATACACTGTGATAGTCATTCAGTTATAGGACGAGCTCAAAGCAGCATCTACAATGGTAAGTCACGACATATACATCGGAGACATAACACCATTAAGCAGTTGATCTCTAATGGCGTGATTTTCATTGATTATATAAAATCAAAAGAGAATCTTGCGGATCCGCTAACAAAAGGCTTGCCTAAAGATCAGATGTCAAAGTTGACAAACGGAATTGGACTTAAGCCTATAATGCAAGGATCTTTGTAATGGTAACCCAACCTTGTTGACTGGAGATCCCAGAATCCTGGTTCAATGGGACAACTAAGTTACAAAGGTTCAGTGAAGCGCTTACTCATTCTGTTAACCAAAAGTGCTATCTGCAGAAAAGTTAGGGTAAGCTAATGCTTTTAATGATTTCCTATACCTTGATATGTCAAGTGGGGTATGGCAGAATATTCTTGATAGGAATCACCTATGTAAGTGTGAAGTGGGGCCGCTTTTATAAGAATTCTATGAGGCAAGAATTCTTTAAAACACTTTCTGAAACCAGGTTGTTCATAGCCAAAATGAACACAACCATGAGAACCAAATAGAGGCGTTAAAGGAAATGTTGTGTGAGTATCGTTGTCTTGATTCACACCAAGGGCTGATTGGTTCAAGACATCAAGTCACTAAATAACTGAGTGGATCCGATGATACATCACTATGAAAGGTTCAAAGCCAAAAGCTACATCTTCTGATGCAACATATCCCGTCTGACTTCACGCTAGAGTCTGCATCTGCATTTGCATTAATTTTCATTCATGTGGGGGATCGTTGGAGAAGTTGGAAAGAATTAGAAGGAAGGAAAATTTTTTGGACAAGTGGGTTTGTCAAAAGTTGACTAGCATCATACTTTGAGCTTAATTATGATTAGTGTTTGTTAATCAAAACCGAAAACTAATGGCTTCTAAATTATTAGGCTTTCGAATCACTCAATTTCGAGTTCGGGTGAATGAGAAATTAATGCTCAAAGTGGGAGTAAAAATGTGAGGAAAATAAAAAATAGGTGATGTGGCTACATAAGAAGAAGCCACATCACCAACTTGTGTGAATACCACATTGCTCACATGAAGTGCATTAGCCTTCATATATAGTGCTAGTTGTGTCACTTTTAAATGTGCCCTTAGGGCATTAGAAGTTTTTGACGGAGGCAGGACCTAGCTCAGGCAAGGCAGAGCACCACACACGTGTACGCGCGCCGCCGCCGCCCGCCTGTCCAGCCAGCCAGCTCGGCTCGGCTCAGGCTCAGGCTCGTGCTCGTGGGCCTGGCTGGTTCTTATCTTTTTAGAGAAATTTTCTTTTACATTTTTCCAGAAAAATAAATCAAGTGATCCAACGGTTGAAATATTTCTGATCATAACCGTTGCAAGATCTAGCAGTTGTAGATCGTAGTTTACACGGATTACGATCTAAAGGCTGAGATCGTATCTGGCAGCAGTTTCTTCATCTGACGGTCTACGTTTAAAACCGCTGGGGTTTACGATCTAACGGCTGTGGATGAAAACCGTCAGATCAGACGGCTGAGATCGAAAATTGCTTTCAACCGCTCTTTTCCTTCCCTCCTATTTAAAGGCCTGCTTCTCCAGACCTCTACACACTGCGAAAATTTCTTCTGCTTTCTTCCTCGCATACATACTGCTGCATTCATTCTTTCCAGTGATCGTGAAGTCAGTGCATTTACAGGTTCGATGAGTTCTTACGCTGCAGTGCCGCTCGTGTGAACTGTTTGCCGTTGTATCCTGAGAGACGTTTGCTTCACTGGTTGGGCACAGTATACCGGTGCAATTCGTCTTAAGGACAGAGTCCTTAGACTCGCCTCGGTTTTGCTTGCGGTTTTATCAATTTACACAAACACACACACTATACTGGTTTTGATCACAGTTTCTAACATTCTTAAGACGAATTTTATATACTGTAATCTGTTCTGTACTGCAAAAACAGATTATTTTCTAATCTGTTTTGGTTTTCTGTTTCTGTTTACAGCTTCTATTTGTACAAGACTAATCGGTTTTGTTTTCTGTTTCTGTATTGCATTTACAAAATCTGAAATGGAGAACGAAAGTTCAAACTCCTTCAATATCGTGCACCTTGGTCTGTCCGAGGAAGTGAACATTGCTGTTCCAGTTGCACCCGCTGCCATTCCTGCTCCTGTTCCTGCTGTTGGACAGGCTGAGAAACCGGAGAAGTTTGGAGGCAGTTTCTTCAAACATTGGCAGCAGAAGATGCTGTTCTTTTTAACAACTCTGGGGCTAGCAAAGTTGTTGACTGAGGATCCTCCGGTGGTGATACCAGTCTAGGATCAGAACGTGAATATGCAGAATAGTTTGATTGCTGAAGCATGGAAATATAATGATTATGTCTGTTTGAGTCGTATTTTAAGTTGTCTCGATAACTCATTGTATGGACTGTATATTACCTTTAAAACTGCAAAATCATTGTGGCAGGCTTTAGACAAGAAATAACGCACAGAGGATGCTGGTGCTAAGAAATTTATCATTGGTAAATTTCTTGATTTTAAGATGACTGATTCCAGAACTGTTGTTTCTCAGATTGAGGAACTTCAGATGTTAGTGGCTGAAATGAAAGAAGAGGACATGTCCCTTAGTGAATCTTTCCTTGTTGCTGCTGTGATTGAGAAGCTACCTCTTTCGTGGAGGGAATTCAGGAGCTATCTCAAACATAAGCGAAAGGAGATATCATTGGAAGATCTGTTTGTTCTTACAGCTCTGTCTATCAGTCCAGACTTAGTAGATAGAATTAAAGGAGCACAGTATGATGATACAACACTGAGAGGAATCTGCGACAAATTGTGTACGGGGCCAGTAAAAGATTTCCAGTCGAGGGGAGATGTAAGTCTATGGTTTCAGAATCGGTTATGCGTACCAGATAATGACGAACTTTGAAGAGAATTGCTACACAAAGCGCATAACTCGAGAATGTCTATCCACCCCGGTAAATGTACAAGGACCTCAAAAGGAATTATTGGTGGATAGGGATGAATAGAGATATCATGGAGTATGTTGAGAGGTGTCTAGTATGCCAATAGATTAAAGCAGAACATCAACGACCTGGTGGTTTGATGATGCCACTAGAGATTCCAAAATGGAAGTGGGAGTACGTGACTATGGACTTCGTGATGGGGTTGCCCAAAACCAGAAACGGGAACGAGATGATTTGGGTGATTGCCGATCGCTTGACGAAGACAACTCATTTCATAGCGATGCTGCATGGTACTTCTTACGAGAAAATTGTCCAACATATATATGGATAACATTGTAAGTTTGCATGAAGTTCCCATCAGTATTGTATCGGACCGTGATCCTAGGTTCACCTCTAAGTTCTGGATGGCTTTCCAGAAAGCTATGTGCACTGAACTAAGGATGAGCACAACTTATCACCCGTAGACGGATAGACAGTCTGAGAGGACCATTCAAACCTTGGAGGACATGCTGAGAGCATGTGCGTTGGACTTTAAAGGGAACTGGGACAACATGTTGAAGCTGGTGGAATTCTAATACAATAAAAGTCACCACAGTGCGATTAGTATGGCACTATTTGAGGCTCTATACGGACGAAAGTACAGATCCCCGGTTTGTTGGGACGAAGTTGGGGAAAGGACGATCACTGCACCAGAGTTGGTCGAACAGACAATTGGGAAAGTGAAGATCATAAGAGAGAGACTATGGGTGGCACAAGATCGCAGTAAGAGTTAGGCTGACTCTAAAAGACGACCTTTGGAATTTGAGGAAGGTGAGAAAGTCTATCTACGAGTCTCACCTACTAAGGGAGTTGCGAGATTCGGGAGGAAAGGCAAATTAAGCCCTCGGTATATTGGTCCATACGAGGTGCTCGGTAAAGTTGGAGAAAGAGCATACCGATTAGCATTGCCTCCGATTTTATCGCAAGTCCACAATGTATTCCACGTATCCCAATTGAGAAAATACGTATCGGATCCGAACCATGTCCTTGAGGCTCAACCTTTGGATGTTAGGGAGGATGTCACTTATGAAGAACATCATGTAAAGATTGTGGACAAGAAAGATCAACTCCTACGCAAGCGTGTGATTCCGTATGTCAAAGTTCAATGGAGTAATCATACGGAGCGTGAATCCACGTGGGAGTTTGCATGATTTGGGTGATTGCCGATCGCTTGACGAAGACAAATCATTTCATAGCGATGCTGCATGGTACTTCTTACGAGAAATTGTCCAACATATATATGGATAACATTGTGAGTTTGCATGGAGTTCCCGTCAGTATTGTATCGGACCGTGATCCCAGGTTCACCTCTAAGTTCTGGATAGCTTTCCAGAAAGCTATGGGCACTGAACTAAGGATGAGCACAACTTATCACCTGTAGACGGATAGACAGTCTGAGAGGACCATTCAAACCTTGGAGGACATGCTGAGAGCATGTGCGTTGGACTTTAAAGGGAACTGGGACAACATGTTGAAGCTGGTGGAATTCTCATACAATAAAAGTCACCACAGTGCGATTAGTATGGCACTATTTGAGGCTCTATACGGACGAAAGTGCAGATCTCCGGTTTGTTGGGACGAAGTTGGAGAAAGGACGATCACTGCACCAGAGTTGGTCGAACAGACAATTGGGAAAGTGAAGATCATAAGAGAGAGACTATGGGTGGCACAATATCGTAGTAAGAGTTAGGCTGACTCTAAAAGACAACCTTTGGAATTTGAGGAAGGTGAGAAAGTCTATCTACGAGTCTCACCTACTAAGGGAGTTGCGAGATTCGGGAGGAAAGGCAAATTAAGCCCTCGGTATATTGGTCCATACGAGGTGCTCGGTAAAGTTGGAGAAAGAGCATACCGATTAGCATTGCCTCCAATTTTATTGCAAGTCCACAATGTATTCCACGTATCCCAATTGAGAAAATACATATCGGATCCGAACCATGTCCTTGAGGCTCAATCTTTGGATGTTAGGGAGGATGTCACTTATGAAGAACATCCTGTGAAGATTGTGGACAAGAAAGATTAACTCCTACGCAAGCGCGCGATTCCGTATATCAAAGTTCAATGGAGTAATCATACGGAGCGTGAAGCCACGTAGGAGCTTGAGGAGCAGAGCAGATGAAGGAGTTATATCCACATCTTTTCCAATAAGGTACGTCAGTTTTGAGTACGAAACTTTTTGTAAGGGGGGTGGAATGTTATGTCCCGCACCCTTCGTAGAATAATTAAAAGATAAAAAGAAATTAAATGATATTAATGGTAATTAATGGTAATGAATTAAGAATTAAATATTAGAATTAATTGGTATTTAATTTAGAATTAAATATTAGAATTTAATCATTTAAGATAAATGAGATAATAGGATATAATTTAAAAACTCCAGTTTCACCCTTACCCATATCAAAAAAACTGACAGAACGTTAGTTTCTTTTCATTATTCAGAAAAGCAACGACGCTTCTCCCCCTCCTTCTCCATAGGCGATTTCGGCAACTCTCTAACCCTAGGGAAGATTTTCAATCCGTTCTTCGCTTGTTCTTCAGATCTTCTTCGAGTAATCAAAGGCAAGCAACTTTCTTATGAGTTCCTACGATTTGCGAAAGGAAAAGGCCTATTTTTGATATCAAAATGGATCACCATGAAGTAGTTTCTTTCTGTGGATCAATACGTGATTTATGTTTTTTGGTTTTGAGATTTGGCCACTATTTCTTGAGAATCGTTTTGTTATTGTTGTGGATTATGTGAGATCATGCAAAACCCAATCCCTTGAACCCTATTTTGTGGCTATTTCGGTTGAAGGGAAAGGAGAGTGAAAAGGTGAGATTTTGGGTTTGTTTGGATGGATGATTAGAGTTTCAGGCTTGAATCTTTGTTTTGTGCGTGAATGGTGCTGTTTTGGTGAGTTAAGAGTGGATTGATAGTGAGGATTAGGCTTGGAATGGTTGGAAGGAAGTTGGGATCGATTTGGGGATTTCGATCTGCAGTTTCTACAGAAATCGCAGGTTAAAAATTCTGGAATCGTTGACATCGATCGATCGATGTCAGCGACTGACGTACATCGATCAATCGATGTATAGTTAAGTGAGAGACTGATGTATTTCAGATGTACGTGGATCGATCGATGTATGGTTGAGGGAGAGATCGATGTATCCTGATGGACATCGATCGATCGATGTGAGTGGACGACATCACTTCGATCGATCGATGTAGGCTGAGGGAGAGACTGATGTGCTCTGATGGACGTGGATCGATCGACGTCAGGGGCTGATGTCTATCAGTTTTATGGAAAAGTAGGGGAAGAAAGAGGGAAGCTAGGGGATCCTTTGGGTGACCTTATAAACATCTTAAGACATGATTGAGGTTAGGGAAAGTTGTGTGTACGTATCATAAGATTGTGAACCAATGGTGAGTAATTATGAGATGTGTTTAAGTGAGTGCATAACAGGGGACTTATGTGATTGAAGTCTGTGATTGAAGAATGTGATTGAATGATGAGAAGTTGTGCATTTTTTGCATCATGGCACTTGCATTGCATTATGATTTGATAAGAGCTGTGCCTTAGCACAGGGTATAAATTTTGTGAAATGAACTGTGGTGCGTTACAGGGTATAAAGACAAGCTGTAACCATCACAAGATATAAAGTGAGCTGTAATGTGACACTAGGTATAAAGACAAGCTGTGGAACATTACAGGGTATAAAGTTAAGCTGTGGTGTGTCACAGGGTATAAAGACAAGCTGTGACCCATCACAGGGTATAAAGTTATGTGACCGGAAATTATGACATGCATTGCATTGTTTTGAAAAGTATTGCATAAGTATTTGTAACCGTGTAGTATAGTGCATATTTTGAATTGGCATGCATCACTTGAGTCGTTATGGTGTAAGTGAATTGTTATTGAACTGTTTATTGCCTGTGTGTTATTGGTCTTTGTTCTGTTATGCTAGTAACCTGTGATCTTTAAATTATACAAGACATGTGCCCCACTACCCCTTGATATAACTATTACTCATGTCTTGCCATGTGTTGATCCCGTATGTCTTATAAGCGGGTTACTTGCTAGCGTTTTCGCTAAGAGTTCTACTCGTTGTCTTGCAGATAGAGCCGAATACGATATGATCTTTATTGAGGACGATGGTGAGTGAGCCGAATGGGATGAGTAGAGCTTCTTGGGATAAGCCTTGCCATATTGGGATGTTTAAACTTCTCCTTTATCCACTTAAGTATTTAGTTGGCTGCGACCATGAACAATCTTTTGTAATTACATATTTCTGGATGTTTGGATTTGAGGAATTAGTTTCTATTTATATATGTCTCCGCGCTTATTTCCCTTACGTCAATGAGGATGTGTATTCGAGAGATGAGAGTCTTGTAGTCCTCTAAGTAGGCTATGACGGGTGCACCGGTTCGAGTCTGCTGTCTGCGCTGGGGCGCTAGAGGTGGTATCAGAGACTAGGCTTCAGATCTACCTCGGAGACCTAAGTTATGTCATATAGAGTCCTAAGCTATGATTTTAACCTTAAGTTGATCCATAGGTCTAAGTGCTTGATCTTAGATATAAGGTGAATTGGGTTGGGTATGTGTGAGTGCGATATAAATTAATTAAAGACTAGACTATTTATTTTTCCCTTAACGCATGCAAGTTCGATCCGTGCAACACTTGTGAGCTTTCAGTATTATCTTTGAAATTGCTAAATGCTAATAAGTGCTGATCTTGCAGAAAGATGCCTCCTAGAAGGGATAACTCTGGAAACGGTGGCAACGGAAATGAGAACCCACAGCCACCACAGATGGTAATGCCCAGGCACTAATGGACGCCATAACGGTGATTGCATAGAGTGTTGCTCAGCATCAGCAGCAACCTCCTCCTCCACCACCGCCTCAACACGGTATACGATATTATATCAGGGAAATGCGGAAGATGCATGCCCCCAGCTTTGAAGGGACCACGGATCCAGAGGTGGCAGAATTCTGGTTGGAGGAAGTGGAAAAGTGCTTCAGGCTAGTGCAAGTGCCTGAAGAAAACAAGGTGGATGTGTCCACACCCCTGCTGATTGGCCGAGCCAATGCCTGGTGGAATGGTATGCTTCCTAAGATGACTCCCCTATCTTGTGGAGGCAATTCGTTGAGGCTTATAATGATTACTATGTGCCTGAGACAGCTATCCTTGAGAAGATGAGGCAGTTTGATAAACTGGAGCAGGATAGGATGTCCATTTCTGATTACGCTGACTGGTTCCATGCCTTGGAAAAATTCACGCCCATGGTGTTGGAAAATAACATGAAAAGGATGCTCAAGTTTGAGCAAGGTTTGAACCTCCGAATTCAGACAGCTATAGCGGGGTCCAGTTTGAAAACTTTTGCGAAAATGTTGGATGCCTGTTACCGCGTGGAAAGCGACATGCGCAGGTCCCAGCCTAGAGAGGCTCGTGACGACACCGGCAAGAGGCCGAGAGACGATAGTAGTGGAGGTAGACCCAGACGTTGGGTCAAAGTTCCCTGGAGAGGCCAAACAGGACAGTTCCATAGGGCACCATAGCAAAGTCAGCCTAATCGGCAGGCGCCCGGAGTGTGCCCACATTGCCAGAAAAATCATGAGGGAGAGTGTTGGAAGAAGACGGGAGCTTGCTTTAAGTTTGGTAAGATTGACCACAGAATCAAGGATTGTCCCGAGTGGAAGCAGAGACTACAGGGAGACGCCGAGCCATCACAGCAACAAAGAGTTAGGCCCAAGACCAATGCCAGAGTCCATGTCATGACAGACGCCGAGGTGCAGGAGAACACCGATGTCGTGACAGGTATGACTTAAGTTGAATTTTAGTTGTTTAAGTTGGAATTAAATTTTCTTTACGTGAAATTTTCATGTGCTATGCTCTTTGTGAATAGGTGCTATTTTAGTAAATAAAGTACCTGCGAATGTGTTGTTCGATAGTGGTGCAAGTCACTCATTTATATCTAAGAAATTTGCCAAAGGACTAGACCGTTTGCCCGAGTGGCTTAAGACCCCCTTCAGAGTGCAGGCAGCTGGTGATCAAGTTCTAGTGTCACATCACCAGTATAAAGATTGTGAGTTGGAGTTGGATGAGAATGTGTTTCCCGCCACATTAGTTCCGATTGTGATACAGGATTTTGATGTGATATTGGACATGGATTGGTTGAATAAGTATCATGCCAACATCGACTGCAGACTTAAGCAAGTGACCGTTAAGGATTTCGAGATGAACGAGGTGACGGTTCAAGGAAATGTCAAGCTGACAAAGACCCCCCAAGAAAATTTATTTGATGGCGGTCAAAGCTTTTAAGGCTTTGCAAAATGGAGCAGAGGGATTTATGGTTTATGCTATGGAGGCTAAGCAAGAAATTCCCTCCATTGATCAGATCCCAGTGATCAACGAATTTAAAGACATATTTCCAGACGATTTTCCTGGAGTACCCCCATCAAGAGAAGTAGAGTTTGAAATCAACTTGATTCCAGGGGCTGAGCCTATATTTAAGGCACCTTACAGAATGGCCCCAGCTGAACTTAAGGAGTTAAAGGGACAATTACAGGAGTTGTTAGACAAGAAGCTGATACGTCCCAGTGTATCAACCTGGGGAGCTCCTGTATTGTTTGGGAAGAAGAAGGATGGCAGCATGCGATTATGTATCGACTATAGAGAGCTGAACAAGGTAACTATTAAGAATAAGTACATACTGCCAAGGATCGATGATTTATTTGACCAGTTGAAGGGTGCTCGTTGGTTTTCGAAAATCGACCTTCGCCAGGGGTATCATCAGTTGCTCGTGAAGGCAGGAGATGTCCCTAAAACAGCTTTTCGGACTCGATATGGGCATTATGAGTTTTTGGTGATGCCTTTTGGATTGACTAATGCCCCAGCAGCTTTTATGGACTTGATGAACACCATATTCTGAGAACAATTGGATCATTTTATAGTGGTGTTCATCGATGACATTTTGGTCTACTCTTCCGATGAGCAAGCCCATGAGGAACATCTAAGAGTGGTGTTGGAAATTTTGAGGCAGCAGAAGCTATACGCCAAATTCAGCAAGTATGAATTTTAGCTAAAAAGTGTAGCCTCTCTCGGTCATGTAATTTCAGAGGATGGGATCTCAGTGGATCCTAAGAAAGTAGAAGCCATCACTGAATGGCCGAGACCCACGAACGTGACAGAAGTCCGAAGCTTCTGAGGCCTAGCAGGCTACTATAGGAACACTGCACATTTCTCTCCATACAAATAGTGTCACCAGATCTTAAGAGCAAATATTACAGCTGCGAGTTCTAAGTCATGTGTCGGGCAATTCTGTTCATAAGGTTTCAACTGTCTCGAAGCGTACGAAATAACTCGTTTATTTTGCATCAAGACACAACCTACAAACAGAAAGTTAATTTATGGCGGCAAATATATCTACAATACATTAATTGTAATGATATACATACCTAATCCTTTCTTGGACGCATCACTATAGATCACGAAACCGTCGGTGCTGGAGGGTTGTGCCAACATCAGGGCCGTGGTCAATCTCTTCTTGAGATCAGAAAAGCTCTGCTCGCATTCAGCAGTCCATTCAAACTTAGTCTTCTTCTGGGTAAGTCGGTATCATCTGGGTAAAGCAAATAGAGTGGCAGATGCGTTGAGCAGAAAGTTTAGTCACGCCAGACAGTCTCCGTTGGAAAGGGAGATTGAGGAGTTTGGTCTCGATGTGGTGGACTCAGTGGCGAATGTTCTTACAGCTCTGTCTATCAGTCTAGACTTAGTAGATAGAATTAAAGGAGCACAGTATGATGATGCAGCACTGAGAGGAATCCGCGACAAATTATCTACGGGACCAGTAAAAGATTTCCAGTCGAGGGGAGATGGAAGTCTATGGATTCAAAATCGGTTATGTGTACCAGATAATGACGAACTTCGATGAGAATTGCTACGCGAAGCGCATAACTCAAGAATGTCTATCCACCCCGGAAGCACAAAAATGTACAAGGACCTCAAAAGGAATTATTGGTGGATAGAGATGAAAAGAGATATCGCGGAGTATGTTGAGAGGTGTCTAGTATGCCAACAGATTAAAGCAGAACATCAACGACCTGGTGGTTTGGTGATGCCACTAGAGATTCCAGAATGGAAGTGGGAGCACGTGACTATGGACTTCGTGATGGGGTTGCCCAAAACCAGAAACGGGAACGAGATGATTTGGGTAATTGTCGATCGCTTGACGAAGACAACTCATTTCATAGCGATGCTGCATGGTACTTCTTACGAGAAATTGTCCAACATATATATGGATAACATTGTGAGTTTGCATGGAGTTTCCGTCAGTATTGTATCGGACCGTGATCCCAGGTTCACCTCTAAGTTCTGGATGGCTTTCCAGAAATCTATGGGCACTGAACTAAGGATGAGCACAACTTATCACCCGCAGACGGATAGACAGTCTGAGAGGACCATTCAAACCTTGGAGGACATGCTGAGAGCATGTGCGTTGGACTTTAAAGGGAACTGGGACAACATGTTGAAGCTGGTGGAATTCTCATATAATAAAAGTCACCACAGTGCGATTAGTATGACACTATTTGAGGCTCTATATGGACGAAAGTGCAGATCCCCGGTTTGTTGGGACGAAGTTGGAGAAAGGACGATCACTGCACCAGAGTTGGTCGAACAGACAATTGGGAAAGTGAAGATCATAAGAGAGAGACTATGGGTGGCACAATATCGTAGTAAGAGTTAGGCTGACTCTAAAAGACGACCTTTGGAATTTGAGGAAGGTGAGAAAGTCTATCTATGAGTCTCACCTACTAAGGGAGTTGCGAGATTCGGGAGGAAAGGCAAATTAAGACCTCGGTATATTGGTCCATACGAGGTGCTCGGTAAAGATGGAGAAAGAGCATACCGATTAGCATTGCCTCCGATTTTATCGCAAGTCCACAATGTATTCCACGTATCCCAATTGAGAAAATACATATCGGATCCGAACCATGTCCTTGAGGCTCAATCTTTGGATGTTAGGGAGGATGTCACTTATGAAGAACATCCTGTGAAGATTGTGGACAAGAAAGATTAACTCCTACGCAAGCGTGCGATTCCGTATGTCAAAGTTCAATGGAGTAATCATACGGAGCGTGAAGCCACGTAGGAGCTTGAGGAGCAGATGAAGGAGTTATATCCACATCTTTTCCAATAAGGTACGTCAGTTTCGAGGCCGAAACCTTTTGTAAGGGGGGTGGAATGTTATGCCCCGCACCCTCCGTAGAATAATTAAAGGATAAAAGAAAATTAAATGAGATTAATGCAATTAATGGTAATGAATTAAGAATTAAATATTAGAATTAATTGGTATTTAATTTAGAATTAAATATTAGAATTTAATTATTTAAGATAAATGAGATAATAGGATATAATTTGGAAACTCCAGTTTCACCCTTACCCATATCAATAAAACTGACAGAACGTTAGTTTCTTTTCATTATTCAGAAAAGCAACGACGCTTCTCCCCCTCCTTCTCCATAGGCGATTTTGGCAACTCTCCAACCCTAGGGAAGATTTTCAACCCGTTCTTCGCTTGTTTTTCAGATCTTCTTCGAGTAATCAAAGGCAAGTAACTTTCTTATGAGTTCCTACAATTTGCGAAAGAAAAAGGCCTATTTTTGATATCAAAATGGATCACCATGAAGTAATTTCTTTCTATGGATCTATACGTGATTTATGTGTTTTAGTTTTGAGACTTGGCTACTATTTCTTGGGAATCGTTTTGTTATTGTTGTGGATTATGTGAGATCATGCAAAACCCAATTCCTTGAACCCTATTTTGTGGCTATTTTCGATTGAAGGGAAAGGAGAGTGAAAAGGTGAGATTTTGGGTTTGTTTGGATGGATGATTAGAGTTTCAGGCTTGAATCTTTGTTTTGTGCGTGAATGGTGCTGTTTTGGTGAGTTAAGAGTGGATTGATAGTGAGGATTAGGCTTGGAATGGTTGGAAGGAAGTTGGGATCGATTTGGGGATTTGGATCTGTAGTTTCTACAGAAATCGCAGGTTGAAAATTATGGAATCGTTGACACCGATCGATCGATGTCAGCGACTGACGTACATCGATCGATCGCTGTATAGTTAAGGGAGAGACTGATGTGTTTCAGATGTACGTGGATCGATTGATGTATAGTTGAGGGAGAGATTGATGTATCCTGATGGACGTCGATCGATCGATGTGAGGGGACGACGCCACTTCGATTGATCGATGTAGGCTGAGGGAGAGACTGATGTGCTCTGATGGACGTGGATCGATCGACGTCAGGGGCTGATGTCCATCAGTTTTGTGGAAAAGTAGGAGAAGAAAGAGGGAAGCTAGGGGATCCTTTGGGTGACCTTATAGACTTCTTAAGACATGATTGAGGTTAGGGAAAGTTGTGTGTACGTATCATTAGATTGTGAACCAATGGTGAGTAATTGTGAGATGTGTTTAAGTGAGTGCATAAGAGGGGACTTATGTGATTGAAGTCTGTGATTGAAGAATGTGATTGAATGATGAGAAGTTGTGCATTTTTGCATCATGGCACTTGCATTGCATTATGATTTGATAAGAGCTGTGCCTTGGCACAGGGTATAAAGTTTGCAAAATGAGCTGTGGTGCGTTACAGGGTATAAAGACAAGCTGTAACCTTCACAGGGTATAAAGTGAGCTGTAATGTGACACAGGGTATAAAGACAAGCTGTGAAACATTACAGGGTATAAAGTTAAGCTGTGGTGTCTCACGGGATATAAAGACAAGCTGTGGCCCATCACAGGGTATAAAGTTATGTGATCGGGCATTAAGACATGCATTGCACTGTTTTGAAAAGTATTGCATAAGCATTTGTAACCGTGTAGTGTAGTGCATATTTTGAATTGGCATGCATCACTTGAGTCGTTATGGTGTGGTTGATTTGTAAGTGAATTGTTATTGAACTGTTTATTGCCTGTGTGTTATTGGTCTTTGTTCTGTTATGCTAGTAACCTGTGATCTTTAAATTATACAAGACATGTGTCCCATTACCCCTTGATATAACAATTACTCATGTCTTGCCATGTGTTGATCTCGTATGTCTTATAAGCGGGTTACTTGCTAGCGTTTTCGCTAAGAGTTCTACTCGTTGTCTTGCAGATAGGGCCGAATATGATATGATCTTTATTGAGGACGATAGTGAGTGGGCCGAATGGGATGAGTAGAGCTTCTTGGGATAAGCCTTGCCATATTGGGATGTTTAAACTTCTCCTTTATCCACTTAAGTATTTAGTTGGCTGCGACCACGAATAATCTTTCGCAATTACATATTTCAAGATGTTCGGATTTGAGGAATTAGTTTCTATTTATATGTCTCTACGCTTATTTCCCTTACGTCAGTGAGGATGTGTATTCGAGAGATGAGACGTCTTGTAGTCCTCTAAGTAGGCTACGACGGGTGCACCGGTTCGGGTCCGCTGTCCGGACCAGGGCGCTACAATAAGTGAGCCATTAGTGACAAAGACTAGGTGTTAAGTGAGTTTTATCAACGTTTAACTGCTAACTGAGCAATGTGCCAAACTTTAGTCTACTAAGTGAGGTTCTCTAACAACAACAACAACAACAACAACAACAACAACAATAATAAATAAAGATGCAAGGTTTTTTGTGTACTTGATTAGTAAAGAAAACAGGAAATCGAACATGAATATACATACACACACATATAAATGTATATATGTACACACCCACACACACACACACACACACACAAAAATATATATATATATATATATATATATATATATATATTATGAAAAGCATATTTATCTTATTGAAAGCCTCAATTATGGCGGAGGAAAACCATAGTACAAACAGTCATCATACGAAAATAAATAGTGCAGGAAGCTAATGAGGGCTAATCTCCAATCGTATATGATATGCCGCATTAAAACCTTGCCAAGTAAAACCACCCTTGTGGATAAAACCTTGGCGAAGGGAAAAGCGTACATATTTATACCATTAGAGCAAATAGCCAATACATAAATGTCCATATCTATAAAGAGGGCGATTGTTGCTTCGTCTATCCAAGCTTTGTTGAAGTCGTGCTTGGTCTTGTGATTTGCAGATTGCGCACTTCTGAAGTCCGAGGCACCATGCACCTCGCAAAGAATGTTGTAAATGGCATGTGTGAGAGTCATGTAAGAGGCAAAAGCAATTGACAGGAATAGAATATTTGACATACCCGGGTCGCCTTGATTCAGGATGAACCAAGGCGGCAACTTTAAGTGCTGGCTGAATGTATGATTTACTATTCGATCCACGTGCAATTTTACCCAGAGACCGTATGTGGAGAGAGTACACACACACTATGTGTGTAGGCATACCTATGTTTTTAAGGGGGTGTGCGAGTGATTGTATATTGATGGCAACAATGACTGACGACGCATGGATGACTAAAAGGCTTGGAGTAGGGTGACGACCCAGAGGGACTTGTGCAAGAGATCACCTCATGTATAAAGCACGACCGAACTAATAAAGAGAGCATGTCCATGAAAGCTCCAAGAAGCAAATGCTTAAAGTAGTATCATGATTTAAAACCTTTTTTTGTTTTGGGACAAATAAATCTAGTTATGTTGATACACTTAAAGAAGATACTGACCATGGATGGTGATATTTTCCAGGGGCCTTAACAGATGCTTACCAAAGCCTGGAGTTGTCGGTTGATTGAGAAAGCGTTAAGGCATCACTTGTTATGAATTTATGTTGTTAGATAGTGAATTGTCTTATTTAGCCCTTTTGAGGCTTGTAGTTCTCCTATATTTAGCTTGTGTTACGTCCATGACAATCACTCTAGAGGAAGTGAATAAAATATTGGACAATTTTCGAAATTTTCTCGGTTTAGCTCACTCTACCTCAAATGCTCTCCAAATTAAGAAAGAAGAAGGTGAGAGATAATGAATTTGTGACACACAATTTAAAGTGGTTTGAATCTACTTGATTCTACTCCACTACCAATTTGTTTCCAGAGTGGATTTTCAAAATCAACTTTCTTATTTCTTTAACAAGGAACAAGAATAACAACAGCAACACTTACACTAAGTTTTCGTGCAAACAACTAATGCAGCAACAAATTATTGCACAAACACTTTGTACAACATCAACTACAACAACAACAGCTTATTGCACAAATACATCATGCAACATCAACAACTGTAGCTACAAGCAAGAACCACTTCTTGCTTATTCACAACTTCAGTAAAGTCTATCAAAGAACTTTCACCAAATGGGTTTTGGAGAAGCAATGAAATTACACTTTCAAATAAGTCTAAATAACAAGTAAGAAATCAAATATGTTTAGTTCCTCTTTTGTTATACTTTTACTCTCACAGTACAATGCAAACAAGCAACAAGAATTTGTAGGACCTGTATAGCACCACTAAAAGGGGGTTGAATAGTGAGTGCGGAAAATTTGGTTTTTAAAAACTTTTGGAACAAAAAACTCACTTCTGAAAACAGTTTCTGTTTTCAGATCCTGATTTGATTAATCTAGATGACCTGGTTATAGATGTAGGACCTGTATAGCACCACTAGAAGGGGGGATTGAATAGTGGGTGCAGAAAAATTGGTTTTTAAAAATTTTTGTTACCAATTACCCACATCTGAAAACATATTCTGTTTTCAGACCCGGTTTTTAATCAACTGAATGATTAAGTTGTAGACCTCTGTGATAAAGTACTTTCAGATGTTATGTATGTGTCATAAAACTTTCAGATTAAAATTCAAAGTATAAGACCTTGAAACAATGTTTTTGCATAGATTGTGTCAATCTGCCAGAAACTGTGATCCAAAATGAAAAATTTATTCATATTAATTTACAACTCCAAATGATCTGAAAATTTTATGATATGACCTTTAGAATATATATTTTGAATAGTTGAAACAGTTTTTTAAAATTCCTTTGACAAGTATGTCAAATACATTGATGTTCTCAACCTTTGCAAGTATGAGATTACTCAAACCGTTTAAAAGAAGTTGCATGGCTCTAGCATTCATACTTAATTTCTTTTTGTCAACACTAAAATATTCTTGTTTCGGTTTTACGACCTCTAGTGTGACACAATCAACAGTAGATAACTTAGAAGGGATAAAAGGATCATCTTCTATAATGAACCACAAGTTTATATCAATAGACATAAAGAAAAGTTTCATTCTAAGTTTCCATTGTATAAAAGACACCGTCGAAAAGAGGAGACCTTACGCTTGACATTCCTTCTGACTACTGTATATCACCACTGGAAGGGAGGTTGAATAGTGAGTACAGAAAATTTGGTTTTTAAAAACTTTTGGACCAAAAACCTCACTTCTAAAAACAGTTTCTGTTTTTAGTTCTTGAATTGAAATATTTAAAAGACCTAGTTGTAGACCTCCAAAAATTATGAACTTTTGCGAGAATGTACTATAAGATGTTATAAGAGACTCACGAAAATTTCAAATCAAAACTCCACTCCTAACCCCTTGAAAATATGTTTTTAGTCAGATTGCGCAAATCTGCCAGAAACTGTACTCCGATTTAAAAATTTTATTTCAATTAATTGGTGACTCCAAATGGTCTGAAAATTTAATGACAAGGCCCTCTATTTATTTTAATGAGTTGAAACAGGTTTTGGAAATTCCTTTGGGAAGTATGTCAACCACATTGATGTTCTCAACCTTTGCATATCTGAAAATCAGATTGCACTAGTCTCCGAACTATTCACGTTTGACTGACTTATACTTATCCAAATAAGTTGAAACTTGCGTCAAATGAAAGCTAGGATATGTGGATACTTTTTCCAATGTTTTATAATTTTTGAAAATTGTTTACTATTTTTACCGTTGCAACGAACATAATGCAAAAAACTAAAAATTGAAAGTAAAGTGCAGCAAAGTAAGAACACCAAGGATTTTATACTGGTTCGGTTAAATGAACCTACTCCAGTTTTCGAGGACACCTTCCTCGGTTATCACTAAACATAATAAACACCTTACCACAAGGGTGACTGGAGTTAAACACTAACTCCACCCTTTTTACAAACAATACAATTGAGCAAACGAATCATGGATAAAACCACCGATCGAATGAAGTTTTGATCACACCTTGATCAACCTTTTACAACAATGAACAAGTGTGGGTGGTATATTCAAAGCTTGAGAGAATATGAGTTGCAGCCTTGGCTTTGTTTGCACTATCCTCTTCTTTTTATGCATATGTGGCCGCCCCCTTTAGGGCCTCTTCCTTCTTGGGAATTCTCTTTAATGTCCTTGGAAGATTTCCTTGTGTAGAGATGACACCATCTTGCTTACTTGGCGCCACATGATTGGAAGGATGACTTGACCTTGCTTACTTGTCACTTGTTAATTTGTCCAACTTGATAGTAGTCTTTAATAAGTTGTAAAATCTGAAAAAAAAACTTACAAAACATGTGATCAAATGTAGTCAAGACACTACCATACAACCACAATTCAATCCCTTGAATTTTGGGAAGAAACTTTAAGACTATCACATCCAAAAAATCAGCCGCTGCACACATGTGCTGAAAATTTTCAGCATGTGTTGCATTTTGAAATATTTCCTTGTGTGGTGCCCTCTTCAATGTCACCAATCTTGTGTAGAATTTCCTTCACCAATTGAAATACCAAATAAGCTCCATCTAGACTCCAACAATGTTGAAAATGGTGTGTGAACTTCCTGCATATGTGCTGAATGTTCTTTTGGAAAACTTTGTCAAATAATGCACAATATTCACACATATATGGTAAATTGTAATCAGCCTTAGTTTGAATTTTATAGAGCACTTTAACATGTCTTGAATGTGTAAAAAGTGACTAGATACATGTTACATCTATGCCAAAAACGTTCCACATGTGTACGTTCATAGAAGACCAAATTTTCGACTTTCGTCGATTACGCGATTTTTCTCCGATTAATTTCATACTTCTTACACATGTAATATATATTATGTCACACATAATATACATAAAATAAAGTGTATATTCAGCTCTAATGGCTGATAAAAAATGTCACATGCGTAGAAAAGAAAATTGAATTTGAATTCTCCACAAATCTAAGCTAAATTGTGAGTGATTTGTCTGTGCCAACATGATATGGCTTTATGGCTGATTGTAACATATGAGCCACGAAATTTTAAAGTATGTTTGATTATAGAGGCTGGCCATCTTTATATGTCAAGTACGTGACACGTCGGTGAAGTTTCGGTAGTCACCCTATACGACAATTCTCGGTCTATGACCTTGTAACGTGTCGTTATAAGTTTTTCATCACTATTACTTATATCATATGATATAAGACCTGAATATACTCATAAATATGAAGTGTATCTAGTGGTGTGACGTCGACGTACATTTGTAATATATGTAACGTGTCGGTAGTACGTCGGAATATATGTGTATTGTGCCTTTTTAATAAAAAATGAATATATTTTTTTCTCCAAAGATATACTTTATTAAAATGCAGCCTCACTTTTGGCGGAGGAATACCATATTACATAAATGTCTTCATACGAAAAAAATAATGTAATGAGCTAGTGAGAGCTAACCTCCAATCGTATATGATATGTCGCATTAAAACATTGCCAAGTAAAACCACCCTTGTGGATAAAACCTTGGCGAAGGAAAAAGCTACATATTTATATTATTGGAGCATTGAGCCAATCGTGTTTGAATTATCACAAAGTTTAGCTGAAAATGATGTGGCTCTGGTGGTCCAATCATGGATGATCCCGTCTTGATGCAGGCGGAAAGAGAAGAAGCAAAGGCAGCAGCGCGCATGCTGACTCTTGGCCTGTAGATCCAACGCACCTCATGGCAATTCACATGAAATATAGATATAAGTATCACAAAAATAACACATGCGGAAAAATGTCCAATATAGGCAAATGAGAATCCGAGTGACGAAAACATACCGACGTTGCCCATGCCAAAGAATGACATAGGCTCCCAAGTGAGTGAATGCCAACCCAATGGGAGACTTCCATCAAAGACGCAAGTGAGGGACTGAGGTGTCCAGTGCAATCGCTCCACGTACTTCACATGGTAAACTTGAGAGAGTAGCATACATAATTGTAGAGAAAAAGGGGTTTGAATGATTTCAAAATATGTGATTTAAACAAATTACATAAAACGTGCATGATATAAACAAATGTGTGAATGGTATTGCTTATTACTTGCCTTATTTAGCTCATATATAATGTTGCCGTACTAACGAGCCATAAAGCGTTAAAGCTTACATCATATGGAAAACATTTGTTGTGTTTACACTATTTTCAGGTGCCACCATTAATGAACTAAACTAGTTCATTAAGTAAAGTACTTAGTTAATTAAACTAAGTAGTTCATTAAAGGAAGCTACATTTGGAAAAGGCACAAAGGCAACAAGGCTAAGGAAGGAAAGTCTTCTCCTACTCCCCACATTCATTATACACGCCATATACACATATAAATACATATATTTTCAGATTTTTTTAAAAATGCACATACACATGTATTCAAACGTACTACCGACACGTTATATATTTTACGTACGTACGTTAACGTCACACCATCATACTTAACTCATATTTATGAGTATATTCAGGTCTTATATTATATGATATAAGTCATGGTGATGACAAATTAAATACGACACGTTAAAAGGTTGTAAACCGAAAATTGTCGTATCGGGCGAATACCGAAACTTCGCCAACGTGTCACGTACTTGCCATAAATAGATGGCCAGCCCCTACACCTCAAAAATCACTAAAATTTTCGTGGGTATGATGATGGTCACAGCCATAAAATCATTCCATGTTGGCACACACAAATCACCCCACATATCCAATTTTAATTTTGTCACATGTTAATGGCGCCACTTTAGACCAGCCAAGTGCTGAGAATTAAAGTTTATATTATATATATTATGTGTAACATAATATATATAACATGTGCAAAAAGTTGGAATTTAATTAGAGAAAAATCGGGTAATAGATAAATATCGAAGATTCGGTTTTCTACGTACACAACACATGGAACATTTTTGGCACATCATACGACACATATCTAGACACTTTTTACATATGTCATACATCTTAAAGTGTTCTAGAAAATTAAATTAAGGGCTGATTGGAATATAACATGTGTGTATTATTAAATGTGCACTATTTTACAAAGTTAGCAAAAATAAAATTCAGCACATGTACACGCCACCTACAGCTGAGATGGAGCATATGTGGAGCCTTGTTGGCATATTGATTGATCAAGAATCAATCATACAATGTTGGTGATTTAAAGAAAGAAGCTACAAATGGTAAGGTTTCAAACTTTGTCTCATTTAAAACACATGCTGAAAATTTCAGCATGTTGAACTATAGCTGGCTGATTTCTATGTTATTATGAGAGATATTTTACTTCTTTATTAAGGTGGATTGATTGGAAGATGATTTGGAAGTATTTTGAATAACTTATGGAATTAAAATTGTGATATTCTTGAATATCACACATGCTGAAAATTTCAGCATGTGTACAATATGTCTTGGCCGAATTTATGGTCATAAGGGTGTCCAAATTTCATTTCTAATTTGATAAGGATATTTGCCATCAATTGATGATTTATTTTAGAAAGGAAAATAAAAGAGAAATGGAAATATTTTAAATTAAAGAGCCATGTATCACATGCTGAAATTTCAGCATGCTAAAACCTCTTAATGGCTGATTTCTTACTTTGTGTGGGAGGAATTTTGTCTTGCAAAATTTATGTGACAATCTTGTGTATTATGGAAATTATTCTATGTTGATTTTCTTAGTGTATTTCCCTAGGCCATGATTTGGATATTTATGTTACGCATTTATTATTAATAAAAGAGGTTTTATTATCATTATTGTTGGTTAGTATGTTACACAATTTTGATATACGTCCCTGATTCATTATTGTTATAGAGATAAAATAATTTATAATCAGTATGAGTATTGGTTTGATAATCACGAGATGATTATGTGTATGGTGATACGAATCAATCTCATAGATACTTGTTAGAGAACAATGTATTGGATAGACCCATCATGAGATTACTACATGGATTAGCGTCATAAGTAAATCTCACGATAGTCATGTTTTAATCCTTTGACTTGAGATTGTCATAGTTTCCAACATAAGGACTATTATATTTTGACATGATCAAACGTTATCTGTAATTGGATAATAATAAAGGTCATGATTGAATGTGATAGAAATTATGTAGATGATATTGAACAATCAAGATAGAATTTGTCCCTCTCTTTTGAGAGTGATATCTTTGGGCCCCTCGATTAGTGAGACTGTGAAATGCATGGCCGTGCTCAAATGAATTGATAGTGTGATCAATATCATTTGTTTTATCAGTCCACTTAGAGATCGAGTAATCATATGTTTGAACAATATAAGTATGACGCCGACCATGACTTATGTTCAAACTAGATATCGTGTGACGAAGAGATTAATGCATGTGCTATTAGGCTAGTTGGACTTTACTCGTATTAATTGTGTAGTCGTAATGTCTTGCTAGAGACCAATTACGACTTGTTGGTTTAATAGAGATTTAATCAACTGCCAATTAATATGGGCCTATCGGGTCACACACAAGAATGCGTATGGCTGAGATTAATAATATTAATGATATTAATATTGGATATTAATTATTATTATTATTATTATTATTATTATTATTATTATTATTATTATTATCCTTTTAATATTAATAATATTAATATTGGATATTAATTATTATTAATATTATTATTATTTTTTTTGTTTTTGTGGTTATATGTGTATATATATGTGCTGTCGGATAATAATGAGAGAATCCATATCTGATATGGATTTTGAATATCCTGACAGAATCCATATCTGATTTGGATTTTGATTGGCATCAACGAAACCGATCAGGACTCGGTTTTTAATATCTATATATGTGTATACATATCTCGTACATGGAGACATACGAAATACACACGAAAACAACGGAAACCCTAGAGCCGTTTTTGGAGAAAAGCGAGTTCTCTCAGCCACGCCGTTCAAGAGCTAGCACTCCGGGCGGAAGCATTCGTGCGGATATCGACAGAGGGTATTCGTGATTTCGCACCTCTTCCATCTGCGGATTTTGAATCTTCGGAGGTAATTTTTGAGTTTTTTTCATCGATTAAACGAACAACATGGATCCTTGGTAGGAAATCGGAGATCAAGTTTTGGTTTTCCGCTGCGCGTTTTGCAGTGATCTCGGTTGATTTCCTAACAGTGGTATCAGAGACACTTGTTGTCTCGTTTAAATCGACTATATCATGCTTATGTGTTTACTGTTTTTCGTATGGCATGATATGTATAAAACAGTAATTCGGATTTCATATGATGAGAGAAGAATGATGTTTTTCAATTCGTTTTCATGAGATGATTTGTATACGGCGGTAATCGTTTGTCATGTGATGATCAAAACCGATTTTGTTTATATTAGATATAATCACACGATATGTGTAAAACCTTATTAGAATCTCATCTGGTGATATCGGATTGATGTTTTCAATTCGTTTTCATCAGATGTTATAATTCGAGATTGTTATATGTGATATAAAGTTTTCGTTTTTCATGAGATGATCAAAAATGATTATGTTTATATCGATATGAACAACCGATTGATGGTTCTGTTTTCGTGTTTCAAAAGACAGATTATCAATTCGATGATGATTCTGATTTCTAGTTTCGGATGAAGATTATCGATTTGATTGATATTCTGTTTTAAGGTTTGCGAATGACAGCCATCGATTCGATCGATGCCTCTACAAGGGTTTACATGTAATCAAAACAGTAAGATCGTTAATATGATTGATGCGTCCGTGACATTAAGAATGTCAATATATATTTATTTGTTATAATATGTTTGTGTAAAATATATTATAATTGTTGATGTCTTTGCATGGTGCATAGCATGGCCTCAGGACCTATGTGATTGACTTAGTCATATTTCTGTTTTGGGTTATTATGGCCTGCGTGCCGCTGTAGTTTTTGTTGTATTTTATTATACAATTAGTTAGGTTTTTCTTTATTATTGTAATAAATGAAGAATCAAGCTACAAAAGTGGTGATGGCGACACATACCAAGGACGAGTGGATTCCATGGAGATGGAGGCACGAGCTCAAGACAAGAAGATATGTATCATTGCAAATGTTGTAATAGGAAGTCTTTCACATAGGGTTTCCTTTATGATCTTCATTTGGTCTCATGAAGATCATATTTAGTTTGGCCATGCTATGTCACGTTTACATATTTATCATTTTGTATGAGATGCGTGGATGATAGATTATATATGCATATAGGATGCTACGATATAATGATATGCAATGCAAGACATAAACTAAGTTGAACCCTCATCAATAATTTAAGTCTTTATGCCATCCATGTCTTAAACACCTATTAAAACTGGGATTGTATTAAAGTAGGTATTGCCAAAGTAATGTGCTTTAAACATTCCTAGCTACGTATGATGAGTAATAGTGCTACTCATATGTTTAAAATTGGTTAGACTTAATTGGGCTATCAAAACGGTTTTGGGCACAAGGCATTAGATGAAATCTAACATACAATGATATATGATGTCATTATTCCATAAATTCTAAGAGTTACATGAGATGTAATTGGTAAAGAAGTTACCTACCTAAATAACTTAATTTTAAGCGTCATGCCAAAGCTGAGTTTAGAATTAAGTCAAATATGGATCTTAGCTCACTAAAATATTTCTTTTGAGGGTTATGTTTTAGTGAGAGTTTTATAAATTTTAACCTCATTATTAATAAAGTGTTACTTTGCATGTTTTGTAGATCATAAATGGCTGCTAATAACAATTCCACCTTATCGTTGCGATCAATCCTTGAGAAGGAAAAATTAAAAGAATGTGGGACTAATTTTGTTGATTGGTTTCGAAACTTGAGAATCGTTCTCAAGCAAGAAAAGAAGTCCTACGTGCTCGATGACCCTGTCCCTGAACCACCTCCTGCTGATGCTTCTGTTGCTGTTAAGAATAAGTATAAGAAGCATGTGGAAGATTCAAACGACATAGGATGTCTTATGTTGGCAACTATGTGTTCAGGACTTCAGAAAGACCTGGAACACTTAGAAGCTTATGAGATGAGTGTGCATCTCAAACAAGCTTTCCAACAACAGGCTAGACAGGACAGGTTCGACACCGCTGTTGCACTTTTTGACTGTAAGATGTCTGAAGGTGAATCTGTTAGCGCTCATGTTTTAAAGATGAAAGGCTATATATATCACCTTGCAAGACTCGGATATCCCCTGAGATTGGAACTCGCTACGGATTTGATCCTACACTCTTTGCCTAGCAGTTTTTCTCAGTTTGTTATGAACTACAATATGAATAATATGGAAAAGTCCATTCCTGAGCTACACGGTATGCTCAAAACTGCTGAGGGGAATATCAAAAACCCTACCCATGTATTGAGTGTCAATATCAAGCCTATGAAAAAGAAAGGTAAAGGCAAGGGTAAGCCCAAAAGTGCGAAGGGTGCAAAAGGGTCCAAGGGTCAAGCTAAACCGAAACCTGGTCCCAAGGCAAAGGTTCCTAAGGAAGGAACCTGTTTCCATTGCAACAAGCCTGGGCATTGGAAAAGAAATTGTTATGTTTATTTGGAGGAGTTGAAGAAGCTGAAAAGGTAGTGCGACTATATCTTCAGGTATTTATGTTATAGAAATTAATTTATCTACTTCTTCTTCCTGGGTATTAGATACTGGATGTGGATCCCATATTTGTACAAATATGCAGGGGCTCAAAAGGAGTAGGATGCTGAAGAAGGGCGAGGTGGACCTACGTGTTGGCAATAGAGCAAGAGTTGCGGCTATAGCTGTAGGGACCTATGAGCTTGTCTTGCCCAATGGGCTTTTGTTAGTTTTAAACAATTGCTTTTATGTTCCTACTATGAGTAGGAATCTTATTTCGGTATCTGTTTTGGATGATGAAGGTTATTCATTTTTAATTAAAAATAAGAAGTGTTCTATTTTTGATAAAAATGACTTGCTTTATTGTATTGCAAGTAGTTATAATGGCATTTATGTCCTTAACCTTGATGATTCTAATGACGGTAATATTTATAACATATCTTCAAAGAGAACTAAGCCAAATGAATTAAACCCTGCATATTTATGGCACTGTCGCCTTAGCCATATAAATGAGAAGCGCGTATCTAAACTCCATCAAGATGGATTATTAGATTCATTTGATTTTGAATCATTTGAAAATTGCGAGTCTTGTTTGCTTGGAAAGATGACAAAGACCCCTTTTACTGGACATAGTGAAAGGGCTAATGACTTATTGGGCTTGGTACATACAGATGTATGCGGCCCAATCAGCATTAATGCCAGAGGAGGATTTCAGTGTTTCATTACTTTTACTGATGATTTTAGTAGGTATGGCTATGTCTACCTAATGAAACATAAGCATGAGTCTTTTGAAATGTTTAGAACTTTTCAAAATGAAGTACAAAATCAACTTGGTAAGACAATTAAAACGCTTCGATCAGATCGAGGTGGTGAATATTTGAGCCAAGAATTTGACCAACGTCTAAGAAATTGTGGAATCGTTTCACAGTTGACTCCTCCAGGAACTCCACAATGGAATGATGTTTCTGAAAGGAGAAATCGAACTTTATTAGATATGGTTCGATCTATGATGGGTCAAGTAGATCTTCCTTTATCTTTTTGGGATTATGCCTTGGAGACAGCTGCATTCATTTTGAACCGTGTACCATCTAAAGCGGTTGAAAAGACACCATATGAGATGTGGACTGGTAAGAGACCCAGTTTGTATTTTCTTAAGATTTGGGGTTGTGAAGCTTATGTGAAAAGATTAGTGTCAGATAAGCTAGCTCCAAAATCTATCAAATGTATTTTTGTGGGGTATCCTAAAGAAACTAAAGGGTACTATTTCTATATTACCTCAGAGAACAAAGTGTTTGTTGCTCGAAATGGAGTCTTTTTGGAAAATGAGTTTTTCTCCAAAAGAACTAGTGGGAGTATAGTACAACTTGAGGAAACTCAAGTTCCACAAGATATCGCTGAACCGTCTTTAGAGACAATTTCAGAACCACAAAAGTTGTGGAGCCTGAAAATGTAACACAAGTCTAACGCAGATCTGATAGGATACATCATCAGCCAGAGAGATATGAATTTCTTGTGACTAATGATAGTGAAGTTATGCTCATAGATCAAGATGAGCCTACTACCTATCAGAAAGCTGTGTCTGGTCCAGATTCAGATAAATGGCTTGGAGCCATGAATTCTGAGATGCAATCCATGTTTGATAACCAAGTTTGGTCTTTAATTGATCCTCCAGAGGGTATTAAGACTATTGGTTGCAAATGGGTTTTCAAGAAGAAAACTGACATGGATGGAAATGTACAAACCTACAAAGCAAGGCTTGTGGCTAAAGGTTTCAAGCAAACTCATGGTATAGACTATGATGCAACCTTTTCACCAGTAGCTATGCTTAAGTCTATTCGAATTCTCCTTGCCATAGCAGCATACTATGATTATGAGATATGGAAAATGGATGTCAAAAATGCTTTCCTTAATGGAAATTTACTCGAGGATGTGTACATGACACAACCTGAGGGTTTTGTAAATCCTGAGAATTCAAAGAAGGTTTGCGAGCTTCAAAAGTCCATCTATGGATTGAAGCAAGCATCTCGAAGCTGGAATCTTCGTTTTGATGAAACAGTTAAGAACTTTGGTTTCATCAAGAATGAAGATGAACCTTGTGTTTACAAGATGGTTAGTGGGAGTGCAGTAGTGTTTCTGGTCCTATATGTGGATGACATATTGCTTATTGGAAATGATATCCCTACCTTGCAAAAGGTTAAGGCTTGGTTAGGGAATTCATTCTCAATGAAAGACTTGGGCGAGGCTACCTATATCCTTGGTATCAAGATCTATAGAGATAGATCTAAAAGGATTATAGGCTTGAGTCAAAGTACATACATAGATAAAATGTTGAAGAGGTTCAACATGCAAGAGTCCAAGAAAGGATTCCTGCCTATGTCTCATGGCACTCATCTTAGCAAGAATCAATGCCCTCAGACATCTGATGAGAGAGATTGAATGAATAAAATTCCTTATGATTCTGCTATAGGATCGATCATGTATGCCATGTTATGTACTAGATCAGATGTCTCATATCCATTGAGCTCAACCAGTAGATATCAAGCTGACCCCGGTGAAGGTCACTGGACATCTGTCAAGAATATTCTTAAGTACCTCAGAAGGACTAAAGAAGTACTCTTGGTTTATGGAGGTTTGGATGACGAGTTAGTTGTAAATGGTTACACAGATGCTAGCTTCCAAACCGACATAGATGATTTCAGATCGCAGTCCGGTTTTGTATTCACATTGAATGATGGAGCTGTTAGTTGGAAGAGTTCAAACAAAGCACTGTGGCTGATTCTACAATAGAGGCTGAGTATATAGCAGCATCAGATGCAGCTAAAGAAGCAGTTTGGTTGAAGAAGTTCATCACTGAGCTGGGATTGGTACCTAGCATTGCAAATCCTGTGGACATTTATTGTGACAACAATGGTGCCATAGCACAAGCAAAAAGAGCCTAGGTCTCATCAGAGATCTAAACATATACTCAGACGCTACCATCTCGTTCGAGACATCATCGATAGAGGAGATGTCAAGATATGCAAAGTTCACACAAACGATAACATAGCAGATCCATTGACTAAGCCTCTCTCACGGGTCAAGCATGATCAGCATACTAGATCTATGGGTCTCAGATATTTGTAGGCCTAGTTCAAGTGGGAGATTGTTAGTGTATGTGCCCTAGGCCATGATTTGGATATTTATGTTATGCATTTATTATTAATAAAAGAGGTTTTATTATCATTATTGTTGGTTAGTATGTTACACAATTTTGATATATGTCCCTGATTCATTATTGTTATAGAGATAAAATAATTTATAATCAGTATGAGTATTGATTTGATAATCACGAGATGATTATGTGTATGGTGATACGAATCAATCTCATAGATACTTGTTAGAGAACAATGTATTGGATAGACCCATCATGAGATTACTACATGGATTAGCGTCATAAGTAAATCTCACGATAGTCATGTTTTAATCCTTTGACTTGAGATTGTCATAGTTTCCAACATAAGGACTATTATATTTTGACATGATCAAACGTTATCTGTAATTGGATAATAATAAAGGTCATGATTGAATGTGATAGAAATTATGTAGAGGATATTGAACAATCAAGATAGAATTTGTCCCTCTCTTTTGAGAGTGATATCTTTGGGCCCCTCGATTAGTGAGACTGTGAAATGCATGGCCGTGCTTAAATGAATTGATAGTGTGATCAATATCATTTGTTTTATCAGTCCACTTAGAGATCGAGTAATCATATGTTTGAACAATATAAATATGACGCTGACCATGACTTATGTTCAAACTAGATATCGTGTGACGAAGAGATTAATGCATGTGCTATTAGGCTAGTTGGACTTTACTCGTATTAATTGGGTAGTCGTAATGTCTTGCTAGAGACCAATTACGACTTGTTGGTTTAATAGAGATTTAATCATCTGCCAATTAATATGGGCCTATCGGGTCACACACAAGAATGCGTATGGCTGAGATTAATAATATTAATGATATTAATATTGGATATTAATTATTATTATTATTATTATCGTTTTAATATTAATAATATTAATATTGGATATTAATTATTATTAATATTATTATTATTATTATTTTCGTTTTTGTGGTTATATGTGTGTATATATATATATGCTGTCGGATAATAATGAGAGAATCCATATCTGATATGGATTTTGAATATTCTGACAGAATCCATAGCTGATATGGATTTTGATTAGCATCAACGAAACCGATTAGGACTCGGTTTTTAATATCCATATATGTGTATACATATCTCGTACATAGAGACATACGAAATACACACGAAAACAACGGAAACCCTAGAGCCGTTTTTGGAGAAAAACGAGTTCTCTCAGCCGCGCCGTTCAAGAGCTAGCACTCCGGGCGGAAGCATTCGTGTGGATACCGACAGAGGGTGTTCGTGATTTCGCACCTCTTCCATCTGCGGATTTCGAATCTTCGGAGGTAATTTTTGAGTTTTTTTCATTGATTAAACGAACAACATGGATCCTTGGTAGGAAATCGGAGATCAAGTTTTATTTTTCCGCTGCGCGTTTTGCAGTGATCTCGGTTGATTTCCTAACAGATTTTGGCACATGTCTTGAGTGAAATATTCAGATTTTCCAAGTCATCAAATGGTGACAACATTCAACCTGTCATGAAGTGCCAAGTAAGCAAAGGATTAATGATCATCCATTGAGAAGATGCCAAGTAAGCAAGACCATGACACAATGATGTCTTACATTCTCCCAAGGACTTAGAAGACAATTTTCAAGAGGGGGATACTACAAGGGGGACGACCATATGAGCTTAAAAGGAAAGAAGATGAGCAAAAACAAAAGACAAGAAGAAGCATTGCATTTTTCAAGAGATCAAAAACGCTAGCCTCTCTTCTTCTACTCTCTCTTTCTTTCTTCTTCTTGAAAGCCTATTGTACTCATATTTTCAATCTTGAATAGGCTTGTTATAGACCACCACATATTCCTTATCTTTGTAAAAGATTGATCAAGGTGTGATCAATCTTCAATCTTGCTAGGTGGTGGTGTTCGTGCAAATTGTATTCATCGTACAAGGTTTGTAAAGGGTTGGAGTTAGTGTGTAACTCTATCAACCCTATGGTAAGGTGTATTGCGTGTGTGTGACTAGTGTGAACCAAGGAAGGTGTTCCTTGAAGACTGGAGTAGGTTGTTTATAACCGAACCAGTATAAAATTCTCGGTGCCATTTATTTTCAGCATTTATTTTCTGTTACTACACAGTTTACTCTTTGTTTACGTTCGTAAAAATAGTAAACGACTTTCAAAAATTACAAAAATTTCCAGAAACAAAGTCACACGTCTTAGGGTTAATTTGGCATAAGTTTCAACACTTTTGGATAAGTATAAGTCATTCAAACATCCAAAGATCTGAGACTAGTGCAGTCTGATTTTCAGGCTTGCAAAGGTTTAGACTTTGAGTGTATTTGACTAACTTCCCAAAGGAAATTTTCAAAACTGTTTCAACCCATTTAAATAAAATATATAAGGGGTTAGTGGTTACATTTTCAGAGCATTTGGAGTTGTGTACAAATAGGAATTAATTTTTCAAAACAGTGTACCGTTTCTGGCAGATTCGCGCAAGCTGACCACCAACGATTTTTGAAGATGTTAAAGGTTGAATTTAAATTTGAAATTTTTAGGAGACCCTCATAACATATGAGGCTAAGTTCTCTCAAAATTTAAGAATTTTTGAAGACCTGCAACCTAGATTTCAAAACGTTTTA
This sequence comes from Eustoma russellianum, assembly GCA_036186865.1. Lineage (NCBI taxonomy): Eukaryota > Viridiplantae > Streptophyta > Magnoliopsida > Gentianales > Gentianaceae > Eustoma > Eustoma russellianum. The sequence goes on from AP025055.1 coordinate 11,246,880, forward strand.
AAACTGGTCCTGAAAACAGAAACTGTTTTCAGAAGTTGGGTTTTTGGTTTAAAACTATTTTAAAAACCACATTTTCCGCACCCACTATTCAACTCCCCCTTCTAGTGGTGCCTTACAGATCCTACAGTAATTGCCCCTGACGAACGAAGCCCATACTTGGAAATCAAGTGAGCTGTGATATTAGCTTCCCTTGGACAATACTGCAATGACGAAGCATTGAGGCAAAGAAAATATATTGCACGCTGAAGGTTGATGAAGAGGGAGCCCGTGTAGCGCCCTAGTTGCAACAGGTAAGTGAGCAACAATCTGCAATCAGTCTCAACTATGAGTCTATCATAAGCACACGCAAAAAATATTAGGTTATAAACCAAATCCATTAGCTCTGCCTGCAACAGTGTTGTGAATGGCAATGGAAATGCTACACCAAAGATAAATTCTCCTAAGTCGTTACGCAAAATAGCTCCTATAGCTGCCCCCGTCCGACCAACCACCGCATCTATATTTAATTTAAAACGTCCCATCGGTGGGAGCTCCCAGCAGACAATCCTATGACGACGCTGTCGCATTGTTGGTGAAAAACCCCGGGCAATCAAATGGGTAGGGACGTGGAATATTTCTGACCTTGTGACGATGCACACCAAGAAAATATATGATCACGTACTCTCTCAAATAATCAGCTGTAGGAAAAACGATTCTCTCCAAATTTGATATAGGCATATTCTTTCCAAACAACCCATACAGTTAGCGTCGGAACCACAGCTCACAACTGTCCTACCATAGAAGCTGTAGATGATGTGCGCCACCGGCGAATTAAGTATCCAAAAATAGCAGTATTATGCGGCATTAGACCGGAAAACAATGCCGAGATCTCCTACCATGTTGGCCGAATTGCAGGGCACTGCAAGAATAAATGGTCCCGCTTATCTGAATGCATACGACAAAATACACATTGGGACGGAAATACCGTCTTCCATGAACAAAGATTATCCACTAATGGCAAAGCTCGCATCCATAGACTCCACAAAAAAACTCTTGCCCCTGCTGGTAGAGTAGGCCACCAGAAAAATTTGGCGCACTCAAACAAGGATACATCAGAGAATAGCTGTTTATAAACATAGCGCAAGGAAAACTGGCCTGATGAGTCTAATGTCCAATAAAGGCCATATGGCGTATGTAAAACATGCTGCTGCATGTAGGAATGGATGCTAGAAATCCATTTCCAAATCAGAGAATCATACAGATTAGCATATACCTCTCCCCTGCCCCCATATCACGCACGACTATATTGCGCCCAAAGTGTCTGTGACTGATGAAAGTGCCACCATAAATGGCTATCATAAGCTTTCTAAACAATATCTAGATTTTGAATCCTTAATCCGCCTAGCTCTGTAGGGCGACAGATCAAATTCCAAGACCACCAGTGATAATGATCATGCCAAAGAAACCGGGCCATTTTCCTGTTAAGGGTGTGGACTACACTTTTTGGAAGGCGGGAGCTCGCAATGATATGCAAGGGCATGGAGCCAAGCACATGATGAATTAAAACCAAGCGACCCGCAAAAGATAGTAGTTTAGTAGCCCATGTTTTCAAGCGTGCATCCACATGATTTAGCAAAGAAGTACAATAGGACGATCGATTAATACCTTTATATAAATATGAACCCAAATATTTCATTGGTAACTATGTCAGCCGCATTCCCAACGCTTGCGAAGCCCGCAATGCCGATACTCCCGCACTGACCACCACCTGACTTTTATGAAAGTTGACCAATTGTCCAGAAGCCCGTTGATATGCATCTAGAAAGTGGCGAAACAGATTTCAATTGGCTACTGCTCCATTTAAGAAGACAACCAAATCATCGGCAAAGCCCAAATGTGATACCTGGGGCACTCGGCCGGCATTAAATCCCTTAATTGTGCCAGTTTGCATCAGCGTTTTTAGCCCTCGTGAGAAGCCCTCTAAAGCAAGTACAAATAACAAGGGAGATAGTAGATCACCCTGCGTTACACCTCTAGACACCGCAAAGTATCATGCTGGCTTACCATTGATTAGAACCGAACATCGAGTTGTAGCCAAATTATTTATAATAATACGAACAAAACGCGCATTAAATCCCATGGCCACCAACATCTGGCTGAGATAAGACCAGCTGACTCTGTCGAATGCCTTAGCCATATCTGATTTGACAATGACATGACCACCCCGGACTTGTCGATCTAAAACATGTACCATTTCCTACGCTAGTAATATTTGCTATGTAATATCTCGACCCTTCATGAAACCGTCTTGTTCAGGAGAAATTAAACGAGGAAGATGGGAAGACAGTCGTGTGGCAATTAATCGAGTAAATACCTTTGCCAGAAAATTTGTCAAACAAATAGGCCTATAATCAGAAAATGTTTGCAGATTCATAACTTTTGGAATAAGTGTAATAAGCGATGCAGCCACCTGGCGTGGTGGAGGGATGCCAAGATAGAACTCCTGGACTGCCTTGTGGACATCCATGTGTATCACAGACCAAAAGCAACGATAGAAAGAACCTGGAAAACCATCCGGCCTGCAGCACTTGTTGGACTGAGATCCTAGACTGCCTGCTTAACTTCATGCAACTCAGGCAATGCCATCAATAATCGATTATCCTCATCAGAGAGCAACTGAGGTACATACTGCAAAATAGAATAGGGTGGAGCAGTCTATTCCGCAGCTAATAAAGTCTGGAAAAACCGCATTGCCCCTGCCTCAATATCCTGCGGAGTACTGCACTCTACGCAATCTTCCTTTAAAATTCGCCTGATTGCGTGCTTTCGCCTCCTTTCCTTCATTGTTTGGTGAAAATACTTGGTGTTAGCATTGCCTTCTTTCAACCACTTTATATTAGCTTTTTGTTTCCAAAATAGGAGTACCTGCTACTGTGCCAATCGCAACTTAGCCATACTCCTATGATATTCTGCACGTGTCGCGTCAGTTGGGGCCAAATCAAAAGCAGCTTCACATCACAAGGCATCCGCTTCTGCTGTGGAGACAGCATCAAAAACATTGCCAAGCACATCCTGATTCCACCTACGTAAATGCTATTTAAGCTGGCGCAATTTAGAGTAAGAACCCCGCATACCTCCCACTGTACTGAAAGACCGCCAATGGTGAGCAACAAAACTGTCAAAGTCAGAGTGTGTAGTCCAAACATCCAAATAACAAAAAGACACCGTTGCTAAAAATGCGTCAGTCGTACATTCCAAATATAGCGGAGCATGATCAGAAGTAGTGCGATTCAGATGCTGATAGCAAACCGAAGTGAAAAGATCAAAGAAAGTCGATGAACACAAGAATTGATCCAGTCGACGCCAGACTCTGCACAGTCCTCGTCCGTCACTCCAAGTATAAAATGATCCCTGAAAATCTATCGGCTGTAGATCGCAAGCTGCCACACAGTCCTGAAAATCCTGAAGCGAGCGTAAAGATGGTGAGAACTGACCTTTATGCTCATCTAGTGACAAGAAGGTATTAAAATCTCCACCAATCAACCATGGAATATCAATAGACCCATGCATATCAACCAAATCCACCCACAATGGACGGCACACCGACACCAAATGGAGTCCATATACATAAGTTGTCCAAAAAGAATCTCCCGATGCCAACAAATTAAATCGTAATGAGTGATTTTGCACACCAATGCATGAACCTTCCAATTTCAACATAGATGATTTCCAAAAAATCTATATATGTTCATCACAAACAGACACTGCTTCAGAAAAACCAAATTTCAAACGATATGCTGTTAATGTGGATGGCCGAACTTTGGGCTCAAATATGACTAAAAGATGTAAATGATAGTGCCGAATTAAAGATAAAATACGGTCCGCAGAGGAGCGAAGCCCTCGGACATTCCAAAGTAGCACCTTCAATGATCCGATAATATTTCAAAGGAGTTTGAGAGGGCAGCACGAGAACGAGTAAGTGGCGGTGATAGAGGAGATACTAACCGAGTCTGCCGGTGTAACAGCCTATTGAAAACCTACGTCCACGTTTGAAGCCGGCGGCGTTAATGGAGGCCTATCCTGGGAGGCTAAATCAACAACAACTGCTTGTACCAAATATTCAACATATCTAAAAAGTTCATCATCCGTTGGCTCACAACTAGGGCAGTACGACTACGGTCCACCTCCGCTCACTATCCGAATTAAAAAGATGTTCAGTATGAGGAGGCAACTCAGATAATAAGATATCATCTATACTTTTTAATCGAGACACATTCTGAGAAAAAGGGACGGGGTCAGCTGGGAACATATCCGGGGAAACCGGAATATCAGAAGTGCCAGCATCCATCATCTTATCCTGTGTCTTTTGTTTTTTAGGGGTCCAACGCTGCAAATTATCCTTAGGTTTGGGTTTTGACCCCCTATCTCAGTATTCAGAGGTTGATCATGCGAGTCCGACTGACCACATGTAGCCGACTTATGACCCAACCGACAACAAAAAGTACAATAGGATGGTAAATCTTAATAAACAACCGACTGTGATATTGTACGAGTAGAAACTTGAATGTAAACTCGTGTTGGCAATTCTTGGGAGACATCTAACTCCACGCACAAATGCGCCATAGACGGCCGTACGACCGCTGCAGTCGCAACATCCAGTTTCATAGGAGTGCCAAGCATACGACCGATCAGAAACAAAGCCACCTTCTGATGAAAGTGCACAGGCAACCCTGGTAATGAAACCCAAACGGGAACATCAACTTTAGGGTCGTAGTCAAGCGTCCATTTCGTAACCCTCATATATTTCCCTACTATTATCCAGCTTTTCCTAGCAAAGCATCGTAGATAATCCGCTTCATGCTCAAAATGCAGCACGACATGCATAGAATCAAGAAGGCCAATTTTTACCGCACCCATGAATCCAATGCGGTCCACACTCGATCGAACAGTGGCCATGGAGGGCCGACCATAACAAAATGAACCTACCACCGTATTGAGATATGGTGCCGCCAATGCAGACATTTCATCATCCGTAAATTCAATCATTGGGGCTCCTTTAAAGCACCGAATGGATTTTGGCGTGATATGGGACGGGGATGATGAGAACATTGAGGCATATGACTTACCCGATATCGCAGCCGAGCTTGTCGTCAAAGGTGGACATGCTGCTGCAGTGAACATCGATGGCAAAATTCCGGCAAGAGCAGGCAGAGAACGATCAGTGGCCTGTGGTGGCCTAAGGTCGCCGATCGCGGAGGAGGCAGGAAAGGGTTCCGTGATGTCGATGCATCGCCAGAGGGAAGGAGTCAATTGTTTGGCCGTGTAAATGAATATATATATATATATATATATATGTATATATATAGGCATGTGAGATAAGAAGAGAGGAGACTTTCCATTTTCAAATTTGTTGCCATGTAGCTTCCGCCAAATATATCTCTATTTAATGAACTAGTTAGTTCATTAACTTAAGCATTCCGGTTAATGAACTAGCTTAATTCATTAACCGTGGCACCTGAAAATAGTACAAAGACAACAAATGTTTGCCATATGATGTAAGCTTTAACGCTTCATGTCTTGTTAGTATGGCAACAATATATATAAGCATATGAAGCATGTATATCACATAAACGTGTCAAGTAATAATTTATTTATATATTTCATAAACTCGTAACGTTTAAATCATGCATTTGTAAATCATTCAAACACTTTTTCTAAACAGCGATAACTCGTCTGTGTTGCATCAAGACACAACCTATAAACAGCGTATTAGACCCGAACTGACATGTATGCAGTATCATAACTTATGACATTGCATACATACCTAGACCATTCTTCGATGCATCACTGTAAATCAAAAACCCATTAGTACCGGAGGGTTGAGCCAATACAGGGGATGTGGTTAACCTCTTCTTAAGCTCCGTGAAGCTTTTCTCGCATTCGACCGTCCACTCAAACTTGGTCTTCTTTTGGGTGAGACGACTGTGGGATACCGCTATTGTCCAGAATCCCTCGACAAACTTCATGTAATAACCAGCTAGACCCAAGAAACTCCGCTTTTCAGTGACATTTGTGGGTATAGGCCACTCTGTGATAGCTTCAACTTTCTTCGGATCAACAGCAATCTCCTCTTCTGATATCGTGTGACCATGAAAAGTCACACTCCTCAACCAGGACTCATATTTGATGAATTTGGCGTAAAGCTGCTTCTGTCTCAGAATACCCAAAACAATCCTCAGATGCTCAGTGTGAGTCTGCTCGTCAGGAGAATACACCAAAATATCGTCGATGAATACCACTATGAATTTATCCAGCTGTTCTCAGAAAACAATATTCATGAGGTCCATAAAAGATGGAGGGGATTTGTCAGCCCAAATGGCATCACTAGGAACTCAAAGTGGTCATATCTCGTGCGGAAGGCTTTCTTTGCAATATCTTCGACCTTCACTCGCAGCTGGTGATACCCTGACCAGAGGTCAATCTTAGAGAAAACTCTGGAACCCTTAACAGATACAGGAAATTCTCCCATCATTACAGCAAAATTTAATCAAGGAAAATGCTTAACCCATACTTACCTTGAGTTGGTCAAACAAATCCTCGATTCATGGCAGTGGGTATTTATTCTTGATGGTAATTTTATTCAGCTCTCGATAGTCGATACAGAGCCTCATGCTACCATCCTTCTTCCTCACAAATAGAATGGGTGCTTCCCAAGGTGACACACTAGGCAGAAATTTTTTGTCCAACAGCTCTTGAAGTTGTTCTTTCATCTCCTTTAATTCCGCTGGAGCCATTTTGTAAGGGGCTTTTAAGATAGGCTTGACTCCCGACACTAAATTTATCTCAAACTTGACTTTCCTCGGAGGTGGCACTCCCGGTAGTTCTTCCGGAAACACATCCAAAAATTCATTGACCACTAGAATCTGCTTAATAGAGGGTATCTCCTGGGTGGCATCCATTGCATACACCATGAATCCCTCAGCACCCTTCCTTATAGCTCTCCAAGCTTGGAAAACTGTCATATACACCTTCTTAGGAACTCTTCTCGGCTTCGCATCTCCTTGGAAGGTCTAATCTTTCATCTTTGAGTCCTTAACTGTTACCTGCTTAAGTCGACAGTTGATGTTGGCGTGATATTTGGCCAACCAGTCCATCCCCAATATGACGTTAAAATCGTACATCTGGATAAGAATCAGTGTGGCGGAAAAAATTTGCTCTGTGAACTCCAATTCACAGTCCCTGTACTGATGGTGTGAAATCATAATTTGATCCCCAGCCACTTGGACACGGTATGGAGTCTTTAACCACTCCGGTAAACCACCCAGGTGTTTAGTGAATCTCTTTGCCATGAAAGAGTGGCTCGCGCCACTATCGAAAAGCACATTGACAGGTATCTTATTCACTAAAATTGCACCTAATACCATAGCAAGTTTTACACGAGGAATTAAAAACATAAGGCTCACTTTAGATCAAAATTCAAACTTAATTTAAATTATTCCTGCTCCGGCGTCGGTGGTTTCTTGAATGTCAGTGTCTATCATGACGTGGATGCATGCATTTGCTCTCGGCTTCGCTCTTGGATACGGAGCATCTCTCTGGAGCATTCTTTCTCATCTCTAAGCAATCTCTAATCAGATGGCCCACCTGTCCACATCGGTAACATGCTCCTGCCAACTTCCTACACTCACTGACATGGCTCTTATTGCAGTGTAGGCACACTCCCACAGCTTGTTGGACAATCGGATTCTGTGGTGGGGGTCTCTAAAAATTTCTCCCCGGGCTCTCATTGGAATCTTGACCCAACGCCCGGGCCTGCCGTTGACTCTTGCCACTTCCCTTGGCCTCTTGCCCTTGTCTAACGACCCTGTATTTTCTTCTCTTGTCGCAAATCCGTAGAAATCACTCTCGACACAAGAACATGCGTCCAGCATGTCCTTGTAGGTCCTCATTCCCATGTTCACTATTGCTGACTGAATTCCAGATTCCAAACCCCTCTCAAAATTCGACATTTTCAGGCGATTATCAGATATAATTGCTGGAAAAAACTTACCCAAAGCATGAAAATGATCAGCATACTCCGACACTATCATCTAACCCTGCTCAAGTCTGTCAAACGCCTTTATCTTGCCCAAGATTGTCGTCTCTAGCACGTAATACTTCAGGAATGCATCGTATAATTTTGCCCAAGAGATAGGTGGGGTCATTCTTAGTACCATTCCAACCCACCATTCACCTGCCTTGCCACACAAAAAAGGTATGGCCACATCCACTTTAATCTCCTCAGGCACTTGCACCAGTCTAAAGCATTTTTCCACCTCAGTCAACCAATGCTGAGTCTCTTCTGGATCAGTACATCCCACAAACTCCGGGACCCTGATTTTCCTTATTTCCCCATAAAAAACCGAAAATTATACTGCGGTGGTAGAGGAGGCAGAGGTTGCTGCTGTTGGGCATACCCCTGGGCAATCATAGTTAGGGCATCCGTGAGCACCTGGGGTAGGACCACCTGTGGTGGCTGCTTCTCTTGCACATTGCCAGAGTTTCTAGTGTTATCTCTTCGTAGAGGCATTTTCTGGAAGGTCAGCACTTTCGTTAGCAATCAGTAAACACAAGATAATACTAAAAGCTCGAATACCTAGAAGTGAGTGGGGTATGAAATTAAAAATTAATACAAAAAAATAAATGTTTTAAGCGCTCGCACACACCCAGTCCAGATCATACTTAGACTCTAGATATTCAGCACTTATACCTAAGGATCAAACTTAAGGGGAAGATCATGTCTTAAGTTGTTAAAAGATCATGAACCTAAGTTTCCGAGGTACATCTGAAACCTAGGCTCTGATACCACTATAGCGCCCTTACCTTAAACCGGACATCAGTACCAGTACACCCACCGTAGTCTGATACGAGAACTACAAGGCGTCAAAGCAAACCACGTACACATCATCTTTGACGTAGGACAAATCATATGCACGTGTCATTTCTTTCATGTAAAATCTTGTGCTTCATGTCACATGAATGCATGCACTTGTTCAAAACCATGCACTAAACTGAACGGAACTCATAGGTATGCCTTATTTCATAAACATGTCATGTGTGTCATTTCAAAAGCCTTTCATACTTTCTCTTATCTTATTCCACGCGTAGCAGAAACTTTATACCCTGTGGGTGATCAGCCCAAAGCAAAATAGAACTTTATACCCCGTGCTGAAAGATCCACGGCCCCATAACATAAACTTTATACCCTGCCATTGATTCACAGGTCACGCTTTTATACCCTGCCACTGCAGGTGTGACTTTTATACTCTGCGATCAACCAGCAGCCACAAACATGTCTTTTCGCAAAGCAAAAGTCATGTCAGAATGCACAAATGCTTATGTCGTGGTGCAAAATGCTCATGTCACATCATATTAGGCTTTTAAACATGTACAAACACTTACATATCGAGTATAGGGTCACAAATCTCAAACATACCTCACTTGCACTACTTCACACATTTTCATCTAGCAAATTCACTTCAAATTCACGCTTAGCATTACTGCTTCACCCTTAAGGTTTCCAACCCCAAAGGTACCTCAAGCACATTTCAAAGACACTCCTTACACATATACACTAGTCCCAAATGTCACACACAAGTCCCCCAAACAACTTGCCATTCATTTCCTATCATTTCCAAGGATTCAGTTCAATTTATGTAGAATTGGCCACATCGATTGATTGATGTGTCCTTTTGATCGATCTATGTCCAGTTTCATGGACATCGATCGATCGATGTCTCCCTTCCTGATCGATCTATTTCTTCCAGAGAGCTGAAGTCCTGCAACACTGGCCACATCGATCGATCGATGTGGCCTTCTGATCGATCTATGTCCAGTTTCTTGGACATCGATCAATCGATGTACCCCCATGTCAATCGATCTATGTCCTTCAGAGAGTTTAGAAATCCTGTCAGGACCACTTGGACGATCGAAGTCACCCCTGGGTCGATTCAAGTCCGTATTTCTGTAACTTTTCACTATGTTTAACCTCAATTTCGACCCAACCTTAAAATCACTTCCTTCCAAACCTAGACACCACCTAAAATAATCCTAAAGCCTAATTCCAACATACATATGCACACATGACACTATATTGAACCTTAGCTACCTCAAATGGCATCAACTCTAGGCCTCCTACCATCCCCACCTTCGGAGATGTTGGCAAAACCATCAAACCTCTAATAAATCTGCAGCAACTCATCTTACCACCACTCAAACCTTCCACACATCAACTCAAATCATCTAAGACACAAGTAATAAGCATGATTAATGATCACAAGGCAATGATTACATTAAAGATGATACATTTAGGGAATATTTATCATCAACCAAGAAAATCATAGGTATTCACAAAAATTGGCCCACAAGATCATGACTTTACTCAATCCATAGCAATAGATGCACAGAATAAAGCAATTATTATAAACAGATCAAAATTACAAATGTTTGATCCAATTTTCTCTTTTTAAGAAGTTGAGGCATGTTGAATCAAAACACATAAGGCGTATAAAAAAGTCACTTGCCTTTGAATCTAGATAATCTTAAGAAGGTTCGGTTGAATTCTGGGACAGATTGAACCTAAGATTGGTCGTGATTTCTTCCTCCTTCCTTCCTCTGTCTTCCTCTTCACCCGCTATCTCTTTTCTCTGGAAGTCAACTTGTAACTAATGGGGTGCAAAAGTCGACTTCCCTGGGGGAGTTATACACAATGTATAGCTCCTTCGGATTTTAACTAAAGAGGGGCAATTCGAGTATTTTGGGCCTAATTTTCTTATTTTTTAATTATTTAATTCCAAACTCGGAAAACACGGGGTATGACACTAATAATCTACTCTTTTTGATCATTTCAAAATCACGTGCTTTTAAAAAATATCTTTGTTTGAAAAAACTATATTTGAGTTGTTCAAAGGTTTCAAACTCAGGTTTTATGCAAAATTATATATCTCCCTCTTAGTCAATGCATTTATGCTTTCCTTCAATACATGATCATGAAAACCAAATATTCATCAAGGTTACTTCAAAGCTCCCCCCTCAATACATGAGTATCCCAAAACCAATATTTCAAGTTCTTATTTGTTTCAACTCCCCCTCAACACAAACAATATTTATATATACATTATACTCAAATGTCATATTAGCAACATGTACTTTATCACATATATCAACAACATCCAAGCTACTCACACATACCATATATACCATTTTCATTATAGTCCTTTATCACACAATTTCCAACATATATTAACATCAAGGCTACTCACATATACCACATATATCATTTATATTAGTCCAATATAACATACCACATATACCATTTTCATCATAGTCTAATATAGCCTATTAATTTTCTCTCCCTTTTTGTAATCATCAACTAACAAAACAAAGTAATCAACACAACATCGAAAAAACAAAACACCTTGGATTCATTCAAATATAGCAAGGAGAAGTTTTAGTACATCCTAAGCTACGACTTAGCTAAATTGTAACTTTAGTAATAGGGATGATAGGTACTAATCCTAATCTTCATCTGAGGAGAATGTGAGGCCCAGAATCCAAGCTTTCATCTTGGCCTTGAGCTTTGCGAATCTAGACTCGTGCACCATTACTTTTGCCCTTAGTTCACACTTCCTGTTAAAGTATAATGACTTGAGCTTACAAATCTGGAACATTTGTACTTTCCCCACACTTGTTCCCTCTTCAGCTTCTTGCATGAGAGCACCATCTTCCTCTTGGCCTATTCCTTTCTAGGCTTCCTTTCAAGACTTGTTAATATGTTGGATGTTGACTTTGTCTTAAAAATTCTAGTGAGAAATCTTTTCAACGTCCAAGTCATCTAGTTCTATATTCGACTTTATGAGCGTGAAATAGATTAGATTGGCATAGAGAACATCTTTAGACTTTTTGTGGTTGTCTCAAAGATTAGCGTGAAATAGATTACATTAGCCACAAAGATTCACCAAATTTCAATGGATCACTATAATGCGATAAGCAATTGAAGTCGAGATTACTTGGAAGCTTAGCCAATTTCCTATTTATACAAAAGGTGAATATGGCAGTCAGCTTTTTATACACTAATGGCATATCTTTAGTGTTTTCAGCAGAGTGAAATCTTAAGAAGCTCTGAACATGATCTTCACTTACTTTCCATATGACTTCTATCCTTTATACCTCAAAGTGATTCAAACCTTCACCTGATACATCTATATACTCACACATTGTCTTTACATCCAATTCAAGACGTTTTCTATTGAAAACTGTATTTAGGGAGTGCCTCAATCTATTAAATATTCAACCTATAAGTTTGCATGAAATAGCCTAGTACACATTTTAGACATCTTTTGAATTCCTTTTTCAGTCCAAATGGGCTTCTAACTTCACCCATCCAACCAATCAAGAATAGGTTTTACCTCAATATCTGACCTAATATCAATAACTTTAAGTAGTTTTAAAAGAACAATAGTTCTGTCATTTGTTTCTCAATCTTCAAAAAGCTCTTGTGCCCGAAGAGAGATATAGTTTAATTTACCTGTACCACACGGATCTTCTAAGACTCCTCGAACATTTCTTTTGATCCATGGAAAGTTCTTTAAGGTGGTGTATGCCTTTTTGGATATTTTTCAATTCTTGGGCATGTGTGAAACTAGTGCCTCTATGTCTATTTCCCCTAGTTCTTGGTTGAGTGGCCACTTGAGGTTGTAGAGCCTAACCTTGAGGAAGGTTGCTGGACCCTCCTTCTTCACTTTGAGAGGTCCTTGCCCTCTTGGATGCATTTTTACTCCGTGTCAACATTTTTCTGAGAAACTGGAAGTTTAAGGTTTGGAGGAAGTAGAAAATTTTTGATGAAGAAGATGAAGCGAGAGCTGTAAAATTCAAGTTGATTAGAGAGGATTGAAGTATTTCACTTGAATTTTGAAGAGAGGGGGTTGTTTTTCAAAGGGAAGAAATCGCCTAGAGGAAATTAGGTTTGGATTGATTGGATTAGATTGATGAATAAGGTATTTTTTTGGGCTTTAAATAGGTTTTTTCGTTTCTGAATCCGCTCACAACGATCGATCGATATAGAGATTGATGTCTCGGATAGGCACATTAATTAATCGATGTACATGTTCCTTAAATTTTTTACTTTTACTAATTGCTTATCATCCCCCAATCTTGTTCTAATTGACTTAAGTGAATCCGTAGGAAGCGGTTTTGTGAATACATGTGCTAGTTGATCACAAATTGGAGCACATTCAACACAAACCAACTCTTTTTGCACACAGTCGCTTATGAAGTGTTGCTTTATTTCAACATGTTTACTTCTAATATGATGAACCCAGTTCTGGCTACACTTATAGTTGGAGTGTTATCACATAAGATGCGCACTTTGTCAAATTTAACATTGTAATCATTCAAGGTGTATGTGTCATCCATATCAATTGTGCACACCAAGAAGTGACCGACACACATTCGGATTATGCTGTGGAAAGTGGCATAGTATTTTATTTCTTGGAAAACCAAGAAACTAAGCAGTCTCCAAGAAATTTACAAGAGGTGCTTTTCCTATCGACAAGATTTCTACAATAATTTGAATTAATATACCCTCTTAAGTCAAACACCTTTTTTTTATGATAAAATGATCTAAAGTTCAATATACATTTTAAATATCTAAAATATGTTTTATAACAACTAGATGTGATTCTTTAGGCATGCTTTGAAATCTAGCACATAAATATATAACATGAAAAATGTCTGACCAACGAGACGCCAAATAAAGTAAGCTACCAATCATATCTCTATACTTTGTTACATCAACCGGCTTTCCTATTTCATCTACATCGAGTTCGTACTTGCATCTATTGGTGTCTTTACGCTCCTTCTATCCTCAAATTCGTACTTCTTGAGAAGAATTTTAGTATACTTCATTTGAGAAATGTACAATCCTTCCTAGGTTTGCTTAATTTGAAATCCAAAGAAGTAGTTGAGCTCATCCGTGATGCTCATGTTAAACTTACATTCTATAAGCTTAGCAAAATGCTTACAAAAAGAATCATTATTAGCGCCAAATATAATATCAGCCACATAAATTTATACAAGTAAATGATAACTTCTTTGTTGAACTAGGTGGTATCAATCTTTCCTCTTAAAGAACCATTTTCAAGTATGAAGTTTCTCAGTATCTCATATCAAGCCCTTGGAGCTTGTTTAAGCCCATAAAGTGCCTTTTAAGTTTGAATACATGATTTGGGTAATCATGATCTTTAAAGCCCAGTGATGAGCTACATATAATTTCTCTTGAATATTGACATTGAAAAGAAATGCAAGAGTTTGTTATGGGAGTCACAATCCCTATGACAATGGCGGCATCCCTTATTACTCTAACCCCCAAGGTATCTTTGCCAGTGTCATTCTCGAATTTTTGACCTATTTGCCTCACTAATTTCATATCAAAAGTGGTCACGGGTATTCTTTCTTCACGATTGGGAGTCTTTCTACCTCGATTAATGTCACTGGAGCAAGCTGGCTTTATTCCAGGATGTGCTATAGCTGAGCAGATATTAATGGATAAAGAAATGGTCCACATCTTGGATAAACTGAGTAGGGGAGGACGGGCTATCATCAAATTGGATATGTCTAAGGCGTTTGATCGAGTAGATTGAGACTATCTCCATCGCCTACTTCTTCGGATGGGCTTCCAGCCTTTCTTGGTCAAGTTAATTCTTAACAATCTATCGGCCACAAAGTGATTAGTTTTAGTCAATGGCAAGCCGTGTGGTTTCTTTAGTTCAGGTCGCGGAGTAAAGCAAGGTGATCCACTTTCTCCACTGTTATTTATTCTTGCTTTAGAAGGATTTAGCAGGGGTTTAAATACATTAGTAACAGCAGGTTGGATCAAAGATTTTCAAGAAAGCCGCATGGTCGCCCCCACTCATTTGGGTTTCGCAGATAACTTGCTCATATTTCTTTCTGCCTCTACACAAAATCTACGATGCTTCACAGAGTTCTTACAGCAATATCAGCAGGCATCAGGCCAGCAAGTTAATTTTCACAAGAGTTTAGTAGTGGTTAGTCGTCATCATTTAGGCAGTCAGGCAGTCAGGCTCGTTGGGAATACGATTATCCACCCTTCCTATGAAATATTTGGGGGCGTCGATTCATCGAGGTATCTGCTAAGCATCACATTGTACTCCATTGTTAAATCATTTCAACGGTCGTTCGGATGGTTGGACGAAAAAACTATTTAGTGCAGCAGGCCGCTTGACACTTGTACGTTCAGTTTAGTCAGCAATACCTTTGCATCTGTTTGCGATTACTAAGTTACCACGCAGTGTCATAGTGGAGTTAGAATAAAAAATGGTGCGTTTCTTTTGGGCAGGTAGGCATCATTGGCGAGCACGGACTGATATTTGCTTTCCCGCAAAAGAGGGATGGCTTGGCATTCGTTGTTTGCATTCTTTGAAAAAGACATATGAATGCAAATTGTGGTGGGTTTATAATCAAGGGGACACCTTTTGAGCGAAATTCCATAGACAGAAATACGATGGTTGAGAGCGCTATCAGGCGTTGCTTTATGATTCTCCAGATTGGAAACGTATTTATCGTATTCATTCTTTTTGTCATAATCGACTAGAGATGGGGACCGCAGGCCTAAACTGGAGGCCGGATGCCTATGGCCAATTTTCTCTCAAGAGTTCATATAAGGAGTGTAGACCATCGCGAGCTACATTGCGCTCTTGTCATTATATACGGTGGTTGGGTTGCCACACGCATCAAAACTTTTTTATGTGGAGATTATTATTCCGAGCACTGCCAATTCCAGAGAACTTTTGTTTATTTTCAGTGGCATTCCCCACGATTTTTCATTTTTGTTTGCACTCTAATGAGGAGGTAAATCCTCTTTTTCTTCACTACCTGACAATTTCTTCTATATGGCAGCAATATTCTTTTCTCATGCATGGCCCTTCTACGTTACAGTCATCCTTGAAGTCTGATCTAATGAGTTCGTGGCTTAATTCTTCTTCTAGTACCATGTGGGGACAGCTTAAGGTGGTGGTAACACATGCCATTTGCTGGAGTATTTGGAAGGAGTATACGTGCGCTTCTTTTGGAGATGATTCTTACGATAGTTGAAGACTTGAGGAGCTAGTGCGGATGAATATTTTTACATGATGCATGTCGGCTTCAGGTAAACAATTTGCAGTGGGGCTTCCGTCATTGGTTTCTGTAGGTCTGTCTCAGAGGATAAAGTGTCGTCATGTCTCCATTGTTCGTCGGCATATGCCGCCAATAGGTCGGTTGAAGATTAATGTCGATGCTGCCATAGGTCGTCGAGCCTCAACAGTGGGTGTAATAGTTAGAGACTTTAATGGAGCATTCATTTCCGCAATTGCATTTCCATTGCCAGCCCTCTCCCCCCTTCGGCTAGAGCTTCAAGCAGTAATATATACGACCATTTTCTACTCTCTCCGCTATTCCAGATTCATCATCGAGATTGATTGCATAGCTCTTCTTCGATTGCTGCATGATTTATCGTTGGCAACTAGGGATCTATGGGTGATTTGCATAGACTTTCCACATTCATTCAACTGACTCGATCCGATCTCGGTTATAAACCCCGGGAGACAAATCCTGTGGCTCATCATTTGGCGAATCAGGCTTTACAGACACCTGCATTCATCGAGTTTTATACGATCTTTAGTTTGCCTCCAGTACCAAGAGGTTGTTTGCTCACAGATTTGATGGTACCACACATGCGCAACTAAATGGTTCGAGTAATTCATCTTTTGTCTGCCTGCATTCAATTGATGCAGGCAGTTTGGGTACCTATTTTACTTCTATTACTGATTTTCTTTGACTCTATTAATTTTAGTGCATGATTACTGCTCAACAATCTTTGCGGATTATTATGCATGTGAGGTTTACTGGAAACCATTAATTGCACTCGAGAGTTGGACTTCTGCATTATCTGGTGTCATCAATCTTCTCCTGCCTGCATTTGGCGTCATTATTCAACTTCTGCCTGCATTTTGATGAATGCTGGCAGGCAGGGTATGTCTTCGGATTCTGTATCTCAGATATTACTTGGTTACTACCCAGAATTGCCACTAATTTATGTATTGTTATTTTGTGTTGCATGGCTTGCGATGGACACACATGGATACCATATGGAGACTGGCCGATGACATCGACCATCCCTCTTCGCACAATTCTTTGGATGTGTAATCCATGTCCCATACTGGATAAATATGTACTCTTTTTCCTTCGTGCAAGATTTTATCCACAATGGTGGTTTTGCTTGCCAATGTTTTACTAAGGCATATCATATCCACTGTGGGCAGTGCCCTTCACCCCTAGTGCTTATACATCTCGTCAGCTTTGTTTTTCGCCCACTCAGTTGTTTTATTCTATTATGTTGGGACTTGATTTGTAATAATGGTGTTCCTCCGTCGTAGGTGAGGGCTAATTAATAAGATCAGGGGGTCTTAACCTCCTTTCATAAAAAAGTGTTTTTGTTCTTAGTTTGGGTCAAATGTACTTCCTATTTTGCGTAGTATGAAACTCAAGAAAGTAGTTGAATTTTTCTCATAATACTCACATCAAACTTATTATGCATTGGCTTATGCAAAACTTTCATACCACATTTATGTATTAGACCCAAATACAATGTCAACATGGATTTTAACTAAGCGATGACCATTATAATGTTTATGGATAAAGAATATGATATCTCATTTTCTCTTTGAGAAACCTTTTAAAAAAATATTTTAACCCCTCATACCAAATTAAGGAGTGGTTCAAGTCATACAAGAATAATCCAACATTTGAAGCATGATTTGACTCATCGAGGTCCTTAATATTGAAAGATTAAGCTCCATAAATTCATTTTGAATATATTTATCCAAGATGCAACTTGATATATAGTTGGTTTTCTACACTAAATATAGTATAGAAGGCTTCTTAGAACCTTTAACATTGCAAGGTAACACATAATTTTCATTCATATGCTGATAATAGTCTAGAGTTATAATTCAAGATTTCTTTCTTATTTGGTTTCGTTATCCATCTTTCTTTAAGTTAAAGCTTGGATAACCTATCAAATTTCATGTGTTTTAAATTTTCTAAACTTTAAAGGACTCATATAGTTTAGAGGTTTTCTCTTTGCTCTTAATCCTCATGAATATTCAAATAACCTTTATCATTTGAATCCTCAAGTTCTACATGGAATTTCTCCTAAATTGAAATACTGAAGTTATTAAGAGACTTGTTCAACTATATGCTCTTATTGATATGTTCATCATCCATTAAAGATCAAGTATTTCTAAATTATTTCTGGTGTTAAATGTGAAAACCTTGTATCTAAATATCATAAAATAGTTTAAAGTAGGAAATTCTATTAATTCAAAGCACGTAGAAAGTCATATTAAGACAATTCCTTAACTAGACCATATTAATGATCAACCAACACTTAGGTTTTCCGCTTACAAGTGTTTGGACAAAGACACCTCACGAGGAACTTATTTCTAGACATATTCTAATTTTACTTTCTTCTATCTAATTTTATTTAGAAGTTTAGATACCAAGGCCTGGTGGAAAAAAAATCCTCTCATTTCACAGTTATCTTGGTATTTGATTTAAAATTCCAAATTGTATTTCTCTTTAAAGATTAATCTTATATGCATTTTCATTCTCAATTCTCTGTAGAGGCTCATAATAATGCTTATAAATCCTAGCAAGTAACATATCCAATAAAATAGAATCAACTAGTTTCAAAGACTCAACCAAGCCACATAAGTCAATCAAGTTGTAAGGAAACCATTTGTAGGATCTGCATAGCACCACTATAAGGGGGGTTGAATAGTGGGTGCGGAAAAAATTGGTTTTTAAAACTTTTTGTTACCAATTACCCACTTCTGAAAACAGATTCTATTTTCAGACCCTGTTTTGGTTTAATTGAATGACCCGGTTCTAGCCCTCTAACAATCGTGCAATTTGGTGACAAAGTACTTTCAGATGTTGTGCATGTGTCATAACAATTTCAGATTAAAATTCAAATTATAAGACCTTGAAAAAACGTTTTTACACAGATTGCGTCAATCTGCCAGAAACTATGATCCAAAATAAAAAAATTATTCCTAGTAATTTACAACTTCAAATGATCTGAAAATTTTACGATATGACCCTTAGGATATTTAATTTAAAGGGTTGAAACAGTTTTTCAAAATTTCTTTGGAAATTACGTCAAATACATTGATGTTCTCAACCTTTGCAAGTCTGAGAATAAGATAGCATTAGTCTCAGAACTATTAACGTTTGACTGACTTATATTTATCTAAATGAGGTGAAACTTGTGCCAAATGAAACCTAGGACGTGTGGCTATGTTTTTGCAAAATTTTGTGATTTTTGAAAACTTTTACTATTTTTACCACGCTAATGAAAACGATGCAGAAAACTGGAAACTGAAAGTAAAATACTGAAAAGTAAGAACACCAAGGATTTTATACTAGTCGGTTAAAACAACCTACTCCAGTTTTCGAGGACACCTTCCTCGGTTATCACTAAATACCAAAAACATCTTACCACTATGGTGACTACAGTTAAATACTAACTCCACCCTTTTACAATCATAACAAACAAACAAACCGATCACAAACACCACCACCGATCGAATGAAGGTTTGATCACACATTGATCAACCTTTTACAACAATGAACAAGTGTGGGTGGTATATTCAAAGCCTATACAATATGTAGAATATATGAACAATAGGCTTGAGAGAAGAAGAAGAAGAAAGAAAAGAATAAGAAGAGAGTAGTATAGCTTTTTGCACTTGAGAGAATGTGAATTGTAGCTTGGCCTTGTTTTGCACTATCTTCTCCCTTTTATCATATGTTGGCCGCCCCCCTAAGGCTTTCTTCCTTCTTGAGAATTGTCTTTAATGTCCTTGGAAGATTTCCTTGTGTAGAAGATGACACAATCTTGCTTAATTGGTGTAATATGATTGGAAGGATAACTTGACCTTGCTTACTTGTCACTTGTTGATTGGTCCACCTCGGAACCCTTTAGTGAGCTGTAAATTCTACAAAAAAAAACTCTCAAAACATATGCTCAAAATCAATTCAAACAATTACCATAACATCACACTTCAATCCCTTGAATTTTGTGAGGCAAATTGAGGTGCATTAAGGGGTAAAAATCGCCCCACTATAGTAGCATGTGCTGAAATTTTCTGCATGTGTCTATTTTGAACTCTTTCTTTGTGTGGTGCCCTCTTCAATGTCACCAATCTTGTGCGGCATGTCCTCCACCAATTGAAGTGCCAAATAAGCTCCACCTCGGCTCTAACAAGATGTAGTAGGCGTGTGTATAGAGGCTGCACATGTGCTGAAATTTTATTTTAGTAAGGTTTTTCAAATAATACACAATATTTACACATATATGGGAGACAATAATCATCCCTATTTTGAATTTTCTAGAACACTTTAACATGTCTTGAATGTGTAAAATGTGTCTAGATACATGTTACATCTATGCCTCAAAAACGTACCATGTGTGTATGTTTGTAGAAAACCGAATTTTCGACTTTCGTCGATAACGTGATTTTTCTCCGATTAATTACAAACTTCTTGCACATGTAATATATATTATGTCACACATAATATACATAAAATAAAGTGTATATTTAGCTCAAATGTCTGAGGTAAAAAGGCCCATGTGTAGTTGAGAATATTGAATTTGAGTTCTCCACAAATCTAGCCTAAATTGTGAGTGATTTGTGTGTGCCAACATGGTATGATTTACTGGCTGATTTAACATGTGAGACACGAAATTTTTGAGCATTTTTGATGTATATGGGCTGGCCATCTTTATATGGCAAGTACGTAACACATCGCTGAAGTTTCGGTAGTCACCCGATACAAGAATTGTCGGTTTATGACCTTGTAACATGTCGTTATAATTTTGACGTCACCATGACTTATATCATATGATATTAGACCTGAATATACTTATAAATATGAGTTGTATATAGTGGTGTGACATTGACGTACGTTTATAATATATGTGACGTTTCGTTGGTACGTCAGAATATATGTATATAGTGCCTTTTAAAAAAGTATGAATATATATGTAATATATATATGGCGTGTAAATGCATATGGGGAGAAGACTTTCTATTTCCAAATTTGTTGCCATATAGCTTCCACCAAATATATCTCCATTTAATGAACTAGTTAGTTTATTAACTTAATCACTCCACTTAATGAACTAGTTTAGTTCGTTAATTGTGACACCTGAAAATAGTACAAAGACAACAAATGCTTGCCATATGATGTAAGCTTTAACACTTCATGGCTTGTTAGTATGGAAACAATAAATATAAGCATATAAAGCATGTTTGTCACATAAACGTGACAAGTAATAATTTATCTATGCATTTCATAAGCACGTAGCATTTAAATCATGCATTTGTAAATCACTCATACACTTTTTCTCAACAATCTGCCCCTTTTGATGATTTACAAATAACATTGGTTCATGATTTAAATATGATCGCTCCCCATCCAATTATGCACAAATTTGAATTTTGAATCTAGCCACAAAACTGAACAAGAAGGCATGTCAAGCCAAAGGCCTCCACCTTTTGATAGTGAGGTAAATTCCGATTCTGATTCCAATTTTGAACCATCGTATCATGATTTGTATGTTCAATATCTTGAATTGCGTAAGTTTGCTAAGACTCTTGCAAAAGAAAAGAAACGCTTAATTGAAGACAAGAAATTCTTAGAATCCTCTAACAAAAATCTTGTATCTCAATTAAACGATTCAAAAGAGGAGTCATCTAATTTGATTGTTTCATTAAGATTCTAAATTCAATCCTTAACATCCGAAAACAATGAAATGAAAGCCGAGATTTCAAATTTTAAATCAAGAAACGTGGATCTAGAAAGAATGGTAAAACAGTTTGATACAGGTACGAACATGCTAGATCGCCTCATTTCTTCACAAAAGTATGAAAGCGACAAACCCGGATTAGGATACGTTGAGAAAAATAAAATACAAAATAAGTCAACCAAATTCGTTTTATCCTCATCTAAGAAACCACATGCAACTTCACAGCTTAAGATGATATCTAGTGCACAACTGATTATATCTCATCGTACTTCTTCTTTTTCATCTCATACGAAATATAATCATGTGCCGTATAGATATGAAAGGAAACCATACAACACAAATGCATCTAGATCACGAACCATGTACACTAACACAAAGGCATATCAAAAAAAATCTTATCATGAGCATGATGGCATTCTCGGCCATAGGCCAAACGGATTTGCACCTAACATCTATTATAGTGCTTCTTCATATCTTTTCTCACCTTTTGTAAGACCGATAAAGGTCACCCAAGTTTGGGTACCAAAAGATAATTTTGCAAAGGGTTAAATCAATAACCTTTAAGAACGCACTTGAAATGCTTGATTTTTGATATACTATGAACTGCTATTACTTTCCATTTTTACTTGTACTTTTGATGACATTTACAAAATAAAGGGGGAGAGAAAAACATGATTTAAGGGGGAGAGAGAAGCATGATTTAAGGGGGAGCACACGACGATATAAGATTCAAAATTTCAAATTTGTGCATAATTGGAGGGGGAGCGATCACATTTAAATCATGCATTTGTAAATCAAGCAAACTCTTTTTCTCAATAATCTCCCCCTTTTGATGATTTACAAAATAACATTGGTTCATGATTTAAATATGATCCCTCCCCCTCCAATTATGCACAAATTTGAATTTTGAATTTTATATCGTCGTGTGCTCTTCCTTAAATCATGATTTTCTCTTCCCCCTTATTTTGCAAATGTCATCAAAAGTACAAGTAAAAATGGAAAGAAATAGCAGTTTATAGTATATTAAAAATCATGCATTTCAAGTGCGTTCTTAAGGGTTGTTGATTTAACCCTTTGCAAAAGTACCTTTTGGTATCCAAACTTGGGTGACCTTTATTGGTCTTACAAAAGGTGAGAAAAGAGATGAAGAAGCAATATAATAGATGTTAGGTGCAAATTCGTTTGGCCTATGGCCGAAAATGCCATCATGCTCATGATAAGATTTTCGTTTTTGATATGTCTTTGTGTTAGTGTGCATGGTCCGTGATCTAGATGCATTTGTGTTGTATGAATGTCGTGTATGCATCAATGGTTTCCTTTCATATCTATACAGCACATGATTATATTTCGTATGAGATGAAAAAGAAGAAGTACGATGAGATATAATTGGTTGTGCACTAGATATCTTCTTAGGCTGCGTAGTTGCATGCGGTTTCTTAGATGAGGATAAAATGAATTTGGTTGACTTTTTTGTATTTCATTTTTCTCAACGTATCCTAATCCGGTTTTGTCGCTTTCATGCTTTTGTGAGGAAATGAGGCGATCTAGCATGTTCGTACCCGTATGGAACTGTTTTACCATTCTTTCTAGATTCGCTTTTTTATATCAAATTTGAAATATCGGCTTTCATTTCATTGTTTTCGGATGTTAAGGATTGAATTTCAGATCTTAATGACACAATCAAATTAGACAACTCCTCTTTTGAATCATTTAATTGAGATACAAGATTTGTGTTAGAGGATTCTAACAATTTCTTGTCTTCAATTAAGCGTTTCTTTTCTTTTGCAAGATTCTTAGCAAAGTTACGTAATTCAAGATATTGAACATACAAATCATGATACGATGGTTCAAAATTAGAATCAGAATCGGAATTTAATTCACTATCAAAAGATGGAGGCCTTTGGCTTGACATGCCTTCTTGTTCGATTTTGTGGCTAGATTCAAAATTTGTGTTATATGATTCTAAAAATTTCTTGTCTTTAACTAAGCGTTTCTTTTCTTTTGCAAGAGTCTTAGCAAACTTATGCAATTCAAGATATTGAATATACAAATTATGATACGATGGTTTAGAATCGGAATCAGAATCGGAGTTTACCTCACTATCAAAAGATAGAGGCCTTTGGCTTGACATGCCTTCTTGTTTGGTTTTGTGGCTAGTGGATGCTATCTCACAAAGATTGTTATATCTTCTTTTCGTGAGTGTGCCTGCGCTCTGATACCACTTGTAGGACCTGTATAGCACCACTATAAGGGGGGTTGAATAGTGGGTGCTGAAAAAATTGGTTTTTAAAACTTTTTGTTACCAATTATCCACTTTTGAAAGCAGATTCTGTTTTCAAATCCTGTTTTAGGTTAATTGAATGACAAGGTCCTAGACCTCCAAAAATCGTGAAATTTGGTGGCGCAGTACTTTCCAATGTTATGTATGTGTCATAAACATTTCAGATTAAAATTCAAAGTATAAGACCTTAAAAAACGTTTCTACACAGATTGAGTCAATCTGCCAGAAACTGTGATCCGAAATAAAAAATTTATTCCTATTAATTTACAACTTCAAATGATCTGAAACTTTTATAATATAACCCTTAGAATATGTACTCTAAGGGGTTGAAACAGTTTTTCACAATTCCTTTGGAAAGTTTGTCAAATCCGTCGATGTTCTCAACCTTTGCAAGTCTTAGAATTAGATTGCACTAGTCTAAGAACGATTAACGTTTGACTGACTTATACTTATCCGAATGAGGTCAAACTTGTTCCAAATGAAACTTAGGACGTGTGACTATGTTTATGCAAAATTATGTGATTTTTGAAAATTGTTTACTACTTTTACTATGCTAATGAAAATGATGCAGAAAACTGGAAACTGAAAGTAAAATGCTGAAAAGTAAGAACACCAATGATTTTATACTGATTTGGTTAAAACAATATACTCCAGTCTTCGAGGACACCTTCCTAGGTTATCACTAAACACCAAAAACACCTTACCACAAGGGTGACTGGAGTTAAACACTAACTCCGCCCTTTTACAATCGAAACAAACAAACAAACAGATCACAAACAACACCACCGATCGAACGAAGGTTTGATCATACCTTGATCAACCTTTTACATAAATGAACGAGTGTGGGTGGTATATTCAAAGCCTATACAATACGTAGAATATATGAGAAATAGGTTTGAGAGAAGATAAGAAGAAATAAAAGAAGAAGAAGAGAGTAGTATAGCTTTTTGCACTTGAAAGAATGTGAATTGTAGCTTGGTCTTGTTTTGCACTATCTTCTCCCTTTTATCATATGTTGGCCACCGCCTCTAGGTCTTTCTTCCTTCTTGAGAATTGTCTTTAATGTCCTTGGAAGATTGTCTTGTGTAGAAGATGACACAATCTTGCTTACTTGGTGCAATATGATTGGAAGGATGACTTGACCTTGCTTACTTGTCACTTGTTGATTGGTCCACCTTGGCACCCTTTTAGTGAGCTGTAAATTCTACAAAAAAAACTCTCAAAACATATGCTCAAAATCAATTCAAACAATTACCATAACATCACACTTCAATCCCTTGAATTTTGTGAGACAAATTGAGGTGCATTAAGGGGTAAAAATCGCCCCACTATAGTAGCATGTGTTGAAATTTTCAGCATGTGTCTATTTTGAACTCTTTCCTTGTGTGGTGCCCTCTTCAATGTCACCAATCTTGTGTGGCATGTCCTCCACCAATTGAAGTGTCAAATAAGCTCTACCTAGGCTCCAACAAGATGTAGTAGGCGTGTAATCATCCTTATTTTGAGTTTTCTAGAACACTTTAACATGTCTTGAATGTGTAAAATGTGTCTAGATACATGTTACACCTATGACTCAAAAATGTACCATATGTGTATGTTCGTAGAAAACCGAATTTTTGACTTTTGTCGATTACGCAATTTTTCTACGATTAATATCAAACTTCTTGCACATGTAATATATATTATGTCTGTTGGAACTCGTAAAAAAAGAAAAGGAAAGAAATAAAATAAAATAAAATAATAAATAAAATGTAGTGTGTGTGGTTGACGTGGATAATGGATAAGGATGGTGAGAGATAATTTTGATAGAAGATAAATTCAATTTTGAGTTTAAAATTTAGATTACCCTAAATCAAATCCTAACCACCCTAAATTCTCCAATCTTTCAAACGTATCTTCCTTCAGTATTATAAATGACTTTTCCTTCCCTTCCCCATCAAAAAAACTATCGACTTCCATCTGAGAGGAAAAAAACGCTTGTGAAGCATAGGAAAGAAAAGGGAGAAGGAACAAAAAAGAGGAAGACCAGCCAAACGTCGCCGAATTCAACCTTCCGATTAGCAAATACTCGTTTAAAAGGTAGGTTACCTTTCCCTCTTTTCACAATCTTAGACATAAGCGATGATCTGAACATAAGCGATGATCTTGAACATAAGTGCTAATCTCAATTAGAAGCAATGATCCTGAACATAAGTTACAACCTTAGATGTAAGTGACAATTTTGATTAAGAGATGATCTAAATATTAGAGTCGACCTTAGACATAAGTACTGATTCTAGTCAATCTAAACATTAGAGTAGACCTTAGACATAAGTACTGATTCTAGTCAATCTAAACATTAGAGTCGACCTTAGACATAAAAACTGACTCTAGTCATAGGCGTAGATTATATACTAAGCATGATTTTAGAAACAAGACGTGGTCTTAGACTTAAGGATTGATGATAAAAAACATTTGCTCTAGAAATTCAGTGGTGATCTGAACATCAGGTGATGATTTGAACATAAGTATTAATCTTGGTCATAAGCTACGATCACATTCTAAGCATTGAACTTGGAAATAAGTAACGATCTTAGACGTAAGGAATGATGATACCGAGTATCGATTCTAGAAATTAGTCATGACATTAGACCTAACTGATAATCGGATAAGGGATATGTCCACCTATGCCTTGGGCATCCCATACGATTTGAATTAATTGTAGTATCTAGATGCTGATTATAACCATTTGTATAATTCCTTAGATCCGACCCTGCCAACCCGGTACCATTTTGGTAAATGAATCGGGTTCATGCCTCTACATCGACAGTAGTGTCGGAACGCGACTAGGTCTAAGTGGGGATTGTAGTTCCTAAGAAACGATTGATAGTAAAAGGAAGTACTAAGAAAGGGATTTATTAGCGTTAAAATCAGTAGAGTCTAGCAAAGAATATCATACAAATGGGTTTATAGTTGGGACTAAGATGTTGAACTGTAGAGTATCAAATAAGCGGAAGATATTAGTTTTATTAGGGATATTGATTGATAGTGATAAGTGAGCAATACTAGAACGAGTATAATGGAGTGACAAAGAATTGTGAATTTGAGTGTTGATTCATAGAAGTACGCAAGGATTGATCAACGAGTAGGCTTGAATTGAAATAGAATAAGTATGAACAAGTACTGATTGTTTTTCAGGTGAAATCTAATTAAATTAGAATTAGCGGTTGAAATAACTAAGTAAAGAGTAGTACAGTGGATCAGAGTGGCACGCGGAAGCATGATGGATTAGAATGCCCTAAGTCGATCAATATTTAGTGTGCCATGCTAGGATTGGACAACTTAAATTATAGATTTATAAGAAACAGTACATAGGTGGATTTTTTTATTTGATATTAAGGGACGACTTAGAAAAATTATACGAATTAGGGGACTATTATTTTTGAAGTAGTTAAACGTTTCCTAAGCTCGTACCACATGATATATTTATATATCTCGTATATTTCTCCAACTTTCGTTTAGCAATAAGTATTTTGCTAAAATAATTTTCTTTGTCGACTATCGACATTGCAAGTATTTTACCCATTAAGGTGTTTTCGAAGTTATTTATCTGCTTGCGACGAACGTACTTAACTTGTGAATCCAAAAAGAAGCTTTCAAAACATATATTTCTTTTAGAGAACGAAAGGTACCGTATTTAAATCATTTTATAAAACCTTACATTATTAAGTTTCAACTGTTTTAATGCAATTTTACCGAAATACTTTGCGAGCATTTATATCATCATTTTTATAAGTGATCATTTGAAATAGCGCTTTATGAAAACAAATATACAACTGCTTGGTTCTCAGGTTTACAAAATAGAATGATAATGGCTTAAAACAACGAAAGCTATATTTCAAAATTACAGCCACATTAGTTGCGTTTTTATTTAAATAAAATATGTCCATACACATATTTTGTATATTAGGCTGATCGATATCTCCAAAAAAAAGTAAGGCATAATCATAGAGCTAGGTTGTAAGTATAAAAGAATGGAATTTGAGGACTTAAAACTATCTCGAATGCAATGATTACCATATTGATTTACTCATTGGATACTTAGTTGATTAATTATCTAGGGAATGAATCATACATGATGAGTTTCAGAATCCGAAATTGTAGACTTTAATAAGGTTAATGATACATGTCATGTGGTATAAGTGGAAGTTTTTTTAAAGTTGTAACTATAGAGAATTAAGTTAAGGATTAAATTATATGAGGACTAGATTATCTGGTGGGATGCTAGTGATGACTAAATTGAATCGTACTAGAGTAAAACATACTGCGAAAATACATAGGATTTAAGGGATGAGTCGTGTGAACAAGACGTTGAGTTAAAGATTGTAGTACACCTAAGAACTGATTTTAGAAGCTGATGACCATAGATATAAGTGCGTTATAGGCTAACGATTAGGGTATGGAACTTCCAGTATGGTGACAATACCTTTAAACTGATTTTAAAGTTATAAAAGATTAGGTTATGATTATAATAAACAAAGAGTAATGGACTTAGAAATTACCTGGTACGCATATAAAGAATGATCTTGAGGATTGAGTCCTGCGCCAATGACATGTAATGGTCAACATAACGGAATATGCAATGGATATTAGTTCGATCATGAACTAGGTAAATGAGTTATATAGGAATGTACTAAGTTGTTGACTACGTAATACGCAAGTTTCGAGGATGAAACTTTTTGTAAGGGGGGTAGGATGTTGGAACCCGTAAAAAAAGGGAAAAAAGAAAGGGAAAGAAATAAAATAAAATAAAATAATAAATAAAATGTAGTGTGTGTGGTTGACGTGGATAATGGATAAGGATGGTGAGAGATAATTTTGATAGAAGATAAATTCAATTTTGAGTTTAAAATTTAGATTTCCCTAAATCAAATCCTAACCACCCTAAATTCTCCAATCTTTCAAACGTATCTTCCTTCAATATTATAAACGACTTTTCCTTCCCTTCCCCATCAAAAAAAAACTATCGACTTCCATCTAAGAGGAAAAAAACGCTCGTGAAGCATAGGAAAGAAAAGGGAGAAGGAAAAAAAAGAGAAAGACCAGCCAAACGTCGCCGAATTCAACCTTCCGATTAGCAAATACTCGTTTAAAAGGTAGGTTACCTTCCCCTCTTCTCGTATTGCCCGCACCTCGTGTGTGAATCATACTTGCGTTGATTTTTATTTTATTTTTTGTTTTTATTTTTATTTTGCTTTTATATATAAATGCATGCTCTTTGATGTTTGTATGGTCGAGTATGTGTATGTGTGCGAAGGTGTTGATCTATGTGTTGAAATAGATTTAAAAAGTTGAATCTTTATCCGATTAGGAGAAAAAAATTGCATGATTAGCCTTAGAAATAGGTCACATAACCCGGAAATTAGGTCAGAATTGAACAGGAAATCAAAAATTAGGTCTGGGCGGCGGCGCGTGCGCAAAACGCGCGCATTTCAGGGGTGGCGCGTGGGGCCCACGTGCGCCCCTGACTGCGCGTCCCGGACATGCGCTGACGTGTCCAGTTCCGTTAGGTGCGACTCGTTATAATGAGTCAAATGCAACTGATTTGAGGTCAATCGGAGTTAAAACGAAGAAGTTATGAATTTTTGAAAAATATTAGAATTTAAAAAAAAGGGGGGGGAAAGGATGTCTGGCGGGCCGCAGGCCAGCCGCCACATCAGCGGGCCAGGTGTGCTGAGCTGGCATGTATTAATTTAAAAAAAGGATTTCTGAAAATAGATAAATAATAAATAATTAATTAAAATTAGTTTAAAATTACAGAAAAATGTAAATAAATTCTAGAAAATTATAATTAAATTCTAGAAAATAAAAAACGCTAAAAATAAATTATGTTCACCTAATTTCTGAAGTTGTATTAATTTAATTAATTAGAATAATTAGGTAGTAAATATAAAATAAATAGGAAAAAATAAGGAAAAATAGTATAAAGCCATGAAAAAATTAATAAAAGCCAGGTAAGGTATAAGTGATGACTAACAATATTTTCATGATATTCTCAATAATTAAAGTGATGGAATTGGATGAGAAAAAAATCAATAAATAGTAAATAAATCCTGGAAAAATATAAGAAAATATATTTAAATAAATAAAAATAATACAAATAAAATAGGGGTATTCCTACAAGTATATATGCACGTGTATGGGCGCGGATATATATATGAGTATGAATACACTGTAATAAAATGGGGGTATACATGTAAGTATATATGCACGTGTATGGGCGCGGGTATATATAAGAACATGGATGCGCCAGATTATGGATTATGTGTGTGGAGCATTCATGACACGTGCATTGCATTGCATCCCTTCGGGACGCTGACTCCACGTTACGGAGCGTTGTCCGCTGAGTCCACGTTACGGAGCGTTGTCCGCTGACTCCACGTTGCGGAGCGATGTCCGCTGACTCCACGTTACGGAGGGTTGTCTGCTGACTCCATGTTACGGAGCGTTGTCCGCTTACTCCACGTTACGGAGCGTTGTCCGCTGACTCCACGTTACGGAGTGTTGTCTGCTGACTCCACGTTACGGAGCGATGTGCGCTGACTCCACTTTACGGAGCGAAGAGTAGGACCCAGGTCATGCATAGCATATCATGGGAAAAGAGAAGAACATTTTGCGTGTGATAGTGATGTTGTTGCGTGTGACACGATAGGGAGAAGAAGCATGCATCATGAAGTTGCGCATTGCATTCGATTGGACAAATGAGTGTTTATTTTATGTTTCGGTTATTGTGGTTCTTTGTTTCTTTATACGTTTATTGTTATTTTCCTTACGTGCTTATGTATTTGGTAAGTATGGTTCCTTTCTGGGATTAGACAGGTAACCTACGGGTGATTTTCCCAAATCACTCACCCCCCACTTATCCTCCCACAGGTGAGCCCAAGTACAAGCACACTGTTGTAGAAGACGAGTCTAACTGTGCAAGCTGATGGAAGTGAGCTTGGAGAAATTTCTTTGGGGAATACTCGATGGTTTCTCATTTATTCCATTTTATTAGACTTTTAGATTTTCATTTAACGTATTGGGCTTCGTCAGCCCTAAACTCTGATTTATTTATAATTTGGGATTATTTATGAATTGAATTTGAATTTCAATTATCGTTTCTGCAGAAAAAATTCTACGTTATTTCTGACGTGTAAGAAGTTTGAACGACGCCTTGTATTCTCCTTAACGAGATACGGCGGGTGCACTGTTCCCGATGTTAGGGTGCGGGAGCGGGGCGCTACACATGATATACGTAAAATAAAGTGTATATTTAGATCAAATGGCTGAGGTAAAAATGCCCATGTGTAGTTGAGAAGATTGAATTTAAATTCTCCACAAATCTAGCCTAAATTGTGGGTGATTTTTGTGTGTCAGCATGGTATGATTTAGTCACTGATTTTAACATGTGAGCCACGAAATGTTTTGAGCATTTTTGATGAACATGGGCTGGCCATCTTTATATGGCAAGTACGTGACACGTTGGTGAAGTTTTGGTAGTCACCCGATATAACAATTTTTGGTTTATGGATGTCGTTATATTTTTGACGTCATCATGACTTATATCATATGATATAAGACCTGAATATACTCATAAATATGAGTTAAATATAGTGGTGTGACGTCGACGTATGTTTATAATATATGTGATGTGTCGGTGGTACGTCGGAATATATGTATATAATGCCTTTTAAAAAAACGAATATATATATATGGCGTGTAAATGCATATGGGGAGAAGACTTTCTATTTCTAAATTTGTTGCCATATAGCTTCCACCAAATATGTCTCCATTTAATGAACTAGTTAGTTCATTAACTTAATCACTCCACTTAATGAACTAGTTTAGTTCATAAATTGTGGCACCTGAAAATAGAACAAAGACAACAAATGTTTGCCATATGATGTAAGATTTAACGCTTCATGGCTTGTTAGTATGGCAACAATATATATAAGCATATAAAGCATGTTTATCACATTAACGTGTCAAGTAGTAAGTTATTATGCATTTCGTAAGCATGTAGCATTTAAATCATGCATTTGTAAATCACTCAAACCCTTTTTTTCAATACCATTTACTACCATAAGCATGCATAATGCTCCTAGCAAGAAAAATTGAAGCACTTATAGAGTGTTGAGAGTGTACTTCTACTATAAAACTTAAATCTTTACTTATCAAAGCTTTAGACAGCTAATAAGTGTCACATATGCCATCATGTTTTGTAAATATTTTGATGGGTTGGTAGTTTCATAAGCTCTTAAAAACTTTGTGATCGACATATCCAAGTCATCTATTCCACGTGATAGATAAATTCCAAAAACTTTGCACAAGAGTTTTGACGATAAAATCTTGTAAGCTAAACATGTGTTTTCTTTTCAAAAACCTCAAAGACATCAAAACATTATATTTCTTTTTGCAAATATCTTATCATTTTCAAAAGTGTTTAAGTATTATCATCGCACTAATGGATAACACTTAAATTTTGGTCATGTCCTTTCTATACGTATTATGGGAGTAAAAAGAAAGTTAGAAGGTTTATCAGATCTTCCAACTCCAAGGGTCTAGCCTCTCCCATTGTCAAATGGACTTTTGCACATCTTTGATTTTGAACTTGACAGTGAAGTGCTCTTTGTCGCTATATGGACTGAAATTTCTTTCCATGAGCTATTTGTTTTCTTCCACTTTACCTTCTCTATGGATTCTAAGCTCCCACGTAAGTCAAATCTCTACCTATAGGTACCCTTTTGTTGTTGGGTCCATTTTGGTTAGTTCTCATGCCTTTATGTCTCCAATAATACTTAGAGATTTTCTTAGCTCTACAAACACTCACCACATTACCCTTTTGTTACAAAGAAAACAAGTGGGTGCATAATGTGGTTGTGTGTTTTTAGGCTTGGAAGGTTTAGTTACCTTCATAGGCTTAGAAATCTCGTTGAAATTCCTAAGCTCTTCATTTGGAAGTATAAACTTACCCTTAGATGAATCACAAAAAGATGCCACTTTTGTCTTAGGCAATGTTATCTTGGCTAAGGTAGTAGAAGCTTTAAAATCCTAAGTTGGATTTTCCATTGACTACCTTTTGTTTACCACGAGGGTTATTCATGGATAACCTTCTCACTTGTCATCTTCTGGAGTTCTTCAAGTTCAACACATTTATTCTTAATCTCTATGTTTTTTAGAGATAAGGAATTATGCATCTCTACGATGACATCATGCTCTAGATGAAGCAAAACAAAAGACTCATGCAAATTTTCGTTTTCTAATTTGTATAAACTAAGTTCCTTTTTAGCATGTTTGTACTTTAGTGCAAGATTTTCAAATTCCTCATTTTAAGCAATATATTCATTTTGTAATTTATCAAAAAAATTTTGAAAGAGATACCTCTTTGTCATCGTCAAAATCTATAAGACACATTGCTTTTCTGTCGTCGTGATCATCTTCATCTATGTTTTTGACGACCATTACTTGCCTATTCCTCAAGAGCCTTTCATGTCTCATGTGTGTAGAAGATGTCTTGAACTTTTATTAGCTCCACGTGTGAGAGAGGGAGATGGAGGATTTTAAGAGTTTTCCTTTCTAGCTCGAAATTCTTCTTATCCTCATCATTGTAGTCATCCAACTCCTTCATGACTATTCTCCTATTTTCATCCAACCTAGTTGGTGAAGGTATTCGCTCGATAACCACTCTCTACATATCATAACCACATCCAAACAAATGTGCATTTATCCTATATTTCCATATGAGATAACTTTGAGCATTAAATAAGGGAACCTTGGTGTTTGATGCTGTGAGTGTTATAGATGGTTTGGGAGTTGAACTATATAAGGTAAAGGTTGTCATTGCCATATTTTTCAATGATCTTTAACCTTGATGCTTGCAAAGATTGGCCAAGCAATCAAGGTTAGGCTCTGATACTAATTGTTAAGTCTGTAACAATCGCTATAGAAAGGGATGAATAGAGTGTTGGGCAATTTTTAAAATTTTCTTGATTTAACTCACTCCAATTTGAATGCTCTCCAAAATAAGAAAGAAAAAGATGTGCAGTAATGAGTTTGTGACACACAATTTAGAGTGGCTTGAATCTCTTTGATTCTACTCCATTACCAATTTGTTTCCAAAGTGGATTTTCAACAGCAACTTTCTTATTACTTTTAACAAAGAACAAGAGCAAGAACAGTAACATTTACACTAACAATTAGTGCAAGAGATAACTACAGTAGCAACAACTTATTGTATGTTGGAATACAGGCTGCATCGGGTGAAAACTGAGACCAGAAGCCAAGGGATGATGCAGTGTGTTAAGCAGCAAAAATTCTCTTTGAGACATTTCATTTAATAGTTTCTTCTAAGCATCGAACACCTATCCTTGTGCCTAATTCTCCATGAATTTTATTTATTTTCATCATGTCAATGTACAATCATTGTCATTAGGAACATCATCATTTTGATGATTTAGCTTGCTTTTATCCGGCAAAAATAGCTGTTAGCTGTCCTTTTCTGCAGACTAGGCGTTGGACCTCAGCCGTGTATATATATATGGCTTTAATGCCTTTGTGAATGATGAATTTTTTATCTCACTTTAAGTGTTCATTGTGTGATATTTGAGCTCATTTTCTCTATATGGCATCAAAGCCATAGTGTTGTGTGTTGCTTTCGTGAGTTCTAGTTCAAATTTATTAATGTTCATCTTCATCTTCATCTTCTTCTTCTTCAATGGAACTCATTGCTTCTGAATTCTAAACATAGAATCTATTGGAAGCGAGGCTCCATCTAATCCTATTCCTGCCGTTATTCCCACTAATTCATCTGGAGTTAGCTCAAACCATAACACTATTGATTAAACTCCTGTTATTAATAACAAATCACAAGCTAAATGGGAAAAACTATCTTGCTTGGTCTAAGGCTGTAAAGATGTCTATCACGGGCAAAGGTAAGGAAGATTACCTTAAGCCTGACAGTGAAGTTCCTGATGAGAGTGTTGCTCGATTTAAAACTTGAAATGCTGAGAATTCCATGATTATGTCATGGTTGATTGGCTCAATGACCACTGATGTAAGTGATAACTTTATTCTCTATGATTCAGCTGCTGAGATTTGGAAAGTATCTCAAGAAATGTACTCTAAGTTAGATAATGTTTCTGAGTTCTATGAACTTGATGTCATGCTTCATGACATCAAGCAAGGGGACTCACCTGTGATGTGTGTTTTGGTCAGTTAAAAGGACTTGGCAACAGATTGATGTCCATGATACTCATAAGTGGCCAAATCAAGAAGCTGATAAAATGTATAAGAGCATTACTGAAACCAGAAGAATCTTTAGATCCTTGGCTGGTTTGAACAAGTAATTTGAAGCTGTAAGAGGAAGGATTCTTGGCACTAAGCCACTTCTTTCCATTTATAATGTGTTCTTTGAGAAAAGGCAGGAGAAAAGTAGGATCAAACTCATGATGAGCTCTACTTCCACAACTGAAAGAACAACAATGGCTATTTCTGCACCTAAAAATACTCAATGTGATCATGCTAGTGCTCATGCAGTAACTAGGAGGTATGTTCCTCCCTCTCAAAATGATAACATGAGGAGTGGTGACTCTAAACCTTTTTGCAAATTCTGCAAGAAAACAGGCCACACAAAAGAAAGATGTTTTGCCAAACATGGCAGACCACCAGCTAGATTCAATGAAAAATGGAGGAACCCTGAACCTTGGAGGTCTCAAGCCTCCAACAATGGTAACTAGAGAGGAGTCTGCCTCAATGTGTCTAGTAACTGTGTTACTGGACCATCTAATGCCCCAATCTAGAGTCAACTAGATGCAATCTTCCAGTTTATGAAGCAACATCACTCTCAGCAACAACCCCTGGATATAAACCAGTAAGCTATTTAATCCAGTATGGCTAGATATGGTAAAAATTCTAAACTCCTTTTTAATTGGATTGTTGATTCTGGTGCCACTCATCATATGACATGGAACAAGAAAAACTAACTGATTATGTGCTATTTGATAATCCTGCAAAGGTTAAGATTGCTAATGGTGCTGGAATTAGTATTGTTGGATGTGGAAATATGAGGATAACTGAGAACTTAAAATTAAGAATGCTATGTTCATACCTGATCTAAGTTTAACTTGATCTCTGTTGGGAAAATTGCTGAAGATAATATATGTAAAGTGAGATTCTCACCTTCTAAATGTTATTTTTAGGATATCTTCTCTAAGAAGATGATTGGTAGTGCTAACAAGGTCAACGGCTCTTCCTTCTTCGAGCTAAAGAGTCGAGTTCTCTTAATAGTCAAACTAGTGTAAGATCATGTATGATTGCTAGTAGGAATATTGAGAGCATTTTGTTATGGCATAAGAGATTAGGTCATCCTAACTTCTTGTATCTCAGAAGGCTTATGCCAGCCGTTTTGTTAATGTCAATCAATCTGATTTGTTTTGTGAAGATTGTTTGTTTGCTAAAAGTTGCAGAACCAGTTATCCAAAGAAAAATTATAAATGTAATGGTCCTTTAAGTTTAATTCACTTTAATATGTGGGGACCTTCAAGGGTAACCAATTGTTGGACCGTAACACCTATAATAAACACCACTAGAAGGAGCGCTGAATAGTAGTTATCAGAAATTACACTACTACCCTTACAAAAATTCCCTCAAAATAGAATATGAGAGCTACTCAAACTCAGTACCCGTTTTTGATTGTATGTCTGTGCTGTACTCTTTCAATGATCATATTCTTCTCAATTGTTATGTAAATCATATCCTTTATAATTGTCTCTCTATGTCATTTTCGGTCTCCCACTCTCATATTTAACATACACCTCATTTTGTGTCTAGCAATGCCTCACAAATGGATCTACAGAGTGCCTTTGCATATGTCTAACTGTTTCAATTGCAACTCTCTCAAATCTAATCTATACAAGCAACCCCAACTTTTGCCGCATATGTTCATTCCTTACTTTATTCATCTGCTTATGTTAATATATCTATCTTAACATTTTTGTTTCTGTCTTACATTCCTTGTTCATGTTCTTTATTTATTGTACAACCTTCATATATAGAGCATTGTGCTTTTGATTTATATTTCATAAAACTTGTCTTTAAACATTATAGAATTTAGATATCATAAAAAAGACATGGCACACTTCTTCATTTTAAATTTCTATCTTGATCCAGCGGTTTACATCATTGTCAATTCTTTCATCTTTCTGTTATAGTATGACCTCTAAATATCTAAAACTCTTACTCAAATAAATTACATGATCTTCAAGTTTTGCTCAAGATGCAAAGTAATTATTTTGTTGTTAAAATTGAATTTCATATTCTCTGTTGTCTTTTGCCTATTCAATGTGAAATGTTTTGACTTTAGTGTCTGGTATTAACATCCAAACTTACAATTGGCTCTCTCACCTTTCTCATTAACCAATACTATATCATCTATCAATGACATATTCAACAGAAATATATCTTGAATTTATGGGGTGAGTTTGTCAATAACTAACGCAAAAGGGTATAGTCTTAAAGTTTATGGCTTGGGTAAGCGTATTCTGGTAGGAAGCTACTAGCTTAGTCATTTATGCAGGGTACTTTATGAAAACTGGAAAATATATTTAGGAGGTGGGGACAAAAAGGAACTCCTGGGAAACAAAAATATAATAAGGTTAGAGGATTGGGAGAGAAAAAATAAAGGGAAACACAATGTTGATTTTGCTCAAAAATTTTTAAGGTTTTACCAAAATTAGTATGTATATTCGGGGTGATTTTTGGATTATAGTCATTGACAAGGACAAAACTATCACCTTAAAAGACGACAAATATAATCAATATGGTCCGTTACAGTCAACGTCATCTAACCTTTATAGGAGTGCAAGTCGCCTACGGTTCACGTCAACAACTTGGGCCTGAATAATCAAGCCAATGTAGCTCAGGAGACGCAGGACGCCCCTCATCACCACTAGGACTTCATATCAGCATCACACCTTCTCATACTGAGACATTAAAGGCCAGTCACCTCAAGCCCCTAACTAGTCACCTCAGCTATTTTTTCGGCCGCAACTTTCATCTCCACAATAGCTTACACCTCGACCACACTTAGCAGGCCGGCCACAGATCCAATATCCAAAGCCTCCACGTCAGCTCGGCACAAGCAGACTTCTGCCACACGTGCAGCTTAGCTATGCAACTCAACATGTGGTGACACATGGCAGCCATACACAAATAGGACAGGACGTATGCTACTTCTCAGCAGCTCCTAAACATGTATTAATTGTCCGCAGGATACAAAAAGGAGCAAACAACGCCAACAGAAGGCACATTCAATAGAAAAAACACTCTTCTCAAACAACCATAAGTGACAGATTTCTCTCAGATAAACACTTGCTAACATGGAAACGTTCAAAATTGACTTGAACGTCGTAGTATTTTCCTGGAGTAAAAAATCTGAGGCCTCTAACGTTGTTGGATCTTGTAGGATTTCTACATCAACGACCATTAGTTTCAATGTTAAGTTCATCCGTTGATCCTAGGTAAAGATCCGACTTCGCCAATTTTGTGCTAAAGGAGGAAATGTTAAGCATGCCATGTACAGTCTCCTCTTTGTCATGTGCCCAATCAAGAAAAGATCCACATTGTCAGCCTATGGCATTTTGTTGAATGGATAATTGATCTCTTCAGACCTCTCCCATGTGCTTCAAGATATGTTCATTACCGTCTTGTTGTCATAAACTACTTTACAAAGTGGATCGAGGTAGAACCTTTGGCGGCAAAAAGGAAAATCGTGCGAAGAAAGTTTTCTAAAGGCACATCATTTGTTGTTTTTGATTCCCAAGAGACTTGGTCTCCGACAACCGAAAACAATTCGATAAGGATTCGGTTAAAAGATGGCATGCCGCTGCACATTGAGCAACACTTCACATCGATGGCTCATCCCCGAGCAAATGCTCAAGCAAAGCGCATTCCAACCCCAATCTGAAGGAAGGTTGAAATAAGCAACTAGAGAAAGCCAGAGCAAGCTGGGTAGATGAATTGCCTAGTATCCTGTTGGAATATTACACAACTCCTTCCACATTAACTAAGGAAACTTCTTTTACCTTAGTGTACGGCAATGAAGTAGTGACACCTAAGATTAGTTCCATGTTAGCCATAGTGGAGAATTATTCTAACCAAAATAATGATCAAATTCTTTTCTGTAATCTGGATGGCTTGGAAGGAAAAAACAAAAAGCTCATATTGTAATGGCGCAGTATAATAACCTGATGTTTCAATATTACGATGCAAGAATGCAGCACAAATTCTTGAATATTGGAGACCTTGTCCTTCGAAAGAATGTTGCAAGTCGGGTCGGCACTTCAAGCAAGCTCGATTTGAAACTTGAAGGCCTGTATCATAGCATCAGCGCTTCTCCTCTAGAGCTTGCAAGTTAGAAATTCTAGCTGGTAGAACTTTGCCAAGTAGCTGGCATGTGCCAAACTTGAAAACTTTTCATGTACAATGCTTGCAAATTTTCTTTTAAGAAAATCAAACACAGTTTGGTCATTCATTGTCGTTTACAATATTTCAAAGTAGAAGTAGCGTAGACACAATAATATATACTACAGGCAAGAGCTTAACTATGTAGTCTCGCCTGGTCCGAGATGCCACATCGTCTCAAATATGGATGCATGAAAAGTTTCCCAACACTCAGTAGGTCTGAGGGATCCCAACAAGGGAATTAAGCTGCAACAGATTTTGTGCACACTTCAACTATGGGCGAAAGATAAATTTTCCAACATTCAGTAGGTATTGGTGTCATCCCAACAAAGAGACTAAGACGGAAAAGCTTTCCCGCATCTGACCTCAGCAGGATCGAGTAGTCATTATGCCTCAAGGCCAGACAACCCTAATTAATAGAATTTTAACAGAACAAGTCTTCACAACTCAAATAAGAGTTATCAGCGAGGTAAAATTTTCAGGCATCACAACAGAACAGGTTTTATGAACTTGAAATGCAGTTTAATTGATTAATTAGAATATATTTCAAGGGACTGTACTAGGATACATCTCATCTTTCGTAGCCCTAGGGTGGACATTTCAAAAATCATAGAATTTTTGCGATTTTAGTCAATGCGGCCTTGGAGGCCTGAGGTGGTAACGCTTGGAGTGTGAAGTTGATTACATGTTTAAATGGCTCGTTATTCCACTTCATCTCTATCTTATATTATCCGAGGTGATCACACTTTATCTTTGCAGCCTTCTAGCTATTATGGTGCTTATCTACTCGGCTTGGCCTCAAGGGGTTGAGGTCGAGATTTTTGTGTTTTATTATTCAATATTTAGCTAATCAATTTAAAGTTAGAAGGCTGATGTGATTATAATTGTGAAATTACTATCCTTCGAAGCCTTTCGGGTTAGCAGTCAGCAAATCAAAGGCAACTAAGAAAAAAAAGGTGAATATGAAGTGAAAACTGAAGACAATTTCATCCATAGAATTGATTGATTACAAGATAGTGAAGTACAACGGTACAAACAGAAACAATTATAAGCCTAGTCTAGGGCCACCATGAGGTATGTTCTCTCGCTGAAGAGTTTGTACTACTTGACAAATTGAGTATTCGCTTTCCGGTTGTTCAACTCAGCAACTCATGGGTCATTTTTTGTTAAGTGAGGGCTCCACCTTAGCACAGACATCAATGACCTCTGTTTGTTAAATCTCCAGCACATAGCTCTGGAGCGAGACCATGTTCTTAGTCAGGAAGTTGGATTTCCTAAACTCGAGGATGGCGAGATCTCTAGCATCAGCAAGCTGTTTAGGGAAATAGTGGACTTCTTGCTTCAGCCTTTGAACTTCTGAGTGTGCCTCATCTAGTAGGCACTCTACCTCGGTTTTATACTATGTCACCTCGTTTAACTCCCTTCTCATAGATTTTTTTTGCTGATTGGGCCTCAATGAGGCATATCGCCAAATTAGAGGCCTTGCCCGTCAATCTATCGACACTAGAGTTGGAGACTACCAGTGCAGCTTCGGCCTCCTCTTTCTCTTTCTTCAGCTTTTCAAGATCAGCCTTGATCTCTGCATTCTTTCTCCTCAGTTCCTTGCAAGCCCGAGTATGACTGATGTGTTTGTTCATCTTAGTCTCTAGTAGGCTGCTTAGTTGTTCAGCTTGGCCTATAAACTCCATCTGGTTGGCCTAAATTACTACAAATAACCAAACAAGTTAAAAAGCAGGAAACAAGAAACCATAATGAAGACATTACGGGCTATAGAAGCTTACCAAGCTATGTTTTTGTCCATCGTGTCAGTCAATTAAAGGAAGGTCAGCACTTAAGCCCTTTATGCATCGGTAGGCAACACTGAACTTTTGTTCAGTTGTCATGTTAGGTCGGGGTCCTCCGCTCTCTCCACCTTTGTGAAGGCCTCCTCTTACTCCTTAACGACTGGGGGCACTTTAGCCGCAAAAGGATTCGATGGCGAAAGCCATTCTTCCATGGTGAACTGCGGCTATAATGGCCCCGAACCCTTTGCTTCTCCTTCTTTTTGCCCCTCGTTGCGTGAGAGGCTCTTCGTCATCTTCCTCCTCATTGGAGAAGGCAATCTTTATAGTAGCTATTGTGTTGACATGTTCAGCATGGATGGCTAATTCCTAGCATGAGCTTGCTGGAAGAATGTTACTGTCTCTCAGCAAGTCTGTGTGCACAAAAGACAAGTGGAACCAAGTTAGCTAAGAGAGAGAGAGAGAGTCTCTAAACTAACTTGAGACAAAATGTACCCTTTGTTCTTGCAACTTCTATAGCTCTCCAGCTAGTTGTAGTGTCGTTGGATCCTGGCCACAGCTCTCTTATGCCAGCACTAGTTGGCTCCTCGATAAGGTAACCTGTTGAGCAACCACCACAGTGCTTTGCTTATGCTTCCTTTTCATCTTCATGGCGGCAAGCAGGTTAGCAGACATACTGACCATGGTTCTTGCAGCAAATGAAGCATGTCAGCTCACAGTTAAACAAAAATAACATCTAAGGTAAATGCACAGCAACCCTATCCTTGATAACATCCGGGTCCTTCTCGTCCAGTACAATGAATCTGAGACCACAGACCAAGTCATCCAGGACAGCTTTCCCTAAAGCATAACTACTGACTCTGAACAAATCAATGGTGTCTTTAAAACTCTAAAGGCTATGAACCACTTCCTGGTGTTATGCACTTGGTAACTTATTGTTGGCCTTTGACGTTCGCCAAGCGTCTAGGCTAGTCACATGATCTTTTCTACAGAAAAGAATCGTCCCTTTCAGTTCTTGGTGATGGACGACATGTTCTCACTAAACCAAAACGCCTTATTTAGTGAAGTAAAACCAACTTTCAAAGGACTTATATGTGAAGAAACGCTTGAAATTTTTCACATCAAAGCTAACCTGCACATCTCGAATGAACAAAAAGTAGCATGCTAAGGTTCTAAGGCCGTTTGGGCCAATATGTGATAACCTAAGCCAGCCGAACAGAAGAATCGATTTCAAGAGATTGGGAATGGATAGGCTGAATCCAGTCTTAAGGTATTCCTCATAAACAACCTCATTGCCAAAAGGAGGGTGCAGAAAGTATTGTTAGTTCAGCCAATCAATCCAGTGGATTTTGCAAAGTTCAGCCAGCTTGGTTTGTGACATGGTGCAGAAAGTACTATGCACTACTGCTAGAAGAGCGCCACTTGGCTCAAAGACATCGCTGGGCCCAGTCCGGCCAAGAAGTACCGCTCCTTTCCTCTTAGTGGGGCAGGAGAGGTCATCTCCCTATATCAGTGGCATAGGAGGCAGCTTTAGAGATATTTGTGAGAGTTGAAGACATGGTTTAGAAGATTGAAGGAGGATGAAAGGAAAATATAGAAGGTGACTTACTGAAAGTGAAGGGCGGACCGAATATGGATGCAGATGGGTTTGAAGTGGATGGAGACTTGAGGAAGACGAACAGACACGGTAGAGAAAAAGTGAAATAGAAACTTTGAAGAAGGACAAAAGTGAAAATAAAATGCAAATATAAAGGTAACGGCAGTTTTGTTCTATATATTTTGGGAGGAAACTAAATATTCCCACTGCGATTCTTGTTCAGCGAAAATCAAGGTGTATTGCGACTGAAACCGCCTCAAAACTACTATCGAAAAATCTCATCGCAATTGCCAACTGAGCAGCCAATCAGATCTTGACACGTCAGAGACGTGCATCAGTGAAACAGTGGGGTTTTTATCCATAATAAGAGTTCAACCATCCTCTTCTAGACAACTAGGGTAATATAGGGGCATTTGACGAGGACAAAACTATCACCCTAAAAGACGACAAGTATAACCAACTTGGGTCGTCACAGGGTTCATGTCAGCAACTCGGGCCCGAATACACATTCATGTCGATGTGGTCCAAAGGACGCAGGACATCCCCTCGGTGTTGACTAGGATTTTAGGTCAGCATCAAACCTTCTCGTGTTAAGATATCACCTCAGTTATTGTCTCAACCTCGGCTGCAACTACCTCCTCGACAACAGCGTGCATCTCGACCACACTCAGCAGGCCGGTAACGGACCCGATGCCTAAACCCTTGCAGGTCATCTCGGCAAAGGTAGCATAAGTATATTTCTGCCATGCGAAAAGCTTGGCCAGACAACTCGACACATCGCGACACATGGAAGCTATACACAAGTATGACATGACATATAGTATTCTCTCATAACTCCTAAACATGTATTGGTCGTCCACATCATACAACAGGAGCAAACACCACCAGCAGGAGGCACATCTAGTCGAAAGAAAACAACACTCTTCTCGAACGACCACAAAAAGACATCTTTCTCTAAATATTCTAGCATAAACACTTGTTAACATGGAAACTTCTCTAAGTGACTTGATCCTTTTCCCTGGAATAAAACTCTGGGGTCTCTAATGTTGTTAGATATTGTAGGATTTCTACAGCAACAACATCAACATTACCCTGTTGCCTTAGAGGCTCCCGTCTATGGCGGGGTATGGAAAGGTCGGATGTATGCAACCATTCCCATGTGCTAGAAACACACAGAGTTTGTTTTCCGATGACCTACGGTGAAAGTTACGGCAAGTTGTATCGATCAACTGCTAATTCACAATATAAGAAGCGCATCCAATTTAATGAGTCATTTTGCTTTATTCCATCATATTCCAAAGTCAAGAAAGAAAGTGCCCTTCACTCCATTGGAAATAGAAAATTGTATGATTTCTACAGCAACGATTGTTAATTTTAAAAATTAAGATCATCCGTTAATCTTAGGTGAAGAACTGACTAGGTAGCCCTGATAATGTGATTTATGATTATGATTTTTGACTTTTGATTTAAAACCAGCGTTCTATTCTATGTATATGTTGCCAAGTCTCCTCTGTGTTCTGTATGTGAATTTTTTTGATTGGTTAATATTCATTGGGCCAGGAAAAGGAAAAACACCCAGCTGTCATTTTATGGGGCTGCTTGATGTCCAGTCCTAGTGATTGACTCGTCCTGGTAATGCTGCTGACTTTATGTGGCATCTGTCTGAACAATCCAAGAAAACAGAAGCAAA
Organism: Eustoma russellianum; assembly: GCA_036186865.1. Classification (NCBI taxonomy): domain Eukaryota; kingdom Viridiplantae; phylum Streptophyta; class Magnoliopsida; order Gentianales; family Gentianaceae; genus Eustoma; species Eustoma russellianum. The sequence continues at coordinate 11,291,598 of AP025055.1, forward strand.
TTAGGGGAAGTAAAGAAAAGGTAGAGAAAGACGGTGTGGACCTACTGCATGCCCAATTGCCTATGTCTTTCGGAATTCCAATGCTATTTATGTGGTCTGCTCCGATGGGATTCTTGCAGAATCTGGCAGAACGCAAAGCATAAGCACAGAAGGCGGGGGCGGCGAGGAAAGGGAGAGATTGGCGTGGGGGTGGTTTGGTGGGGAACGTTGCAGCGGCAATGGAAAGAGGATGGAGATTAAGGAATTTTTTTCCTTCTAATTTGACTTTTAAGAAGGAATTTAACTGGGTTGATACTTGGGTTGGTTGTGTGGCTGGAGATGTAGCGCCCACTCCTGAGCTCTAACATCGGGAACAGTGCGCCCGCCGTATCTTGTTAAGGATAATACAAGGTGTCGAATCAACTTCTTACATGTCAGAAATGACGTAGAAATTTTTTCCTCGCGGAAACGGAATACAATAACATCAAGTTTCATGATACAAGAAAATCCTCATTACAATAAAGAGCCAACTTCTGGAAATAACGGAATGTACTGCATCTACAGTCTAGAAATCTAACAAGGTAACGTCAGATGAGAGCCCAATGAAAATAAAGATAGACAGTCGTGGGGTCCTCTTATATGCTAGATGCGACCATCAGTCTGCCCACTCCACCGTATCAGCCTCGTCCTCAACAAAGACATAGTCATAGACATCTTCCTGCTCACCTGGAGGGGGAGAGTAGGGGTGAGTGACGAGAAATCAACCAGTAGGCACGACCTATAAGACGCGCATACCGAAATGACATAACACATAGCACGTAGAACATCAGATAACATAAACATAGGAAACAATGCAGAAAAGTAATTCACTTCAGACAAAGAATGCGCAACTTCATGATGCATGTCAAGCTATGCATGTCACACGCAACAAAGTCATGCATATAGGATGTCTGTATCTCTACCGTGCAATGCATGATTCCATGTCCTACTGAGTGGTCGTGGGTCGTACCCACCCACATTCACCATACTGAGTGTATGCGGCCCCCTGCCACTATACACCATACTGAGTGTCAGTGACCCGTACGTCACGACCCACCATAAATGCAATGCACGTGCTATGAATGCAAACACAAGATCGCCTGAGGCCTTCCGGCCCATCGTCACCAGCCTTCGGTGCTCAGCTCTAGGTCCATTTATTATCCAAGTAATGACTAAACATTGTTCGGTATCAAACCCATTTTTCCACGGCTTGTATACATTTATCGGGCATTTTCTGTATCTTTCCTCATTTTACCCTCATTTATTTCTATTTATTACCTAATTATCTGAATTAAATAAATTATCATAAATATGGAAATTTAATGAAAATAATTTAATTTCAGAATTTTATAATTTCTGGAATTTATATATAATTTTTTGAATGTTTTTCATATTTTTCCTATAATTATTACTATTTTTAATCAATTACATAAAATTAATGAAAATTCAGAAAATCAATTTCTATTATAATTAATTTTAAATTCCAACAGACCACCGGCCTGCAATTACCCCTCGTCCCAGCCCGCTACATGTCTCGGCCTACTAGGCCTTTTTCGGTTACTTATTTATATTTTTTTATTTTCCTAGTTAATTGGGCTGGCCAGCTGGGGCGCGGTCTGTTGGCCAGTCGGCCCGGCCCGTGGTCGGCTCAATAGCTTAATATTTTTTTATTAAGTAAACGAGTCAGGCCTGTGCACAACCAGCCCGCTAAGGGGACGCCTGGTCCGGCCTGCCAGCGCCTTTTCTTTTTTTATTAATAGATGCAGCCACCAGGGGCGCGTGTGTGCCCACGTGCATCCCTTCCAGCGGCGCATGAGGTGCATGCGCAGCCTTCGGCAGTCGTTTTTCGACTCTGATCTATATTTCTGCCTATTTCCAGTCTATAGGAACCTAATCTAAGGCTAAAACAGAAACTAAAAACCCTAATCATGCAAATTTTGTGCTATTTTAATATCAAATTCAACCCTAACATCAAATCAAAGTGCATGCAAACCAATATACGCATTCAACAGCCCCCAAAACACATGCATTCCAGAGGTTAATATCATGTTATGGATTTGAATAATTGAAACAACAAAGAAACACATAAATCTATCACTAAGGCGTGCTTGAATTGTACCAATTTGAAGGGAGAAAAGGAAACCTACCGAATTCTTCTTTCTTTCTCTACTGCCGCCGCCAAGCAGCCTCAATTTTTTGCCCTCTTTTCCTCTTATTTCTTCCTTTCCTTTCCCTTTGTCCTACGCTGATTTCTCCCTTCCCCTTGCATTTAACTCCCATAATGCAAAAATCAAAGGGGGCACCCACAACTTATCCGGATGGTTAAGTATAAGCCACCCAAGCTTGGCTAACATAGCAATATTCATTTCCTTTAAACGTTTGAAGCCCAAGCCACCTCTGCTCTTTGGAATGCATATACTAGGCCATGAGAGCCAATGGAACTTCCTAGTTTCATTATTTTCGGCCTAGAAAAACCTGCGTCTAAGTTTATCAATCTCGTCTAGGAGTCCAGCAGGTAATCTGACAGCTGGCATAGCATACAATGGCCTTAGAGACACCACAATGTTCAAAATTCCCCTTGCTGCCTGAGATAAAATTTTGAGTTGCCAAGACGCCAAATGAGTTCTCACCTTGTCTACTATGTATGCATAGGTTTGCTTGGATATATAGCCAGTGATGCATTTGAGAAAGTTCCAATCAACCTTAGCGTACGCCTTTTCAAGATCAATCTTGACTGCCGTTTCATACGCATAGAATGCATAATCTCGTGAGCAATGATTATATTATCAGAAGTTTGGCGTCCTGGAACAAAGACACATTGTAAAGGGGAAACAATCTTCCCCACAACCGCCTTAAATCGGTTGGCAATTATCTTTGAGATCACCTTTACGACCACATTAGTTAATGCGATTGGTTTATAATCCTTTGCCTCCTCAGGTGCGGAATTCTTAGGGATAAGAGCGATCAAGGTTTGATTTAGCTCAACCGGAAAACTGCCCTGTCTAAATGCATTAAGAACAAACTCAGTGACTGCCCCGCCAACCCTGTTCTGATTACGTTGAAAAAATATTGGGGGAAGCCCATCAGGACCGAGGGCCTTAGAGGCCCCCATTTGGAACACCGCATCCGTGACTTCTGCAGCCGAAACATCCCTACTGAGCCACGCGGCTTCAGAAGGTTCTAGAGAATTAATAAGGAGATCTTCCTGTTCGCAAACTTGAGTATTGCCTGCTTGGAATATTTTACAGTAATAATGCCTCAGGACTGATCGAATTGCTGCAGGAGAATCAAGATATGTATCCTCACTACCCCTTAATCTCGACACTCGCCTGGATCGGATACGTTTAGACATGACTTGATGGAAATATCGACTAGTTTGTTCCTCCTTATATAGACACTGTAAATTATTTTTCTGTGACCAATAAACCTCTTCTTGTTGTAGGATATCATTATACTCATCAAAGAGCTCCGATTGCAGACGGGTTAAGAATGAATAAGGCCTCAAAGAAAGGGAATTTTGGACACCACTCAAGCGGGAAAGACAACATTTGCGTCGCTGGTTTAGGTTGCCAAACACATCTCTACTCCAGTTTACCATTTTTGTTGTGAACTTTTGGACAGTAGATATTAGGTCATTTGGTTTATGCTGCCATGCAGTCTCCATGAAGTTTTTAAAATCCTTATGGAGCATCCAACACGCTAAAAATTTAAAATGTCGACTGCTAGGGATGAAAGTTGCCAAATTATTTAAAGTCAAGATGAGGGGATGGTGGTCTGATTGAACACGAAGGAGATGCTGTAAATTTGTAGTATCATACCGAGTCAAGCAAAGATCATTCGACCATACATGATCTAACCATTACTCAATTAAGAAACGGCCATGTTGTCCATTTGTCCAAGTGTAACGTGGTCCAGAAAAATCCACGTCCACAAGATTGCAAGTGTCAATCATCCGGCACATACGATGAAGACCATAACCACGTGGCGGACGTCTGCCCCTCTTATCTTCCTGTTTTACTACTTGATTAAAGTCATCAATGAGAAGCTAGGGCAGTGATACATAAGAGGAAAGTGCCTCAATGTAGTCATGAAACAAAACTCTAGTAGCAATGTAGGGGAAGCGTAGACCAAAGAGACAATCTCAAATCGCACATTGGCAACAGAAATGCACACATTAATAACCTGAGCTGTGAAGCTAATCAGACGTAAGTGAATAGAAACCCGCCCGAGGACCCACAAGCTACCACGGCCATAACATTGGTAAAAGTTGAACCGTGCATGATACGTTTAGCACGTGCACTGGGTACCCTCGTTCCCATAAGAAACAACACATTGGGTTTATGGTCATGCAACATTTGTAATAAGGTACGAACAGTCTCGGAGGGATCCTGCTCCACGACAATTTCAAGATAAGAGACGCAACATAGTGAAACTTATAGAGGGGGGAAGTGCCTCATTTGAGACAGCGCAAGTGGGTCGCTTTCAGTCTCCATTCCGTCATGTATCAAAGGGGCATCCATTTCCACTTCTCTGGATATCATAAGCATCGCAGAATCAGGTGATTTTTCCTTCACAGATTGCATCACCACCTCATAGGAAGTATTGTTGCCATTTGCAGCAATATCTCCCCCTCCATGTACCTCCATATCACGCGGCATATATGAGAGCGCAGTATTAGTAATATCCTTCAGAGGTACTTGAGACACATGCTTAGTTATGGAGGCATTGGCTAATGTGGGCCACTCATGCGGTTGCCAGGAGAGTGTGGTTGTCTCAGTACCTTTGGTCATTTCTTCAGACCTTTGCTTCCTCTGGAGGATACATGGTGTTGCGCGGACTTCTTGAACCCGGGCCTTTGGAGGCTCCTTAACAGGTATACCCTTAGCTTTACGGTCCTTCGTCTTCAGAAGTTGGTCTTTTGATGCCACTTTAAACACCACCAAAGGTATCGGATCTTGCACACTCCGTAGTGTTGTTAGAACTTGCTCCACCTGTGGAGATTCCTCAAGGTCTGCATGTGTTGCGATTGGAGAAAATCTTGAGCCTAAGTGTACCTGAGATGATGGTTGGCTACTGGAGGCATAGTAACAGGTTTGGGCCAAATTCTGGCGGTCTCCTCCATCTTCATGCAGCATGTGTTGTGCTGGAGCTGCCCGATCAGTGTTGCGCCTGCGATTGTTATGTTGCACTATCATCCATAGGCCAAAAGATCAGTCGGCACAGAATTCGCCGGGACATTCAGGGGAGCCGCCGGTGTCTAGGGTCGACAGTACAGTTACAATTGCATTCCTTGCTGCGGTGACCATAACGACCGCAACTGAAACATATAAGTTACAGATTCTCGTATTCATCAGTCACGTGTATACCCCACAAATCAACAATAGACTTCAATGGTTTCTGTAAATCGATCTCCACGCACACACGTGCATGCTTCCCACGAGAGGCCCGCATAATGTGCATATCGAAGCTCGAGAGGAAGACGAGGAACACGTACCCAAACAATTGTGGATGTTGGTGGAGAAACTGAGGGACGGAATCCTGGACGAAGTTTGGTGACAATGAGATAATGACCCTGGATCATCCAAGGGTCATCCTCCAAAGCATGCAAGTAATCTTCATGAGAGTAGAATCGGCATACATAATACCCATCTTCCAAGTCTATTATTTCCAAACGGTGCTGCAAGGACCACAGTTCATGTAGGCGGTGTGTCAAAACCCTATATGAAATATTGCGGCCTAAGGGTTTGATCAGTAGTGCGCGACGCCATGGCTGCCACAACTCCTTCGACTCGTCCGACGTGATATCCACCACAGCCCTGCCGGGGTTGTCTGCGCATAAATCATCAACCGCCACCACACCCGGGTATTGGAAGTCATCAGCAACACATTCATCCTCTTCGCCTTCACCCATATAAAGTCCACTAAAAAGGACACTAGGTTGGCTACGATTCAGAATCTCAGTCCATGCCATTGCCGGCGGCTGCGTGTTATTGTCCGGCGATGAAGGTTCATAAGGAGCGAGGCGTTTATATTTCTTCACGCTGCGATACACTTGGTCGACCTCCTCAACATTACATTCCGCGGAATCCTCCTCCATCGAAGATGACTCTCTCCGGTTGGATATCCTGTATGTCGGATTCCTTATCAGCACCGGAGTACTTCCGGCGAGTCAGTTACAATAAGGGATACGAACGGTTACTGTTTGGGTTGCGAAATTTCCGTTAATTTCTTTCAATTTCCGCCAGCAACTATTTTGTAATCATTTACTAAGTGAGTAATTTACAAGCACATCCTAAACCCTCAATATATATCCTAGAATTGTGTCATCTTATATACCTCCAACACTTTTGCTGCGAACAATGGCCTTGGACCGGATCCACGGCTTCTCTCCCGACTAGTAGTTTTACACGATCTAATTATATGACAAAAAAGATTTAGTACAAAAAATTTTCAACACAGTTAATATAAGGTATTCATGTTGTCTACTTGTATTTTTTTAATATAAGATGATCGGGTTTTTTTTTTTTAATTGTTTGGTATAAATGTTATTATGCTTAGAAAAGAAAGCTGATTCAGAAGTCATATTAGAATATAGTATACAATCAAAAGTTAAAGTCAATAATAGTAGAATAACAGTGATGGTAAGGGATATGATCTCTTCATCCACTTTTCTTCACCGCACGCATCACCGTACAACACGTGGCAGCAAGGAAGGATGGTGAAGTTAGATGAGGGTCACCCGCATCTAGCCTCACCACCTCATCCTGCTGCCACGTGTCGCGCTGTCATGAATGGGGTGAGGAAAAGTGAGGTGAGGAGATCTCATCCCCATAATAGTAAGAAACAACATGTTTTTGTTTTTTTTTGTTTTCATATTCTTTTGAAATAACACAATACAACAACCGCACCAACATAGTTTTATTGACTTCCGTTTATAGCGGTGTATGGATGAGTTGGATGTATGCAGATAACAGACATAAGTTTTACAAATGTGATGTAGTTTCGTTTTTTTTTTAAAAAAAAAACTTTTCGAAAGGATGATATAAATTATTTTAAAAAAGCAAAGTTCCCACCAGAAAACGAATGAATCCCCCGGCAACTCACGACTGTGTGCAACTGTTAGCGGACACAGATGAAGCACTATTTGATATATGAAGCCCGACGACGGCTCCTTAACCCCCTTTCCTCTTACCATCCGCCCACTCTAAACTTTCGCCACTGCCTTTCTTCTTTAAATTCAAGCGTATCCTCGTCCGACTCCTATCCCACAAACAATAAGCTATTTGTCGGAGGTGAGACACATACTTTTGTAACTATAAGCTTTTTCCTGTTGGCTCTGTTCCCTGAGCTTTTATATTTCCTCATTTTGTGGGTTTCTTTCCTTTCGCAGGTTTGTCATGGTCAGTCGATGAAAAAGCATTGGGGGATGCTTTTGCTTCTTATGGCGAGGTCACTGAAGGTAAGCTGTTTGACAAAATGCCTCATTGGAATTTTATAGTTCGAAATGCATAGTGATCAATTGCCGACCTCCTTGGATTTTCAGAGTTCAATTTACCCTACTTGTATTCTTTTTGTTTTACCCTTTTCGTTATTATACATTGGCACATAATACACCACAGTAAAGCAAGTCATCTACATCGCTCAGACTAGGCAGTATCAGTACTCCTACAGTGACGGTGCTGCTAATATTGCTTGCAGAGTCTATTAGTTGCATACATGTAACCCTCGCCTTTTCCATTTTATTTGATGTATCTATGATAAGGTGAAATGATGTTCAAAGTTCAAACCCATATCTAAGGCCAAAAACTTATTTTGCTTGAAGATGTATATTTTACTCTTTATTCTACTCCTAAACATAAATCTCTAATTAAGGTGACATGTTGTTGGTTATTTCAGAAGTACTGTCATGTTTGTAATATGACCCCTTTTTTGTTAGAATAATTTTATCTCTATATAATGTAATAAAGTTTGTGGGCTTTTATGTCTGTAGTTGCACACATAATGTCAGGGTCTATGCTTGGTCAACGATTGTGCCAACTTGGTTCAAAAATGGTGTAGAGAGAGCTGTGTTTCTTCATGCGTTGGTTGAAAATATTTGGATTATCTATGTGTGTATAGATTTCGTATGACTAACCTTTCTTCAGTTGGTTGTTCTATATGTTGAAAAATCTTGATAAATCCCCCTATTAATCGGATAGGTTGGTCGTGTGTTCATTACTTTATCATATAAGTTTAGTGTTGTAGACGAAAACAATATCACACGAACAAATCAAATGATCAAAAAATTTCAAGATCATCAATTTAATATCCAAGCTCCCCTGTATGAGAGGCCATGTACATGAGTTTTCGGAAGTGCAACAGAGGGATGAATAATATAGATCCCTAGATGGATTTTAGACGCCGCAATCCGTTTCTTCCATGTGGCAAGAAGGAGGGAAGTCGACGGATAAAGAAACAACCACCAAAAGAAGGAATGGATTTATGGGCCTTCTAAGAGCTTATAGAGAATTTGTCGATCATTTAAAAGGCTTCGAATGCCTTAGCAAGAAGAAGCACGAATATGTAAAAGACACTGAAAATTATATCCCAAAGATAATAGTCGATGTCGACAAAGAAGGGTGATGGTCGACGTCAAAGGAAAAGATCACGGGTAATATTAGATTTTGGCTGATACTATGATAAATATCAATGGGATAAAACTCATTGGGAGAATAATTCTTTTGTCTCATCTTATTCAATACACAAGGCTATCCTATATATAGTACATAAGTAAACTAATCAAATCCTAATCACACTAAATTATTTCACATCAAATCACTACTTACTAGGAAAATAGAATAAACTAATTACAAGCAAATATATCAAGAGTAAATAGGAAATGTCCTAAAATATCTTAGGGTATCTCCTAAGATATTCTAACGTATATCAAGATTCTGATTTTTGTATTGCTTAGTCTCCTTCAAAATTTAGCAGTATCTATCATGCAAAGAACTCTAATTTTGTCTGCTTAATCTACTTTTCTGTATATAATACATATGAGTGTCAGGAATTCGTGTTAATTCGCTACATACTAGGTTTCTTTTCATGAATTATTCAATGAACAAAACTGTAGCAACACTTGTGTGCCAAGTAATTGTGGATTCTGTGATATCTTATTGGTGCAAGGATGTGAATAAGGCATTAATGATTACCACTGTTGACACATAATGTTGATTATGATATGGTTGCCACCCGCTCTAACATATGACGTTGAGAGACCTTTTTTGTACAATTAAAGAACTAGTAGCCTTTATGCAGTTAAGGATTTAGGTGAACTTGACAGTTAAATGCTATGTGGAGGTTAACATGTTTCTTAGATTACTTCCAAGAAACTATGTACGGGTTAAGTATTTACGCTGGTGTTTGGTTTCTACTACTGTACTTCTCTTCTCCTTAACCTTCTTTGGGACATATTAGGTGTTGGGTTTTATAGTGTATCTGACTAAGAGAAATCAGTGGCACCATTAAGACCTAAACTATGAAATGTTCAAGGCAAATAGAAGCAAGATTCTCATAAGCTCACTTCCAATTTTGTGAACCTAGTTTTCAAGCTTTGTTTTATCTAGGATCACGCTCACCTACTGTCTCTTCACATGTAGTGAGGATTATGTACGACAGAGAAACTGGTAGATCAAGGGGTTTTGGGTTTGTCAATTTCTCAAAGGAGGATGAAGCTACAACTGCCAAAGATGCCATGGACGGAAAGGTGAGCAGAGGACCATAATTTTTTTCATTATACATGTTGTTCAGTAGCCAGCCCTACTGAATTAACCTTAATTTCTCTTAGGCATTTCTTGGTCGGCCATTGAGGATAACCTTCGCTCTTGATAAGGTCCATGGTGTTCCTGTAGTAGTCCCTCGTGTGAGAATCAGGACCTGGACGGGTGACTTTGATTGAGAGTCCGAGACCTGAAAATTTTGTAATGATCAAGTCCATTTGAAATGTCTCCTCCTTGTGTTGACAAGTGGTTTTTTTTTTTAAATGAAAATCTCAAAGTGTAAATCGATCCTTTGGATGTGAAGGCCAACTCTTCTTGTGTTATGTTTGATCTGCCAAAATTGCTTGTGTAAGGTTATAAGTTAGTAGTCGAGAAGCATATGAAAACCAACTAGGTAGAGAGCAAATCTTGGAAGGTGCTTACGACATGATTCCAAAGAAAGTGGTCTATTTCGTTTTCTTTTCTTTTTTTCCTTCCTTCTTGAAACATCTTGTGCCTATTTGTTTTTCAATCTTAAACTCTGTCACTAAATCAACAATTGGTTTTGCAGTTAACGTGGCTTGTGGTCTTTTTTATATTTTTTATTTTGTTGTTTAAGTGAAGGTAGATAGCAGTTATTGTTTTATTATACGAAGAGTCTATGAGTAATAGTTCAAAATGTTCAGTAGGTTAGCTGCTACGAGAACGGCTTTTTCATTTTTTCCCCCTTCCATTTATTTTCAAGTTAAATTGTAAATAGTTGCTATTGGACAACTTTTACATTACAGATAGAAACAATGAGGAAATTGTGAAACAGGTAATGTCAATAGTTGGCCAAAATAGAAGGAGGATATATTTGCTGTGTAATATATTTTGACGCTACCAGATAAAAGATATAAATTTAAAGTGATGGAGCAAAACGATTTCATTTTTATTTTTATTTTTATTTTTATTTTTTGATGGAGCCTAAGTTGTTATCATGTACTTCCTCTATTATTATGAAATTTGATTGGTTTGGTAAGGAAGGTTCCTAAATTTACCATGTTGAATTTCAAAAACTAAGTAAAATTTTCCTCAGTTCTTCCTTTTTCTTTATTTTGGTTGGGAACACTCGAGTAAAGTTAAAACGTTAGACGTTGGATTACTTAATACTGAAACATGATTAAAAACAAACACTCTATTAAACGCCAACATGAGATTCAACTTAGAAAACTTAGTAAAAATAACTTACAAAACAACAAGAACATATGATAGCAAGCCAATAGATTTGCAAGACGATTCACATAACTTATACAAAGTAATGAACAAACAAACAGAACCAAGTGCTTAAAACAGGTGCACAAACATGCAAGATACTTGATTATGAAAACAAACAAACTCTGTCGAACTGAAACAAAAAAAAAAGGCCTATTCAACATAAAAGAAAACCAAAGAAAAAGGTAGAATGAAGGAGAAAATATACTAATTATGGTCCAAAACACTCAATGGCCTTATCAAATGCGTACAGCGTCAACACTTTATACACCAAAAAAAATTACTTACACAAACCTGCTGAAGAATAATCAGACACCCGCATCTCTTCATAGAAGATATGGACGCATTGTAAATTTATTGCATTACGTACTTAATTATCGAAAATGATAAATTTACAAGTAGGACGAGAAGCATAAAAAGGTGAATAACTGAGATATTTTGTTCTTACACAACATAGAAAAGTGAGGTAGAATGTTAGAACAGCAAATATGATGACCAGAAAAATTAAATTAGTTAGAGAAATAAATATTTTATTAATTAAATATGATTTACTAGGAAAAAAACAAAAATTCTAGGACGTAAAAGTACGAAGTCTAACATAAGCAGCCACAACGCTGCAGACCTTGCAAAGGAAAAGAGAGAGAGAGAGGCTGCTGGAGTTCGAGGACAGCAAAGAAGAAAAAGGAAAAAGGAAAAAGGAAAAAGGAAGAATTCGTTGTAGGTTTTCACCAGAAACTCTAAACGACAATCTAAAAACATATAAATGATTCACGTGAAGCGAGGATTATTTTGAGTATAAGTTTTTTATGTTTAAATTAGATTTTAATAGGATCAAAAGTTAGAGTTATTAAGATTGAATATAGGTGTTTATAGAATTGTTTGATTTTAGAGTTGTTTACCAATATCTGGTAGCATGTTGGTGGGAAGAAACTCACAAATTCTTGAGGTTGAAGTTGAGTGTTCTGCATCAAGACTACGAGGTAGGGTTTTTGGTATGTATGCTTTCAAGTTCATTTCTATGTGTTAGTTATGGATTATGTGAAGTTGGTTTAATGTTAAAAAGTGTAATGAAATATGTATATTTTGTGTATGAATTTGGTAGAGACCTAGATGGGGCAATAGACATGATTGATATGAGTGTTGGAGGATATTAAAAGTGTAAAATCGGAGAAAAATCGTGTATCAGATAATAGAGAGTGATCCCAAAGTTGACAAGATCGATCCCTAAAAGCGGGAGAAAACGAGCCTCAGATGATGGACATCGATCGCGAAAGTTGACACAATCGTTCCTCTTTTGTTAGGTGACAGATATTGGGTTTTGTCTGTATCTGAAGTTTTAAAACTTGAGGATTGAGGTGATTTAAAATAAATTGAAGACCACATTGTGAGATCTATAACCTGTATTTTATGAGCTAAGTAAGATTCGCCATCTAAGTAGGTCTAAGTCACGTGTCAAGATACATATGTCTTGATTTGAGTGCGTTACGCCATCCAAAATTAATTTGGACATATCTAGCTATACATGAATCCGTGATGATTCAAAGTGGAATAGAAACCTTTCTTGATGATCTAAAATTTCTTATTTGGGATGATAAGTCTTAAATCTGTTGGTATAAAGGTCTAATTTCTGATGTAAAATACAGTATGATGGATGCTTTTATTTTTGTTTGACTTGGATTATTAGAATGCTAATGATGTTATGATAGAGAATGACAATTAATATATGATCATATGAAATATGTGAGGGCCTAAGGCCCTAAGATTCAATATATCAATGTCACAAAGATCAATGAATGTTCGACAACGATAAGGCCTATACATATCGATAAAATATGTTTGTCAATAGTAAGGCATCTTCATGTAATGGTTATCTTCATGTAATGGTTATATCATAAAGCATATCTGAAAACACTAGGGCCTCTGGCCTGTAATGATTGTCAAATAAAATATCTATGACAATAGTAGGACCTCTGACATGATTCATCATGCAACGGTAAGACTATTAATACGTAGTGATGATAATAAATGGAATACTTTTTCATGATTAATGGAAATGTATGTTAGACGTCAAGGAAAGTTAGGTATGTTAAGCATGATATTTTGTAATGGTTAGAGATGGACAATTATATGACAAGGTGTGATGTATGTTTATCTTAGGACATTTATGATGAGTATGTGATTGTATGACCATTCTCAGTATCTTGTCTCGGACTATTATAAAAAAGATATGAATGAAATTTATTTGATATATGTTGATTATCTATACTGAGGCATTTGATATGTGTCCATTACGAGCTTACATGAGCTAAGAGCCCTTCTATTTAGTATCATTTTCAGATGTTTCAGTAGGATTGAATTAGCTCTAACTTATTATCTTTTTCAGATGCTTGAGTAAGATTAAGTTAGCATGGAGAAAGACTATTGCTTAAGTTTATTGTTGTTTATGACAACTATTGGAAATGCGATGAGATTTGATAATTTGTTATTCGTGGATTTTACTTGATGTACGAATGTTGGATATGTTGAAATTTTCAGATTCATATTAATAAGAATGATTTTATTTGTGAATAGTCTAATTTATGCTCTTTGATGGTATAGTATTGATTGTTTTGTAACTCTTCGCTTTATGAATTTTTGAATCATAACCAGTCATTTTGCTGTTTTAAGACACGGCCTGGGACAGAAAATATGCAATCCCCACAATATATTTACAATTCCGTAATTTCAGGAAATCAGGGTGCGGTGAGAAAGAAAGTAATCATATCTGGGTTGTAGACTTTTCTATTAATAAAATAAACTATGTGAAACGTGATAAGCAGTAGCAATAACCTTCCAAGAACTAGTACTGTTAGGAAAAAAACTGTAAGAAAAATATTCATGTTGAATGAACAGGTTTCTTTTTTTCTTAACCAACCCTTTATTCCTTATTGTAATTTTGTTAATTTTTTTCGTCACTACACATGTACATACGGGGAAGAGATTGTTATTATAATATTATTAGAAAACACACATAAAAGTGCTTTAGAAAGCGTTCGAAATTTATATAAAAGCATGTGAAAAGTTTGATTAGAGAAATGAGTTAAACTTAGAATTGATCAAATGAGAGACCATACTCTGAATTCTGAGTTCGGTCTGTCACTATACTCTGAATTTTGAGTTCGGTTTATCATTATACTCTGATTTCTAATGTTACATCTCGCGTCTTTATTAATTTTTTTTTTTTTAAAAAAAGCTAAGGCTGAGGGTTATTCAACCCCATTCAAACAACACGCCAAATTATGCCCCAATTACCTCCCCACATTATACCTTACCCCCTGTAAATTAAAAAAATTTCTTGTTAAATCCCTTCTCCCCTGCCATTTGTCCCCAAACACCAAGAACAAAAGAAAAATCTCCACTTTGCAAATCCTTCCCCCCACCCACAGTCGAGACCAACTTTGGAGAAAAAGAAAAATTATCTTCAAATTATTCCGAATCCAATCCCGGTATAATATAGAAGATTAAAGGCAAATAACTTTGGTATATTTACTATGTTTTTGCAAAGATTACGTGTATATATGTTCAGTTACTACTTTTGATCATGCATGGCTATGTTTGTCTTTATAGATGTTGAATATATATGTATGTGTAGTGTATGTGCATCGACTATGTATATGTGAGTATTGTAAATTGTTGTCGACGTGCGATTCATGGCAGTGATGGTTCCAGCGGCCAATTGAGGGTGTGAGTCATATATGTATGCCGTAAGTCCATATGTGAATTGTACACATGTGCATATGTATATGGAAATTATATTTTGTAACATACTTATATGAAGATCGAATGTATGGTGGGATTTAGGGGAAATGGACTGGCGGGCAGGGCTGATTGGGGGTGCAAAGAATTATGTGAATTGACTAGTAGATGGATTATATAGGTATGATTTTATGTGGGCGCGATTAGGGTTTCTCGCTTTGAAACTTGAAGAAATAAATTCTAAAAATTGGGTTTTTGTGCAGTTTTAGTGTGGGAATAGATTGAAAATAGGAAAAATAAGAATTCTGGTGGTCGGAGTGCGCCATCAGCGACGGCGCGTGGGCTCACGCGCCAGTGAGTGGCGGCGTGTGGGCGAACTACTGAGGGCGCTTGAGTAGGGGTGAGCAACGGTCCGATTCTGGTTCTGATGGTTCCAGAACCATTGGAACCGGAAACCGTTTAGGATAATATTTTTGGAACTGAACTCGAACTGTGAATCTGCAGAACCATGGAACCATGGAACCGTTTAATACGGTTCGGTTCCGATTCAGAACCGCAGAACCGCCAAAGCAAAAAATAGATTATTTTTTAACCTATTAATTATTATTCAAATAAAAAATATTAACTATTTATATAAAAAATTTTAATTATTATTTACTCCGGTAGGGTTTTAAACTATTAATTATCATTATAAAAAGCTATCAATTATTATTTATATAAATAATAATTATAAAAAATATTAATTATTATTTATATAAATAACTATTAATTACTATTTACTCAGTAAGGTTTTAAATTTTAATTAGTTTTTTTCAAAAAACTATTGACTATTGTCTACATAAAAAAAATTAAAATATTATTATTTATACGGTTCGGTTCCGGTTCTAGTGGTTTATGGAAATTAGGAACTGAACTGCAACCGTGAACTAGAAATTCGGTTTAGAAACCGAACCGTTAAAGTTATACAGTTCTAGTTCCGTTTAAAACCCATATTTTCGGCTCGGTTTCGGTCTAGTTTTTTTGCTCACCCCTACGCATGAGGGCGCGTGAGGGATCCGATGGAGGTGGCTTTTGCGATAGTGTGTTAAGCATGAAGAGTTCTAGGTGTCTGAGGTGTTAGGAGTGAGGGGTGAGGTGTGTGGAGTCCGGCTGAGGGGGTGAGAAGTAGTTTTAGGTGGAATTAGGGTTTGAGAGGAGTGAGGAGGGGGTTGGGCTGAGGGATGGAGGCTGGGGTGGGTCTGATCAATGGGCAGTGGGACTGGGCTGAGGGGTTGAAGCGAGTTGGACGATGGGTTAGGGAAAAAGTGGACCGAGGGAGGTGCGTGTACATATGTACGTGTATATGCATATGTATGGGTGTGGGAATATATATGTATATATGTATACGAGGGCTGAGGGGTATTTTTGGTATTTTTTGAATTTTAGGATTATTTGGTATATTTAATTTGGAACATTTGGTTTATTCCGCATTTTGGTAATTTTAGAAATTATTTAGACTATTTGTTTGGATACTTGGAAATTGGGCATTTAGCAATTTTCACTAACTTTTGGACTTGGAAAATAATTTTGGAAAAAAATTTGCATTCATATTTCGAAATTTACCCCTCTAATGTGTAATATATTGTTAAGCTGAGTTGATTCCTATTTTCGTTATAGATTGCTGCAGATGTAACTACCTCGTCTCGGACAAGGCTTCTGTATGCATATTTGGGTTTGAGCGTAACTACCTAGTCTGGGACAGGATGCAAAGGCATATATTTGGTGCTAGGGTGTCTATGGTATATTTGGTTTTTTTTGGGGGAATCAATTCATAAGTCTTACGGTATAAGTCACTTGTAGGAAAAGTGTTATAGTCATTGCATTTGATTTTGGATTTTGGACCGATTTAGCTAGATTTTGATTATTTGGACTTTGGACTTTGGACCGGTTAAACCAGATTTGGAAATTTGGAGTTTGGAAAAACAACTTTGGTTTTGGTTTTGAAAATTTGGCATTGCATTATTTTGAAAAAATTGCATCACGTTTTGGCTTAGACTAACTTTTTCTTGGACTATATTATGTATCTTCGTTGGGTCTATTTGTAATCTTTGATTTTGGATGATTACGGGTAAAATGGTAAAATCATTTGCGTATGAAGCATGTTATTTTCTTTACTGTTACTTATTTTATTACACTTGTTTCTCCGTGCATGATCCCATAGTAAATATGTTAGGGGTTATTTACTGGCGAAGTGTCGCTCAGGCTATACTTTTCTATATTTTTCAGATGGCCAGGAGTATGACATAATTTACATAGAGGACGACGCAGAGTGAGGATATTCACTGTTTCTGGCTAGACCGAGGATATTCTGGTGTTCGGATTAGAGATTGTGGGTTTCAGTTTATGTACTTGTTAGAGACTTAGACATTACCTTTATTTCAACGATGTATTATTTATCATTGCTCAGACCATTGTACTTTAGTTATTATTTATGATGACTTTGAGATTTTATTTTGACTTCCGCTGACATCGATGTGCATCGTGTCGCTGATATGATTTGCATCGATTTCTATGCCTTGTATTTTTCTTAGTAAAATACGTCGGTGAGTCGTTCCGAGTACTAGGGCTCGAGACGTGTCATGATCTTCATTTCCGAGTCGGTTGAAAAAGAAATAAGATAATAGAAAACAAAACGAAAATCGATGTCGACAGAATTTTGGTAAAATTTAAAATTCTGGAATCAGGGTTAATAAGACATTGGTAGTATATATCGGGGTTAAGAACGCTTGAAAAAAATAACCGAACGATAAGGTAACCAATATATTGATATGCTACGAATTCGTTAACGAACTTTACGACTTTGTCGTAGGAATTAAAACAATACGAATATGTAACAACTTAAATACTAGGATAATTAAACCAAAATAAAATACATAACACAAGATATTAGAACAAATTAAAATAAAGGAAAAAGGAAAGCAAGACGTGGTTAGATATTTTGGACAATAAGAAAAATTATATAATATGTAGGTAGGACAATATGTGGGGCGGTCAAGGGTAAGAAGAAGAAGAGAAATTATGGTTAGGAAAATACCCCACAAAATACCAAGTGCAGAAAATTGTATAAAAACCAAGTGATAAAATTTTGTCACATTCTACCTACTCCCACTCCATAATTTCGGCCAAGACACAAAACAACAAGAAGAAGATTCTTCTTCCACCAAAAACCCATCATTCCATCTACCAAAAGTCTTACACCTTACACTTTCTTACACCCCTCTTACTCCAATCAACAAACCAAACCTACCCCTCCCAACCCCATATGTTCGATCATTAAGTCAAGACACATGGGAAAGATTTCATTTCTTACACTCCATCTTTTTCTTTACATCTTCAACCAAGTAACCCTCGTTTCTCACCTTCTCTCAACCACTTCACTTCTTCTATTTTCCCTCCTTTCCTCTCTTCCCTCTCTTGGCTGAGATTTTCATAAGTCATAGGACATAATTCTCTCTTTCTTTCACACTCCACTTCCTACTACACAACTAACATCTTCTTCTTCCTTCAAGCAAGAGAAACTCACTCTCCAAGCCTCATTTTTTTCCTCCTAGCCGAGAACTACACAGAGGCCAAACCAAAGTGTAGTTTTCTTCTCTTCATCTCATTCCTTCACTCAAAACATTAGCTACAACATCCTCTCCATTCTTAGCATCAAAACTGTTGTTTTAAAGGAAGTTAAGGAGCAAGAGAAAGCAAGGTAAGCACACCATCTAAGCTATGTTAATCTTCTTCCATTTATTCATTCCATGGTTACACACTAACTCTCCATTTTATTGCTCAAAACCATGGGTTCATAAGAGGAGGAAGTGAAAGAATTTCTTCAAGACAAGTGAAGAACTCTTCACTTTTACATAAAGGTTAAGTGATAAAGGCAAGTATTCTTTCTAGATCTTTCGTGGTTTTTAAAAGATCTAAGTATTTATGCTCATAAAAAGTTGGATCATTCATGATATATGTTCAAGGTTTTTTTGTATCAAGAATATGTATAAGCTATGTTCATATGTGATGAAAATATGATGATATATATATATATATATATATATATATATATATATATATATGTATATAACACGACCATCATGGCTAAAAATGGACCTATATGTATAGATGAAATGAAATGAACACTCTTATGTGAAGTATATAAAAGATAAGGAAAGAAAATGAAGAAATATATGACATGTTAAGAAAAGTGTACTAAGAAGACATTTTGATGCATATGTTTGTATGTTTTTCATGAATATCATCACTTATATGTTTATCTATGATTTTGGTTTTCATGAAATTTTGTGTGATTGATTTAGCATGTTATGCGGCAATCATATTCATGTCTAAGATTTTAGTTCACAAAAGATGTTTCTTGATGATCTACATGTTTAAATGGTGCATATGTATTTTTGGCCAAGTTAGGGTTTTTACACCCTATCTATTTCATTTTCATAAGTTCCATCATTTGATTTTTTATGTTGTTTATGATGATCTACAAGCCATTATGTTGATGGAACAAACTTGCATATAGTTGGATTAAATGTTCAAATCAAGATATAAGATAAAGAGGTGGAAAAGAAAAAGATTTATGTTATATATATATATATATATATATATATATATATATATATATATAGACACACACACACATGTGTGTATTCGGCCAAAGGGAGAAAAAGAAGAGGAAGAATAAATTTTATGACATGTATAAGTATAATTATGTTTAATATAAAAGGAGATGGTGATAATAGTAAAATATAGAATAAAGAAATGTGATTTAAAGAGGGAAAATATAACTATGTATATATATATATAATCGGCCAAATGACACTTTAACTGTTGCGGAACATGATAGCCTCTCTTTCCCTTCGATGTCTTCGTTGGAGGATTGTAATGATTGTGTTTCTTATTGCGCATTAATAGACTTGCCGTTTGAGGGTCCCATGTATACTTGGACAAGTGGTCGGGGATTGGGAATAGTTCGCCACCGGTTGGATCGTATGTTATGCTCAGAATCATATAACAATTTATTTCCCAACTTGTGCGTTCGTCATCTTCTGCGATTAACATCTGATCATGCTCCATTACTTATACGCTCCACGCATTCAACCTTTAGCGGACCAAAATCCTTTCGTTTTCAGAATATATGGGTGGAGCATAAGGAGTTTCATATATTTGTGCAATCATCGTGGGATTCATATCCCACTATAGGAGGAATGCGTGGTTTATATAATAAGCTACAACATCTGAAAAAAGATCTACAAGCATGGAACAAAAATGTGTTTGGAAATATTTTTGATCAGGTATCTCATTTGGAGCAGAAACTTAAGCACAGTGAAGAATGTTTTGATGCACATCCTTCACCAGAAACTCGCATGAAATATCATGAAGTGCAGACTCAATACAAGACAGCAGAACGTAAGAGGCTTTTATTTTGGGCTCAGAAAGCGCGACAGAAATGGATAGCAGAAGGAGATGCAAATACATCGTTTTTTCATAACATTATTAAGGATAGACATTCACGGCAGACCATCAACACAATCCGGGATGAGGAGGGTAATGTCTTTGACACACAGAGCAGTATTCAATAGGCAGCGGTAGATTATTACAAAAGATTATTTTCAGCAGAGCCAATTTCTGAGGATAACGCTATTCTGGACCATATCCCTCAACTAGTATCTCCGTCTGATAATCAGATTTTAGAAGCTTTGCCAACACATACAGAGGTAAAAGAAGCAGTGTGGGCACTTGATCCAAAAAGTGCTCCTGGACCAGATGGATATAATGGCTATTTTTTTCGCACTTGTTGGGATGTAGTACGAATTGATGTCCACAAAGCGATGAAGGAATTCTTCCTTGGCATTCCTATTCCGAAGGCAATAGGTAGTGCATTAATAATGCTGATGCCAAAGACTCCTACTCCACGCACATTTTCTGATTATCGGCCAGTTAGTCTAGCTAATTTCATATCTAAGTTGGCAACACGTATAATTGCGATGCAAATGCAACCACTTCTGCAGAAGCTTATTATTGTGGAGCAAGCAGGTTTTGTGAAGGATAGAGACGTATCAGATCAGATTGTTATGGCTCGTGAGATGGTTCATTTGCTACACAAGAAAGTTAGAGGTTCCAATATTATAATCAAGCTTGACATGATGAAAGAGTTTGATAGAGTCAACTGGACTTTCTCACTAAACTGCTATCAAAATTTGGCTTTGCGGCAAGATTTATCAATCTTATATTTAACCATCTCAAAGGAACGCATATATCAGTATTGGTAAATAGAGTTCCTTCTGTTTTTTTCAGCCATCAAGAGGAGTTAAACAAGGAGACCCATTGTCTCCCATATTATTTATTCTAGCATCAGAGGCATTTTCAAGGGGCATGAATAATTTGGTTGAGCAAGGGATCATTACACCGTTTACTGCAGGCAGACCAAAAACAATTACCCATTTAGCTTTTGCAGATGATTTATTGGTGTTTATCAATGGCGGATTGAGGAATCTAAGGAAGTTCAGAAAATTCTTGGAATCATATCAAGCAACAT
Organism: Eustoma russellianum; assembly: GCA_036186865.1. Classification (NCBI taxonomy): domain Eukaryota; kingdom Viridiplantae; phylum Streptophyta; class Magnoliopsida; order Gentianales; family Gentianaceae; genus Eustoma; species Eustoma russellianum. Next base: position 11,312,913 of record AP025055.1, read on the forward strand.
CAGGACAAGCGGTAAATTTTCAGAAATGTCACTTTGTTCCAGCTGCATATCTCTCGCAAATGCAGATTAGCAGGATGGGAAATATGTTACACATGACAGCAGTTTCTTTACCAATAAAATACTTAGGAGTACAGTTGCATAGGGGGAGGAAAAGGTCAGCACATTTTGCTAGTCTCTTTTCTTCAGTTCAAGCAAAGCTCTCAATGTGGCAGAATAAATTTCTCAATCACGCCGGCAGATTAATATTAATCAAACATGTCTTAGCCGCTATGCCATTACACATACTATCTGCTTGTATGTTGCTGCAGAGTCTCATCTGTGTAATAAAGCGGTTGATGAATAAAATTTTTTGGGGTTGCACAGACATGAGGAGTCACCATTCTTGGGTTTCAAGTGAGAAGCTCTTTGGACCAACATCTGAGGGCGGACTATGATTAAGAAAACTAGAAGATCTACAGACAGCCTACTCTTGCAGATTATGGTGAAGGTATCAAGCGAATAATTCCCTATGGAGCAAAGTTTTTCATGCACGCTATGCAAGCCGCAATTCTTATGAAATACGGATCACAGATTCCCCAGTTTGGAAACGGATATGTAGAGTACATTTGTTTTGTCTCAATAATCTGGACATAGAGCAATACACGATTGGTAGGGCTTATGATCAGGTCCATGCAGTGAGAAATTCTCGTATATCCTACAAATTCATATGGCATAAACACATTCCCCCGCAGATCTGTGTTTTTCTGTGGCGTCTATATCGAAATGCAGTACCTCTTCCTGAAAACCTGCAGAAGTTTGTTTATATTCATCCTACACAATGTCCCTTCTGTCTAGAAGCACAAATTACAGTGGATCATATATTCTTGGAATGCTCAGAAATTGCAGAAATTTGGAATGTATACGCAGTTTACTTGGATGGTCCCTCTACTAATGTCCACTTGTTGCAACAAAAATTAATTCAATGGTGGATGTCAACCAAAGGTAATACCCTTAAAGGTATATTGCAAATAGTAGCCCCGTCTTTCATCGTTTGGGAATTGTGGAAAGCCTATACATCGATCATTTATGGGGATGAACGCTGGAGAAGGAGATTTGTGCTGGAAAACATTCGTCGCTCATTGTACGATTGGTCGTCCACTCAAAAGGGGAAGAAATTTGCAATATCTGATCATGGCTTAATTGATATTGGCTTATCTCCAAAGCTAAACCCTCCCAGATGTAGGGTTGTTAGATGGATCCATCCTCCACCGGGTAGATTGAAACTGAACACGGATGCGGCTCATGGGAGATATTCAACAGCAGCTAGCGCAATCTTGCGTGACAGTAATGGTACATTTATGGGAGCAATCTCTTATCACCTTCCGTTATCTTCACCAGCCACAACAGAATTTCAAGCAGCATGTAGCATTTGCAAGGCACCACTAGAAGGGGGGGTTGAATAGTTGGTGCGAAAAATATGGTTTTTAAAATTGTTTTAGACCAAAAACCCAACTTCTGAAAACAATTTCTGTTTTCAGGACCAGTATTAAAACGTTTTGAAAACTAGGTTGCAGGTCTTCAAAAATTCTGAAATTTGGAGAGAACTTAGCCTCAGATGTTCTGAGTATCTCCAAAAATTTCAGATTAAAATTCAACCTCTAACCCCTTGAAAAATCGTTGGTGGTCAGATTGCGCAAATCTGCCAGAACTGGTAGTCTATTTTGAAAAATTAATTCCTATTTGTCCTTAACTCCAAATGCTCTGAAAAATTTAAAGACTAACCCCTTATTAGCTGTATTTAAATGGGTTGAAACAGTTTTGAAAAATTCTTTTGGGAAGTTAGTCAAATACGATCAAAGTCTCAACCTTTGCAAGCCTAAAAATCAGACTGCACTAGTCTCAGAACTTTGGACGTTTGACTGACTTATACTTGTCCAAAAGGGTTGAAACTTGCGCCAAAAGAACCTTAAGACGTGAGGCTATGACTCTGGAAAGTTTCGTAATTTTTGAAATTCGGTTACCATTTTTACCAACGTGATTAAAAACAATAAACAGTGCTGAAACTGAAAGTAAGTGCTGAAAGTAAATAACATCAGGAATTTTATACTGGTTCGGTTATAAACAACCTACTCCAGTATTCAAGGACACCTTCCTCGGTTAGCACTAAACACACAACACAAAGAACACCTTACCACAGGGTTGATGGAGTTACACACCAACTCCAACCCTTTACAAACCTTGTATGAGAATACAATGAACACGAACACCACCACCTTGCAAGTGCAAGATTGATCACACCTTTATCAATCTTTTACAATGATAAAAAGAATATGTGGTGGTATATATGAAGCCTATTCAAGTATATGAATATAAGTACAATAGAATTTTAGAGAGAAGAAAGAAAGAAGGTGTAGAAAGAGAGATGAAAACGTTTTTGGCCTTGTATGCTTGTGAGACTTGTGTTCTTTTGTCTTGCTCTTCTTCTTTCCTTTTATCATTGTGGCCGCCCCCTTGGACCCTTTTCTTCCTCTTGAAAATTATCTTCTAAGTCTTTGGAAGAATGTATTGCATCATTGTCCTTGCTTACTTGGCATCTCCTCATTGGATGATCATTAAGCTCTTGCTTACTTGGCACTCATTGGTTGGTTGGATGTTGTCATCACTTGATGACTAGATAAATCTGAAATTAACCTCAAAAAACATGTGCCAATTAGCCATAAAATAATTACCATAAGTCACAAGATCACCCCCAAAATTAGCTAGGCAAATAACTCCAAGATGCCATGAAAAATTCGGCCATAACACCTTTTGCACATGCTGAAATTTCAGCATACGTAACATTTGTATTTCATTCAAAATATTGCGAAGTTTACTTTGATTTAATCCTTAAAATTAAAGAAGAATTCAATCACCATTTAGTACACAATATTTTCATCAATTTTGGAATAAAAATTGGTTACCAATAGTGCCTCAAAATCGGCCAACATACATTACACACATGCTGAAAATTTCAGCATGTGTGATATTCAAAGATATCACCATTTTAATTTCATAATATATTCAAAATACTTCCATACAATCTCCCAATTAATTCAATTAATTCAAGAAGTAAAATATGCCTCATTATGATGATAAAATCGGCCAGCCATATGCACGTGCTGAAATTTTCAGTATGTGTTACAATTGTGACAAGATTTGAAATGTTACCTTTTTTAGTTCCTTTCTTTAAGTCACCAACATTGCATGCTTTATTCTTGACCAATCAATTTGCTAACAAGGCTCCACATAAGCTCTAACATGATGGTACAGGCGTGTATAATAGTTTATACATGTGCTGAATTTTATTTTTGCAAACTTTGTAAAATAGTGCACATTTAATTATACACACATGGTATATTCCAATCAGCCCTTAATTTATTTTTCTAGAACACTTTAGAATGTATGAAGTATGTAAAAAGTGTCTAGATACATGTTATATGCCATGCCAAAAATGTTCTATGTGTCGTGTACGTAGAAACCCGAATTTTCGACGTTTATCGATTACCCGATTTTTCTCTAATTAAATTCCAACTTTTTGCACATGTTAAATATATTATGTTACACATAATATACATAAATCAAACTTTAATATTCATCTCATAAGGATAATTAACGTGGCACCTAAACCATGTGACAAAATTGAAATTGGAATCTCCAGCCTTAATGTGGGGTGATTTGTGTGTGCCAACATGGAATGATTTTATGGCTGCACATACCATGTAAGCCACGAAAATTTCGTACGTGGCTTGATTTAAGGCCTTAGTAAAAATATCCGCTACTTGTGCCTATGCGCGTACGTGATCTATGACAATATCACCATTATTTACGTGATCACGAAGAAAGTGATAGCATACTTCTATATGCTTGGCCTTAGAGTGTAACACGGGGTTCTTAGATAGGTTAATTGCACTCATACTATCACAATATATAGGGATTTTATTTACGGTAATTTCAAAGTCCGAAAGTTGTTGTTTTATCTATAGTAATTGTGTGCAGCAAAGACTAAGTGCCATGTACTCAGCTTCAGTAGTGGATATGGCTACGCTTGCTTGCTTTTTGGAAAATCATGAAATAAGTGAGTTTTCTATAAATTGGCAAGTGCCACTCGTGCTTTTTCTATCTATTTTACATCCACCATAATCAGCGTCAGTGTAGGCATGCAAATTAAAGTCACAATCTTTATCATACCAAATGCCTAAGGTGGGTGTGTGCTTAATATATCGGAATATTCTTTTCACCGTATTAAAGTGAGACACCTTAGGTTGACTTTGAAAATGTGCACACATACATACGCTGAACATGATATCAGGCCTACTAGCAGTAAGATATAACAAAGATCCAATCATAGATCTATATAAGGCATTATCAAAATCCTTACCATGTTCATTTTGTCTAATTTAGTAGTAAAACTCATAGGGGTGGGGGATGGTTTTAAATTCTCAAAATTGAAATTTTTATTCATATCATTTACATATTTAACTTGGCTTATGTGAATACCTTTACTCGTTTGTTTAATATGCAATCCAAGAAAGTAGTTCAATTCGCCAACCATAGACATTTCAAATTCAGATTTCACGCAATTTTCAAAATCTTCAACAAGTTTATGAGAAGTAGAGCCAAAAATGATGTCATCAACATAAATTTGAATAATAAGTAAATCCGATTTATATTGTTTTAAAAATAAAGTACTATCTATAGTACCTTTTTTAAAACCATTTTCTAATAGGAAAGTAGCAAAACGATCATACCATGCTCTAGGTGCTTGCTTTAGTCAGTATAGTTCCTTATTTAGTTTGTACACGCGATCGGGATGTTTCAAATCTTCAAAACCGGGTGGTTGTTTCACGTATACCTCTTCTTTTATAAATCCATTTAAGAATGCATTTTTCACGTCCATTTGATAAAGTTTAAAATCTTTCATGCAAGCAATGGCAAGTAAAAGTCGTATAGCTTCTAAACATGCTACGGGTGCAAATGTTTCATCATAATCAATTCCTTCTTCTTGATTATAGCCTTGTGCTACAAGTCTAGCTTTATTTCTAACAACTTTTCCTTCTTCATTCATTTTATTTCTAAACACCCACTTTGTGCCTATTATTGTCTTATCTTGTGGTCGTGGCACTAAATCTCATACGTCATTTCTAACAAATTGATTAAGTTCATCATGCATAGCATCAATCCAAGAAGAATCATTCAAAGCATCATGCACATTTTTAGGTTCACTTTCGGAAATCATGGCATGAAATTGATTTATTTCATCCAGATTTATTCTTCTACGTGGTCGCACACCGTGCGTGATGTCGCCTATAATGAGATCATGTGGGTGATCTCTATGCCATCTTGGTTGATTATTTTCTATGTTCTCATGCATTTCTAAGTGATCATGCATTTCTAGTGTATCATGCATATCATGCATATCAAACGTGCCATCATCATCATTCAACACGGGTTTTAATTCAAAATCATCATCATATTCTTTATCTTTATCAATCTCACCAAATTCATTAAATTTCACATGAATAGATTCTAGAATTTGTCTAGTGAGAGGATCATAACACCTATATGCTTTTGAATTCACAGAATACCCAACAAAGATGCATTCAATTGATTTAGATTCAAATTTATCTAAATTGTCTTTTGTATTTAAAACAAAACATTTGCATCCAAACACACGAAAATAGTTAATTTTAGGCATGCGATCATTTAATATCTCATAAGGTGCCTTGTTTATTTTCTTTCTAATGGACAAGCGATTTATTATGTAGCATGCATAATTTACGGCTTCCACCCACAAAAATCTAGGCAATTTATTCTCGCACAACATAGTTCTAGCAATTTCTTGTAATGTCCTATTCTTTCTTTCTACTACTCCATTTAATTGTGGAGTTCTAGATGGCGAAAACTCTTGTTTAATTCTTTTTTCTTTGCAAAATGAAATCATGTCCTTGTTTTTAAATTCACCGCCCCTATAGCTTCTTATCTTTTTCACATTGACACCGTATTAATTTTCAATGTTTCATTAGTGTAGCAATTTCAATGGCACTATCATCCTTATGTGCAATAAATAAAGTCCAAGTATAACGAAAAAAATTATCAACAATCACGCAAGCATAGTGACGTCCACCAAGACTAGTAGTGCGACTAGTACCAAACAAATCAATGTGTAATAATTCTAAAACTCTAGTCGTGCTTATTTCATTTTTAGGTTAAGTGACTCGCGTGTTTGTTTGCCTTTTATGCAAGATTCACACAACTGAAAGTTGTCTAAATCAAGTGTAGGCAATCCTCGTATTAGGTTCTTTCGTTGGAGTTTTTCTAGTATAGAAATGTCAATATGTCCTAAACGTCTATGCCACAAATTTATGTTATGTTCATTTGACATGAAACACTTAGCCTTAGCGTCTAACATATCATCCATAGAAAGCGTAAAGATGTTTCCTTCCCGTTTTCCTTTTAAGACCGTTTCTCCGTTTTTATTTACTATATTACAATATGGATGAGTAAAACACACGTCGAAACCATTATCAATAAATTACGAAATGCTAAGAAGATTATAAGATAAGTTGCTTACCAAAAAGGCGTTTGAGATTTGAAGGGTGCTTGGATTTCCAATTATACCTTTTCCGATGATCTTGCCTTCATTGTTGTCTCCAAAGGTCAGGGATCCGTCTTTTGTGACCTTCTTCAATTTCGTGAATAGGCTTGGGGCACCCGTCATGTGCCTTGAGCAACCACTGTCAAGGAACCATTTGATAGATGTATCTTTTGATGTGTGGGTTCCCTGCAATGTGCAAAAATGATTTAGGTACCCTTTTAATTTTGGGTCCTTACGAGTTGGTTATTCACCTCTTAGTAAAAGTACCTTTCAGTACCCATACTTGGGTGATCCTTCTCGGTCTAGCAAATGGCAAGAATGTAGATGAAGGTGCAATATAGTAGATATGTGGTGAGTGGACTTTGGGCCTTTGGCCAAGAACTCCTTTATACGCATTATATGTAGGGCGTTTTTGATATGTCCTTGTGTTAGTGTGTGTAGTGCGTTATCTAGATGGATGAAATGAATGTCGTGTATGCATCACTTGTTTCTTCTCATACCTATATGGCACAAAATTGTATTTCTCATGATATGAAGAAGAAGTATGACGAGATGAGAGGAGAGGGGGGTCTTTGCGTCATCTTAGACGCCGTATTTGGTTTTGGAGTGTCTACTTTCTTAGACGCTACAAACTTGGTTGGTTTAATGGACAATTCATTTGTTTCAATGTATCCTAATCCCGTTTTATCACTATTATGCTTTTGAGATAAAATAATACGATCTAGCATGTTAGATCCCGTATCAAACTGTTTCATCATTTTCTCTAAGTCCGTATTCATTGATTTCAAATTTGAAATCTCGGATTTCATTTCATTATTTTGTGTGGTCAATGATAAGATCTCTGTCTTTAATGCATTAATGATGCATGACGACTCTTCTTTTGAATCGTTTAATTGAGCGACAAGATTCTCGTTAGAAGATTCTAACAGCTTCTTGTCTTCAATTAATCGCTTCTTTTCTTTCGCGAGAGTCTTAGTGAATTTATGCAATTCTAAGTACTGACTAAAAAGATCATCATAAGAAGGCTCAGAGTCAGAATCAGAGTCAGATGATACCTTGTTTGATGCTTTGGACACAAAGCATACTTATGCAGTCTCCTCTCCTGTTTCAGTCTCGGAATCCGATGTATCACTCCAAGTGGAGGCTTTGAGAGCTCGCTTCCTTTGCTTAGGTTCTGAGACAAGTCTATTCTTGTTCCGATCCTTGTCAGGGTATTTGTTTGTTTGCTTTTCCTTATTAGGGCAGTCATATGATAGATGTCCAAGTTTATCGCATTCATAACATTTAACATCCTTGTTGTTTGTCTTGTTCTTATTTCTTTTACTCGAAGTAACCTTAGTTTTGTTTCTAAACAACTTTCTCATGAATTTTCTTAAACCTTTAGCAAATAGAATTAAGTCATCGTTATCTGATTCAGAATCACTATCTTCTACGTGATCGAAAGAAGTAGAGACGTATTCATTTGATTTAAATGCAATAGCCTTACCTTGTTTTGATGATTCCGATTTCCTTATGGTGAGTTGGTTCTCATAAACCTTAAGTGATCCAATTAATTCTTCCATCTTGATTGACTTAGTTTCTTTGCTTTCTTCTATTGCCGTTACAATAGGGTCCCACTCGGATGGAAGGCTTCACAAGACCTTTTATACCTTTTCCTGTAGGAAAGGCTTTGCCAAGAGACTCAAGAGAATTGTAAATGTTAGTCAAGCGAAGATCCATATCAATGATAGATTCATTTGGCAATAATTTAAATGACTCGAGTGTGGACATAAGCATGTTGATCTTGGACTATTTTACTTGACTAGTGCCTTCATGATTCATTTCAAGAATTCTCCAAATTTCTTGAGCACTAGAACAATTTGAAACATAGCTAGTTTCACTTTTACTTAGTCCATTTAAAAGTAACTGCACAGCCATAGCGTTCATGCTTAGTCTCTTTTTATCCTCACTAGTATACTCTTGTCTAGGTTTAACGACCTCTAGTGTGACTCCATCTACAGTGGATAACTTTGATGGAACAAATGGATCATCTTCTATAATTGACCAAAGATCAATATCAATTGCCATAAGGAAAAGTTTCATTCTTAATTTCCATTGAATGAAAGACTCACCGTCAAAGAGAGGAGACCTTTGACTGGACATACCTTCTTGTTCGGTTTTGAAGTTTGTGGTTGACATCTCACTTAGATCGTTGGATCCTTATGATGTGAGTGTTCCTGCACTCTGATACCACTTGTAGGATCTGTAAGGCACCACTAGAAGGGGGGAGGTTGAATAGTTGGTGCGGAAAATGTGGTTTTTAAAATTGTTTTAAGCCAAAAACCCAACTTCAGAAAACAGTTTCTGTTTTCAGGACCAGTTTTAAAACATTTTTAAAACTAGGTTGCAGGTCTTCAAAAATTTTGAAATTTGGATAGAACTTAGCCTCAGATATTCTGAGTATCTCCTAAAAATTTCAGATTAAAATTCAACCTCTAACTCCTTGAAAAATCGTTGGTGGTCAGATTGCGCAAATCTGCCAGAACTGGTAGTCTGTTTTGAAAAATTAATTCCTATTTGTCCTTAACTCCAAATGCTCTGAAAATTTAAAGACTAACCTCTTATTAGCTGTATTTAAATAGGTTGAAACAGTTTTGAAAAATTCTTTTGGAAAGTTAGTCAAATACGATCAAAGTCTCAACCTTTGCAAGCCTGAAAATTAGACTGCACTAGTCTCAGAACTTTGGATGTGTGACTGACTTATACTTGTTCAAAAGGGTTGAAACTTGCGCCAAAAGAACCTTAAGACGTGAGTCTATGACTCTGGAAATTTTCATAATTTTTGAAATTCGTTTACTGTTTTTACCAACGTGATTAAAAATAATAAACAGTGCTGAAACTGAAAGTAAGTGCTGAAAGTAAATAACGCCCGGAATTTTATACTGGTTTGGTTATAAACAACCTACTACAGTCTTCGAGGACACCTTCCTCGGTTAGCACTAAACACACAACACAAAGAACACCTTACCACAGGGTTGATGGAGTTACACACCAACTCCAACCCTTTACAAACCTTGTATGAGAATACAATGAACACGAACACCACCACCTTGCAAGTGCAAGATTGATCACATGATCAATCTTTTACAATGATAAAAATAATATGTGGTGGTCTATATGAAGCCTATTTAAGTATATGAATATAAGTACAATAGGCTTTTAGAGAGAAGAAAGAAAGAAGGTGTAGAAAGAGAGATGAAAACGTTTTTGGCCTTGTATGCTTGTGAGACTTGTGTTCTTTTGTCTTGCTCTTCTTCTTTCCTTTTATCATTGTGGCCGCCCCCTTGGACTCTTTTCTTCCTCTTGAAAATTATCTTCTAAGTCCTTGGAAGAGTGCATTGCATCATTGTCCTTGCTTACTTGGCATCTCCTCATTGGATGATCATTAAGCTCTTGCTTACTTGGCACTCATTGGTTGGTTGGATGTTGTCATCACTTGATGACTAGATAAATCTGAAATTAACCTCAAAAAGCATGTGCCAATTAGCCAAAAACTAATTACCATAAGTCACAAGATCATCCCACAAAATTAGCTAGGCAAATAACTCCAAGATGCCATGAAAATTTTGGCCATAACACCTTTTGCACATGCTGAAATATCAGCATGTGTAACATTTGTATTTCATTCAAAATATTGCGAAGTTTACTTTGATTTAATCCTTGAAATTAAAGAAGAATTCAATCACCATTTAGTACACAATATTTTCACCAATTTTGGAATAAAAATTGGTTACCAATAGTGCCTCAAAATCGGCCAACATACATTGCACACATGCTGAAAATTTCAGCATGTGTGATATTCAAAGATATCACTATTTTAATTTCATAATATATTCAAAATACTTCCATACAATCTCCCAATTAATTCACTTAATTCAAGAAGTAAAATATGCCTCATTATGATGATAAAATCGGCCGGCCTTATGCACATGCTGAAATTTTCAGCATGTGTTACAATTGTGATAAGATTTGAAATGTTACCTTTTGTAGTTCCTTTCTTTAAGTCACCAACATTGCATGCTTTATTCTTGACCAATCAAGTTGCTAACAAGGCTCCACATAAGCTCCAACATGATGGTATAGGCGTGTATAATAGTTTATACATGTGCTGAATTTTATTTTTGCAAACTTTGTAAAATAGTGCACATTTAATTATACACACATGGTATATTCCAATCAGCCCTTAATTTATTTTTCTAGAACACTTTAGAATGTATGAAGTATGTAAAAAGTGTCTAGATACATGTTATATGCCATGCCAAAAATGTTCCATGTGTCATGTACGTAGAAAACCGAATTTTCGACGTTTATCGATTACCCGATTTTTCTCTAATTAAATTCCAACTTTTTGCACATATTATATATATTATGTTACACATAATATACATAAATTAAAATTTAATATTCAGCTCATAAGGCTGATTAAAGTGGCGCCTAAACCATGTGACAAAATTTAAATTGGAATCTCCACAATTTGGCCTTAATGTGGGGTGATTTGTGTGTGCCAACGTGGAATGATTTTATGGCTGCACATACCATGTAAGACATAAAATTTGTATCCATTTTTGAAGTGTAGGGGCTGGCCATCTATATATGGCAAGTACGTGACACGTTGGTGAAGTTTCGGTATTCGTCCGATACGACAATTTTCGGTTTAGAACCTTTTAACATGTCGTATTAAATTTGTCATTACCATGACTTATATCATATGATATAAGACCTGAATATACTCATACATATGAGTTAATTATAGTGGTGTGACGTTAATATACGTACGTAAAATATATAACGTGCCGGTAGTACGTTGGAATAAATGTATATGTGCCTTTTTTAAAAAAAATCTGAAAATATATATATAAATATGGTAAATGGCGTGTAAAGGGGTGTGGAGGACTTTTCTTTCTTCAACTTGTTGCCTTGGTGCCTTTTCCAAATATTGCTTCCTTTAATGAACTACTTAGTTTAATTAACTAAGTACTTCACTTAATGAACTAGTTTAGTTCATTAATGGTGGCACCTGAAAATAGTTCAAACACAACAAATGTTTGCCCTTTGATGTAAACTTTAAAGCTTCATGGCTCGTTAGTACGACAACATTATGTATGAACTATATAAGACAAGTTTTATGCAAGTGCGTGTCATGTCATAAAGTATGTCATGCATTTCTTTGTAACACGTTTAAATCATGTATTTTGAAATCAGTCAAACCCCCTTTTTCTCTACACTGCATACTTCGGATACTTATATTTTGCCGCACAATGGAACTCAAACGTTGAGGTTGATGCGCAAGGCGTAGTTTCGGCAGTTTAAAATAATATGGATTTGCATGCTTCCATATTCCGTGAAATATTACTTTCAACATCATCTGAGTTAACGCACATTCCTCGGGAGGTTAATCAACCAGCTCACTTTTTAGCACAATATGGCCAATTCCATCCACAACTTACAGTTTTTACGACAATAGCTAAGCTGCCACCGTTGGTGCGGGCTTATTACCAGACGGAAAACACTCCACATATTAGACATGGTTTCTGCTCATGATCAAAATTGTTGCCTATATCGCAAGATATGGGAAACGTGGTTAAACTTCACAGTCCACTTTATACTGCTTTTTCACATCATATTCAATCCTCAACCAGCATTGCTAAGCTTAACGTTGCCCATATCGTCGGATATGGGTAACATGGGTAATTTATTACACAATATATTGTGCTGCATTTCGCGTGCTCCTGTTCCTTTTACATTACAAAGTTTCTCTGTGTTCACTAACTTTCATTCCTTTCTGTGCATGAATTCTTGGCCACGACAACAAATTCGGAGGTACTCACTTTCGAAGGTCCAGCCTATGCTCTCCAACACTCAAATTCTGCAAGCTACAATCCTTATGCGGATTTTTCCTTTGTATTCATATGCTCACTCCAATCATATAAATATGTACGCTTTTTCCTTTCGCCGTGATCATGACGGCCCCACCGTCGTTTGCGGCGGTGGTCACCGGTGCCACCAATACCACTGACATCCACATTACACCGAAGTCGGTTTCACGGCACAAAGGCCTCCCTTTGGTCTCTTTTCTAGATGACGAGATTGATGCACTGGCTGAACCCTACAGGTATTCATTGGTTGGTACTTTTTGGTATGGAAGGCCTCCGATAAAAGTTATACGTGAAGTATTTGAAAAAATAGGATTTAATCAGGACTTGCGCATTACTTTGTTGGATAAATCGCATATCCTTCTTAATTTCCGCAACGAAGCGGACTATTTGCGCTGCTTTTATCGCCGCTCATGGCAGATTTCTGGTTGTCATATGAGAATAACAAAGTGGACTGTCGATTTTGATCCAAGTGCTGATGTTCCTATTGTTCCAATATGGGTTGCTTTGCCATCTTTACCAATACATCTTCATCATAAAGCAGCTCTTTTTGAGGTGGTTAAACCCATTGGCACACCATTGAAGCTAGATGTCGCTACTATGGGTGGCCTTCGCCCGTCAGTAGCACGAGTTTGTGTCGAGGTAGACGTTTCGCAGGAGTTGCCTCAGAAAATATATCTTCAAGCGAAAGGTAGAATGATACTACAATCTATAGTATATGAAGACTTACCTATGTTTTGCACCACTTGCCGTCGTCTAGGACATGCAACAACTGCATGCCCAACTACTTCCAATCCTCAAGCTCCTACACCGGCTCCTCCTCCGCCTCCGCCACCCCCTATGAAACGACCCCCCCGTCAGCGATGGACACCAATCAAGAAGGGTAGGTTGGATAATGAGGTGGCTCAGCCGGAGCCTGCTGAACCGACGGGTAACCAGGAAGCAGACACCCATACGCCGACATTGCCAACGGCATTACAGTCTGAGGATGCCGTTCCTCACGGTCCTTCTCCTTTGCACCAGGTTGCATCTGTTTTGCCCGAAGACGACTTTTGCGATGCTGCTGATAACCCCCTACCTGCCGACCGTACGCAAGAAGACATGGGGCACTCTTCGGATACTGACTCTCCATTAGAAGGGTCGCTGGAAGATGTCTTGGAGGTTTCAGAGGATATCACACGTAAATTGCAATCTATTCCCCCATCTCCTAATGATGACATTCTACTATCGCGCCTTACTACTAATGAATCTGAGGCTGACTTTGTACCGGTAGTTCCTAGACGTAAAAGGCGCACCCGTAAGGATTTACCACCTCTCCCGCCTTCTACGATCTTAACTCGGAGCGCATCTCACGTGGTTCAGGGAAGTACCTCTCTTACACAATGAATTTCTTATTCTGGAATATTCGAGGCATGCGTGCCTCATTACCTAGGTTGAAACAGTTAATTACGGAACATCGTTTACATTTACTAGCTTTATTAGAGCCCAAACACGAACCTTCAAGCATTTGTCGTTTTATGTTGCAGCTTGGTTTTACACATTCATATGCATCTATTTCACATCGAATTTGGTTCTTTTGGCGGGATGCAGAGTTTCAATTACTTAATACTCAGGATCAGGATCAAGCGGTGCATTTCACTCTTCACTCCGTTTCGTTGCAATGGAAATTTGTACTTTCGGTGGTTTATGCCAGCACTACACCAGTACAGAGACGGTTCCTCTGGCAAGCGCTGTGTGATTTTGCTATTTCGAATACTCTACCTTGGCTAGTTGGTGGAGATTTTAATACTTTTCGCGCGTTGGAAGATCATCGAGGTCGCTCGGTTCCATCATTATCTGCTCTACAAGATTTTAATGACAGTATTGAGTACTGCTCTCTTATGGCTCCTCCTCACCAGGGCTCCAGATTTACTTGGGCAGATGGTAGAGGACTTGGTCGCATTAGTCGCAGATTGGATTGGTTATTTCTCAATTCCACCTTTCAAGCCAACTTTCCCATGCAAAAGCTGACTCATTTACCGCGGGTTGCCTCGGATCACATGCCCATCTTACTCGTCTGCAGTCGCCAGGACTGTATTACTCGGCGCACATTCCGATTTCTGGACCCATGGTTGCATCATTCAAACTTCCACAATTATATGAAGCAGGCATGGCAATGTTATCCTACTACAGGAGGTATGTATGGTTTTTACACCAAGTTACGCTCATTCAAAAAAGATATACAACGGTGGAACCTAGACGTTTTTGGCAATATTTTCAATAACCTCATATATGCGGAGACCCAGTTGAATCAAGCGGAAGCAGCTTTTGACTCTAACCCCACAGATGCACATCGTGCTGACTATCATAAGGCTAAGGCGGAATATCTTCAAGCCTCGGCCGCGGAGCTGCGATTCTGGAAACAAAAGGCTAGAGTAAAATGGCTTCAAGAGGGTGATGCTAATACCTAGTATTTTCATTCAATAGTCAAGGGAAAGAGGACACAATTACGCATTCAACAAATACATGATGCCGAAGGAACTTTACTAACAGAACCTTCGGACATCATGACGGCGGCAGTTTCTTTTTATACAGATTTGTTTGCTTCGGCAGCTACACACAATCATGAGGCTGTCTTATCATATATTCCTCAGTTGGTAACAGATGAAGATAATATACGGCTCACCATGCTCCCGACAGCAGCTGAAATCAAAGAAGCGGTCTGGCATTTAGATCCTCATAGTGCTGCTGGCCCAGATGGATTTCACGGTATGTTTTATCGGTCATGTTGGTCAGTTATACAGTCTGACGTCGAAAAGGCAGTACAGGAGTTCTTCCTTGGTATTCCGCAACCATCGATTATGGCAAGTGCGATTATCACTTTGATCCCCAAAACCAACTCCCCACAGACTTTCGGTGACTTCAGGCCAATATGTTTGACGAATTTTTTGAGTAAGGTATGCACACGCATTATTGCGACGCGATTGGGGCAACTCCTGCCGAAGTTGATATCTCCGGAACAAACAGGATTTCTCCCTGGGTATGATATCTCCACCCAAGTTTTACTGGCTCGAGAAATGGTGCATATGTTGGATGCTGGCACTTCACACTTATGTTTAAAATTGGATATGATGAAAGCTTTTGATCGTGTCAGTTGGGATTATTTGGAGAGAATATTGTTGGGTTTTGGCTTCTCGGGGTTTTTCACTAGATTGATCCTAAATCATCTCCGCGCTACTACGTTATCTGTTTTGATTAATGGTGCACCATCCCCAACATTCCGGCCACATAGGGGAGTGAAACAAGGAGATCCATTATCTCCTCTGCTTTTTATTCTGTCTTCTGAGGGATTCAGTCGCGGCTTATCCTCTCTAGTGGCATCCGGCAATATTCAATCATTTAGCCTTGGTCGGATCCCCTTTGCCATCTCTCATTTGGCATATGCCGACGATCTACTGGTCTTTCTGCAAGGTACAAAACGTAATATTCGGCGGTTTAAGAGGTTCTTAACGGACTATGAAGCAGCTTCGGGACAAAAGGTCAATTTCCATAAGAGTAGTATGATACCATCGTCCCGGCTCTCGGAACAGCGGGTTCGACATTTACAGGAGATCCTTGGGATGAGGCTTTCGACACTCCCTTTCCGATATTTAGGATCTTATCTTCACAAGGGTATTAACCGTTCAAGATACTGTGCTACAATATTACAACATTTTGATGATAAACTACAAGGATGGCATTCCAAATTATTATCTTCTACAGGCAGATTAGTCCTACTGCGCGCGGTGCTCTCTGCGCTCCCTCTGCATGTCATGGCCGCAGGGGGGCTCCCAAAATCTGTCATTAAGATGATACAGCGGAAAATGGCTACTTTTTATTGGGGGCAGCGCCGACACTGGGTTTCATGGTCCACTATCACATTACCTATGGAAGAGGGGGGATTAGGGCTTCGAGATCTTTATTCTTTGCAGCAGGCATATCATTGCAGAATATGGTGGTTATATCATAAACAAGATACGTTATGGAGCCGATATATGCATGCCAAATATGGACGTAGGGGAGACTTTCGGCCATATCTGCCGGATTCTCCGGTGTGGAAGCTTATATGTCGCATCCATCAGATTTGTGTGATGCATACTACAGGGTCCAATAATCATCTCACTTGGCAGCCCTCCCCCTCGGGAGAATTTGCCCTTAAATCGGCTTACAATATCTGTCGCTCATCTAAACCCACATTGTTGTCTGCGAAATTCGTTTGGTTTAAACACCATTCACCATCCATCCGTCTATTCCTCTGGAGATTATTTCATGCGGCTTTACCGTTTGAGGATTACATAGGCTCTTATTTGGTTGCACGTCCCACACAGTGCCCATTTTGCAAGCAGCATTCTTCCTCAGTAGATCATGTGTTCTTGAATTGTGCGGCAATCCAGTCCATGTGGCTTTTCTTTGCATCTGAATTACAGACTATATTTCCGACTACACACACTATTCGACAGTATTTATTAGCTTGGTGGTACCGTTCGTCCTTTTTGTCCTTTGATGGAGTGCTCAAGATAGTAGTCCCTCGCATTTTGGTCTACAATATATGGCGTCATTATGCAAATATGATATATGGAGATCAAACATCATTTTCTATATCCCAACTCCGAAATACCGTTCTGTTTGAGCTACATATGTGGGTTCATTCAATCCAAGGTACTAAGCTAGCTGCCGGACCCGCTTCGCCGTTATCCTGGCTGTCAATACCTCGCTCTCCGCGTCTACATGTGGTTAAATGGCTTACTCCCCCAACAGGTCGCTTTAAACTTAATGTGGATGCCGCGGTTGGCCGCTCCAATGCGGCAGGAGGTCTCATTTTACGCGACTCATGTGGAGCATGTGTGAGGGCGATAGCTTTCCGCCTCCCATATTGTCCACCTTTGCAGGCTGAAATTCAAACAGCCCTGTTTGGCTTGCTATATTTCCTGCCCTTATATAGGTCTCTCATTTTAGAGACTGATTGTGCACAGATAATTCAACGACTACGTAAACAACAGCCTGTGTTTGGAAACTTCCATCTTCAACTACTACAACAGTTGATCACTCATCATAATTTGGAAATTCAACATGTATTCAGGGAAGCAAATATGCCGGCACATTATTTGGCGCAACACGCAATTCAATCGCCTTGCACTTCTATCTTCACGCCGTCCACCTTGCCTTCAATGGTCCGTGCTGCGGTTTCTTTGGACCTCACATCAGTTGCTGTGCGTAGACAGTCAGCATAACGTCTTCCATATGGATTGGCCCGCACATCTTTTTCCTGTCTGTGCTCGATTGAGTACAGACAGGCAGGGTATGTTGATGGTTTTATTTCATTTATTAATTATCGCCACTTCCCATGTTTACACACATCTTGCTTTTCCATATACATGGTTTATGCTTGACGGGGATACTCATTCACTATGCGTTGCAAAGAGTACGTTCATGGACGGTTGTATTGATGGGCAAAGGGATACTGTTGCTGCCTGCTTTTTTCACTATGCAGGCAGCTTTGGTTGGCAATCTGGGATTCTTGCTGTTGTCGGGAGCTTCTTTCATGCTATACACTCATCTCACGCGCGACACGGAATGGCTTTCAACGTGGCACCAAGTCATTGGTGTGAGCTAGATCAGTATGTCTTCCATAGGGATTGGCGTTTTCTGACACATCCTGCTTGTGTCCCGAGGGATACAGGCAGGCTCGGTACGCTACCTTATCACTCATTCTGCGGTTTATATTCTCTTAATATGACTCATAATTTATTCTTGGTGCCTGCTGTTGCATGTCTGGGATTATATCTGGCGCTGCTCATGGATGGTGTGCTCACCGTCGAGTTCTCCACAATTATTGACAAGCACATGCTTTGGTTTCCCCTGCTGGAGCCACTGGAGAAGACACTTTGGAAGCATTGTTTCGATTATATTCGACATCTACACCAACTGGCCGAATACCAACAACGGGACACATATTTATATACTATACATTTCAATGATGGTCGTATAAATATGTACGCTTTTTCCTTCGCTAGGGTTTTATCCACAAGGGTGGTTTTTCCTAGCAAGGTTTTAATGCGGCATATCGTATACGACTGGAGATATGTCCTACTTAGTTCGTTATTTCATTTGTTCACTTACTCTGAACTCTTGTAATATGGTTTTCCTCCGCCATAAGTGAGGCTTCTCTTTTAATAAAATAAATGTTTTATAAAAAAAAATATTATAGAAGAAAAATTTTGTTAATGATAAGCCCCACTTTTGGCAGAGGAAAACCATATTACAATCATCAGAGCATGCGAATAAATGAAATAACGAACTAATAATAACATATCTCCAGTCGTATATGATATGCCGCATTAAAACCTTGCCAAGTAAAACAACCCTTGTGGATAAAACCTTAACGAAGGAAAAAGCATACATATTTATACGGCTGTCATTGATATGAATTGAATCTAAGATTGAGTACAAATGCATGCTTGCTGTAGATGGTGGTGTGGACCGAGTTCTCCAGAATAAGCAGTGGAATTCGTTGCTTGAGCTTGACTTGTCCGGGAAATGCCATACCTCGATGTCGCCTTGGCCAAGTTTGTGCCAAGGCGACGATTTTATGTAAGGACGCGCCAGTGGAGTCTTTGCCGCTGAGTCCGCCGGTGCAGGATAGAAAAATCTCGCCATCAAGATATATAGTCCAAGCCATGCGAAGGCAAGCATAAAGAGCCAGTGATTAATCAGTAGGAAACAGTATAAAATCCAGGCCAAAAGATAGCAACACATACCGAGCCTGCCTGGATCCCGTAGGATACAGGCAGTGAGATTGTTGAAATGCCAATCTATGTGGAAGACTATAGTTTTTCAACCCACATTGCCATCATCATGACCGCCGCACCTTCCTTCGCTGCGGTGGTCACCGAATCAAGAGCCGTCACCAATATTTCAATCACATCGAAAACAGTTTCCAGGTATAAAGGAATCCCCATGATTTCTTTCCTACTCTCTTACTCAATGAATGCCATCGTATGGAACATCCGAGGCATGCGTGCCTCGTTACCTAGATTAAAACAAATGATTCATGAACATCGTTTACACTTACTTGCTTTGCTCGAACCCAAACATGTACCTTCCCGTATACATGGATTTGCTTTACAGCTTGGTTTTTCACATTCTTATGCTTCACAATCGGAACGTATTTGGTTTTTCTAGCGTGATACTGAGTTTCGTTTGCTTGCTACTCAGGATCAGGAACAGGTGGTACATTTTACTTTCCAATCAATTTCACTGCAATGGACCTTTGCATTATCGGTTGTGTATGCGAAACAAACGCCTTTCCAGCGTCGACCACTCTGGCGTTCATTATGTGACTTTGCTGACTCATGTCAATTGCCCTGGATGGTGGGTGGTGATTTCAATACTTTTCGAACCATCGAGGATCATAGCGGTCGCTCAACTCCGTCTTTAGCAGTGTTACAAGACTTTAATGACTGTATAGAAATGTGCTCCCTAATGGCGTCGCCGCATCAAGGCTCTAGATTTACTTGGGCAGACGGCAGAGGTCTTGGCCGTATACGTTGTAGATTGGACTGGATTTTTATAAATTTTGCTTTTCAGGATGGGTTTGCAGATATACAGTTGTCGCATTTGCCGAGGGTCACCTCCGATCACATGCCATTATTATTCTTGTGTCGACAAAGTGTTGCACATAACAAACGCTCATTTCGATTTCTGGACACCTGGCTACATCACTCAG
Organism: Eustoma russellianum; assembly: GCA_036186865.1. NCBI lineage: Eukaryota > Viridiplantae > Streptophyta > Magnoliopsida > Gentianales > Gentianaceae > Eustoma > Eustoma russellianum. The sequence goes on from AP025055.1 coordinate 11,333,182, forward strand.
ACTTTCATTCTTATATGCAGCAGGCATGGTTATCATATCCCACTACTGGTGGCATGCACGGATTCTATAAAAAATTGTTTTCATTCAAAAAAGATATCCAACGGTGGAATAAGGACATCTTCGGCAATATTTTCAGTAATCTAAAATATGCAGAGGCTCAACTCAATCATGCAGAGGCAGCCTGGGATGCGCATCCAACAGCGGAAACAAGAGAAGAATATCATAGATCCAAGGCCGAATATCTACGAGCGTCTACTTCTGAATTACAGTTCTGGAAACAAAAAGCCCGAATCAAATGGCTTAAATAAGGTGATGCTAATACACAGTACTTTCATTCTATTGTCAAAGGGAAGCGAGCACATCTGCAAATTCAAAACATTCGCAATGCAGAGGGCCATCTTTTAACGAATCCGATTGACATCATGGCCGCAGTAGTCTCTTTCTATACTGATTTATTTGCTCAGGCACCAACGCAGAATCATTCTGCTATACTTTCACACATTCCTCGACTGGTAACAGAAGCTGACAATATTATGTTGACGCAGCTTCCTACTGAGACTGAAGTTAAGGAGGCAGTGTGGCACTTGGACCCTCACAGTGCTGCCGGTCTGGATGGGTTCCATCGTATGTTTTATCGTTCATGCTGGTCTATCATACACTCTGATGTTGTTAAGGCAGTGCAGGAGTTTTTTCTTGGTATCCCACAGCCGCCTGTCATGGCTAGTGCATTAATTACTTTGATACCCAAGACGCAATCCCCTCAGACGTTCAGTGATTTTCGACCTATCTGTCTTACAAATTTTCTGAGTAAAGTTTGCACCTGCATTATAGCCACGCGTTTGGGGAGGCTTCTTCCGAAGTTAATCTCTCCAGAGCAAACAGGATTCCTTCTGGGACATGATATTTCAACTCAAGTTTTATTGGCAAGAGAAATGGTACATATGTTAGATAATGGTGCGTCTCAATTATGCCTGAAATTGGATATGATGAAAGCATTTGATCGGGTCAGTTGGGATTATCTAGAGCGTCTCCTGCTGTAGTTTGGTTTTTCAGATTTTTTCTCTCGGATTATCCTCAACCATCTACAGGCTACTACATTATCGGTTTTGATCAATGGAGAGCCATCACCTAAATTCCGCCCACACAGAGGTGTCAAACAGGGAGATCCTCCATCTCTATTGCTATTCATTTTGACATCAGAGGGTTTCAGCAGAGGGTTAACCTCATTGGTGGCGGCGGGCCATATACTGCCATTTCGTCTAGGCCGCATTCCTTTTGCAATAACCCATTTAGCTTATGCAGATGATCTCCTTATTTTCCTGCAAGGAACACATCGTAATTTACGTCGTTTCCATAAGTTCTTAACGGAGTATGAAACTGCTTCTGGTCAAAAGGTTAACTTCCAAAAGAGTAGTCTCATCCCGTCGGCACGTCTTTCACCCCGACGAGTTCGAACCTTCCAAGAAATACTGGGCATGCGACTCTCTTCTCTACCGTTTCGATATCTTGTTTCCTATCTCCAAGAGGGATAAATCGATCCCGATTTTGTTCCACTCTGCTACAGCATTTTGATGATCGATTAAATGGTTGGTATTCCCGTCTCCTCTCATCAGCGGGTCATTTAGTATTACTTCGCTCCGTACTTTCTGCGCTCCCTCTCCATATCATTGCCGCAGGAGGATTGCCAAAGTCTGTCATTAAAATGATACACAAAAAGATGGCCACTTTTTATTGGGGCAAAAGACATCATTGGGTGGCATGGTCCAAAATCACTTTGCCTGTTGAGGAAGGAGGCTTGGGGTTACGATCTTAACATGCTGCAGCAGGCATATCACTGCAGAATTTGGTGGCTATATCAGAAACATGACACTTTAAGGAGTCGGTATATGCATGTCAAATATGGACGGCGAGGGGATTTTCGGCCAAGACTACCGGATTCGCCGGTTTGGAAACTCATCTGTCGCATTCATGACATTTGTACTTCGCAAACGACAGGTACTGGTACCCATCTTACATGGAAGCCAACGCCCTTGGGTGAATTCACTCTAAGATCAGCCTATGATATTTGTCGCCCATCTAGGCCAACGCTACTCTCTGCTAAGTTCATCTGGTTCAAACAACATTCGCCCACCATAAAAGTACTACTTTGGCGTTTATTTCACTCAGCACTGCCATTTGAAGATTACATTGGCCATTATTCTGCTGCACGCCCCACGCAGTGCCGCTTTTTTAAGCAACACTCGGCAACGGTGGATCATGTTTTCCTGTATTGTCAGCCAATTAGTCTATTATGGACTTTCTTTGCGGCGGAGTTGCACGGCGTCTACCTCACTACTCTGACTCTGCACCAATACCTCTTATCCTGGTGGTACTGCTCCTCCTATTCTTCCATACTTGGGGTTTTAAAAATTGTTGTTCCGGGTATCCTGGTGCATAACATATGGCGCTGTTATGCTAGTCTATTGTATGGGGACACTGCATCTTTTTCTCTATCGGCACTGCGGGCCACTGTCCATTTTGACATTGATATGTGGATTCACACATTACATGGCTCAAAACTCGCAGCAGGGCCACCTACATCACTGGCATGGATTCCGTATGTTTGGCCTCCTCGTCTTAAAGTGGTAAGATGGCACACTCCACCATCAGGACGATTTAAACTTAATGTGGATGCAGCTGTTGGATGCCAATATGCTGCAGGCGGAGTCATCATGCATGATCCCACTGGCGCCTGTGTGCGCGCCTTATCATTTCGCTTACCACCATGCACACCGTTGATGGCCGAAATTCAGGCTACGCTATTTGGATTACTCTATTTTCTTCTATTATATCGGACGCTTGTCATAGAGACAGACTGCGCGCAAATGCTACAGCGCCTACGTCAACCACAGCCTATCTTTGGAAACTATCATCTCAGGCTCTTACACATGTTGATTAATCGTCATCATTTGGAAATCACGCATATATACCGCGAGGCCAACATGCCAGCACATTACCTTGCTCAGTACGCAACGACATCACCGATCACATGCTCCTTCACTAGCAGCAGTCTGCCACCCATGGTTCGCGCCTCTGTCACTTTGGACCTCACGTCAGCAACCTTGCGTACTCATTGAATTCTATGTCTTCCATATGGATTGGCGCACTATAGTATCCTCTGCCAGTACTCATGTGAGTACAGGCAGACCCGGTATGTTTCCCTCGCTCCTTCATAGCATCTCATATAGTCTGCTGCCTATTGATGCAATCTTTATTTTCTCTTCTGCATGGACCACGACTCGCTCTAGCTTGATGATTCTCATTTCATCTGGCGAGTGTCATAACTATCAAGTCTTCCACACGGATTGGCATACACTTGCATTCGCTGCCTGTGCTTTGACAAGTGCAGGCAGCCTCGGTGAGATCCACATCTTCTCATTTTATAATACTTGTTTATAATTTCTAATTCTGCTTGACGCACTCTTATGTCTCGTTGTTACATAGGCGATTACATATCTTCGCACTTTTTATGCTGCTGCTTCACCCGTCTTTCGCATGGATTGGATCTCATTTGATTCTTCTGCCTGTACTTCGGACAGTACAGGCAGCCTCGGTATGCGTTACATTCAATGGGTTGGCTGCATTGTCTTATGTCTTATCTGTATGTTTCACACACTCTCCTGTTTTCATGATGCCTGGACGGACCCAACATTTCTGCTGGTTACTTACGCGCATGAGGCTGATATACGTAATGAGGATGGCGTTCGGGAGCTCCCACGGCTTCATCATCAATTGCTTCAAGTGTCTCATATGTGGCTTACCGTTTTTCTATTTTTTCATTGTAAAGCGTCTCAACACTCCAAGAGTATAAATATGTACGCTTTTTCCTTCGCCAAGATTTTATCCACAAGGGTGATTTTACTTGGAAAGGTTTTAATGCAGCATATCATATATTTCTTGGATGTTGGAACTTCTCATTTCCATTATACGTTATATTTTCTCCATGTAATAAGGTTTTCCTCCACCATAAGTGAGGCATCAACATAATTAATAAATCTCTTTTCATAAAAAAAATATATATGGAAAAAAATAAGGCAAATATAGAATAAAGAAGTAAGATATATAAAAAGAAAAATTATCAATATGTGTGTGTATATATATGTGAGTGTATATATATATGTATGTATGTAATTGGCCAAATGGCCATTATTGGATGTATACATATATATTCGGCTTCTATATATATGCTAAGTGTGAAATAAATGGCTTTGGACAAGTTTATAGTCATAGATATGTATAAAGTAAAGTATAGTAGAAAATATGAAAACTTTATATATATTATCATGAAGTATGAAGTCATATGTAAAGACATGAGAAATTAGGGTTTTTCGCCATTTTCACTGAGTATAATATGTAGATTTTAAGGAAATATTGATGGAGAAAAATGAAGGAAAAGTGGGTTGTTTATGAGTGTGTTGGCCGAGAGCTTTCAGGAGGAAAAGAGGGTGTATTTTCATGATTTAATGCATGGTTTATGTGTGTATATATATGTGAGGTTTAGAATATGATAATATGAGATGGTTTAAGAAGCATATAAATGATGACATGTATAAGTGGTTAAGGCGTATGCGTACATCTGTCACATTTCGTAAAATATTTTAGTAGTTTATGGTATCGGTGAGATTTTAGTGTGTATGGACAATTTATGACATCGGTGTCACTTTACTGTGCGTGAATAATTTATGACATCGATGTGATTTTACTGTGTATGGACAATTTATGACATCGATTTAATTCTTACTATTTATGCACAGTTCACGACATCAGTGCGATTTACTGTGTATGGACAGTTTATGACATCTAGTTGAATTTACTGTGTATGGACAGTTTATGACATCATGTTGAATTTACTATGTATGGAAAGTTTATGACATTGGATTATTTTATCGTTATCATTATAGAGTTTTCCTGGCATCGTTTATGACACTGCATCGTAAGAATATCGCATTTACACAACTAGTATGAGACTTATGGTATAGCAAGGTCACTTTAATAATGATATAGTTGTTACTGGTATTTAATTACATTTATGTGATGCACTATATTTAAAGACTTGGATACATTGTACATTATGAGTTGTACGCACCTTGGACGATTTGTATTATTATGCATGTCGTATGTGTATCTTTATTTTGCTTCCGCTATCTCGATTTACGATTCATGTAGACATACACATGTATAATATCTACGTCTTTACTTCTCACAGTAGAGTACATTGGGTGCACCATGCCGAAACCCTAGTTTCAGGCGGGGCGCTACAGGATGGGTCGCTACATTTGGTATTAGAGAATAGTTTTAGATCCACGACAGAAACATAGATTTAGTCCATGATTGTAGAAATTAAGTGACGATCTTGCCCATAAGTCATGATCTTAGACATGAGTGGCGATTTTGACTAAGAGTTAATCTTAGTTATAAGTACTAATTTTTGTCATAAGTGTTGATTATATACTAGCAGGATTTTGGAAATAAGACATGATCTTAGACCCAAGAAATGATGCTACTAAGAACGACCCTAGGAATAAGTTATGAATCTAGACTTAAGGGGACGATTGTTTAAGGGACCCGTATACATAGAGAATACCATACGATTTTACCTACTTGCCTTATCAAAGTTTTGATCATAACCCTTTGCACATCCTCTTAGCCATGATCCTAGTAACCCTAATTGAATAATATATAATTAATTTATAAATTGCAATGTTAACCAGAATCCCCTACTGCGGACGTTGATTGACATATTAATGGGTCATGCGGTTACTCGGATAGTCCTACTATAACAGCAGCATGGGACCGGTACCATTAGGGTAAAATAAAGTGGGCCCATAACACTACTTTGGATTGTAGTGTCAGAGTACGTTTAAGACTAAGTTGGGATCATAGTTCTAAGAAATAATTTATAGTAGAATAATTACTAAGAAATGATTTATAAGCATTGTGATTAGTAGAGCTTAGCGTAGAATACCGTACAAAGGAGTTCATAGGTTACGATTAAGATGCTGAATCTAGAGTTATCAAAATAGGTCGATGATCTTAGTCTTATTAGAGATACTTATCGGTAGTGATAGGTGAGAATCGGGTATAATAAGTACATTGGAATGATAAATCGTCACAAAATTTTTGGTTAAGCATTGATGTAGAGAAAAAGGGGTTTGAGTAATTTCAAAATATGTGATTTAAATGAGCATGACAAAAACGTGTGCATGATATAAACGTGTGCATGACATATTGCCTATTACTTGCCTTATTTAGTTCATATATAATGTTGCCGTACTAACGAGCCATGAAGCGTTAAAGCTTACATCATATGACAAACATTTATTGTGTTTATACTATTTTCAGGTGCCACCATTAATGAACTAAACTAGTTCATTAAGTGAAGTACTTAGTTAATTAAACTAAGTAGTTCATTAAAGGAAGCTACATTTGAACAAGGCACAAAGGCAACAAGACCAAGAAAGGAAAGTCTTCTCCTCCTCTCCACATTTAATATACACGGCATATACATATATAATACATATATTTTCTGATTTTTTGAAAAAAGGCACATACACATGTATTCCAACATACTATCGACACGTTATATATTTTACGTACGTACGTTAACGTCACACCATCATACTTAACTCATATTTATGAGTATATTCAGGTCTTATATCATATGATATAAGTCATGGTGTTGACAAATTAAATACGACACGTTCAAAGGTTCTAAACCAAAAATTGTCGTATCGGGCGAATACCGAAACTTCGCCAATGTGTCACGTACTTGCTATAAATAGATGGCCAGCCCCTACACCTCAAAAATCATTATTAATTTCGCGGCTATGATGATATTTTCATCCATACAATCATTCCATGTTGGCACACACAAATCACCCCACATTAAGGTCAAATTGTGGAGATTCCAATTTCAATTTTGTCACATGTTAATGGCGCCACTTTAGACCAGCCAAGCGCTGAGAATTAAAGTTTATATTATATATATTATGTGTAACATAATATATATAACATGTGCAAAAAGTTGGAATTTAATTAGAGAAAAATCGGGTAATCGATAAACATCGAAAATTCGGTTTTCTACGTACACAATACATGGAACATTTTTGGCACATCATGCGACACGTATCTAGACACTTTTTACATATGTCATACATCTTAAAGTGTTCTAGAAAATTAAATTAAGGGCTGAATGGAATATAACATGTGTGTATTATTAAATGTGCATTATTTTACAAAGTTAGCAAAAATAAAATTCAGCACATGCATATACATGTATACACGCCATCTACAGCTGAGATGGAGCATATGTGGAGCCTTGTTGGCATATTGATTGGTCAAGAATCAATCATACAATGTTGGTGATTTAAAGAAAGAAGCTACAAATGGTAAGGTTTCAAACTGTCTCATTTGAAACACATGCTGAAAATTTCAGCATGGGAAGATATAGCTGGCCGAATTTTCTGATTAAAAAGCATATATTTTGTGTCTTGAATTATTGGATAATTGGAACAAGAAATGGAAGAAATTTGAATGAAATACAAAGCCATAAATTGTGATATCTTGAATATCACACATGCTGAAATTTTTCAGCATGTGTGGAATGTATCTTGAACATTTTCTAGGCTTTGTTGGTGTCCAAAATTCATTTCCAATTTGATAAGAATATTTTGTACTAATTGGTGATTTAGTTTAGAAGAAAAATCAATGGAAATTTGGAAGTTATTTGAATGATCTCACTAAGTAACACATGCTGAAATTTCAGCATGTCAAGTAGTGGTTATGGCCGAATTTTGTCTTGATTTAGTGGAGAAATTATCTTGCATAATTTATGTGATAATCTTTGGATGTTATGGCAACTAATTTAAGTTGATTTTGGCACATGCTTTTAGTGAAATATTAAGATTTTCCGAGTCATCAAATGATGACAACATTCACCCAATCATGAAGTGCCAAGTAATCTTTGTTAAATGATCATCCAATAAGAAGGTGCCAAGTAAGCAAGATCATGTCACAATGATGCCATACATTCTCCCAAGGACTTAGAAGACAATTTTCAAGAGGGGAAAGACTACAAGGGGGACGGCCATATGTGTTAAAAAGGAAGGAGATGAGCAAAACAAAGACAAGAACAAGCATTGCATTTTCAAGTGACAAAAATGCCTAACCTTCTTTTCTTCTACACTCTCTTTCTTTCTTCTTCTTGAAAGCCTATTGTACTTATATTCTTATTCTTGAATAGGCTTGTAATATACCACCACATACTCTTTATCTTTGTAAAAGATTGATCAAGGTGTGATCAATCTTCAATCTTGTAAGGTGGTGGTGTTCGTGCGAATTGTATTCATCGTACAAGGTTTGTAAAGGGTTAGAGTTGGTGTGTAACTCCATCAACCCTGTGGTAAGGTGTATTGCATGTCTGTGACTAGTGTGAACCGAGGAAGGTGTTCCTCGAAGACTGGAGTAGGTTGTTTATAACCAAACCAGTATAAAATTCTCGGTGTCATTTACTTTCTGCACTTATATTCTGTTTCTGCACTGTTTACACTTTTTGTTTACGTCCGTAAAAATAGTAAACAATTTTCAAAAATTACAAAAATTTCTAGAAACATAGCCACACGTCTTAGAGTTAATTTGGTAGAAGTTTCAACCTTTTTGGATAAGTATAAGTCACTCAAACATCCAAAGTTCTGAGATTAGTACAGTCTGATTTTCAGGCTTGAAAAGGTTGAGACTTTGAGTGTATTTGACTAACTTCCCGAAAGAATTTTTCAAAAATGTTTCAACCCATTCAAATAAAACATATAAGGGGTTAGTGGTTAACATTTCAAAGCAATTGGAGTTAAGAACAAATAGGAACAAATTTTTCAAAACAGTCTACCGTTTCTGGCAGATTCATGCAATCTGACCACCAACGATTTTTGAAGGGGTTAAAGGTTGAATTTAAATCGAAAATTTTTAGGAGACACTCATAACATCTGAGGCTAAGTTCTCTCAAAATTTCAAAATTTTTGAAGACCTACAACCTAGTTTTAAAAACGTTTTAAAACTGGTCCTGAAAACAGAATCTGTTTTCAGAAGTTGAGTTGTTTGGTTTTAAACAAATTTTAAAAACCACACTTTCCGCACAAACTATTCAACCCCCCCTTCTAGTGGTGCCTTGCAGATCCTACAATTGATCCCTAAGAACATCGTGTTAATTAGTTTAAATTTAGACGGCTTGAATTGAAATAGAGTAAGTATAAACAAGTAGTGGTTGCTATTCATATGAGATTTAACTTAGTTAAAATTAGCGGTTACAATAACCAAATAAAGAAATATGGTAGGTCAGTGTGGCGCACGGAAGCATGGTGCATTGGAACACCTTAAATCGATCAATATTTAGTGTGTCATGCTAGAATTGGACAGTTTAAGTTAAGGATTTCACCATAATAGATGAAGGCTAGACTTTTAAGAAATGGTACATAGGTGGATTTTCATTTGACTGTAAAGATGACTTAGGAGAATTATATGAAGTATTGGAATACTACTTTTCAAGTAGTTAAATATTTTCATAATTAGCACGTACACGTGCACACCAAGATATGGTCTATATTTCAAGGGTACTTCAAAGGTTTTGCTTCTAAATATTTTAACTAATTCCGTTATTTTAGTCTATTAACTTTACAAGGCTACTTGTTTTCCGAACTTGTGTATCAATATAATGAAGCCTCAACTATCTCTGACAACTCTGAAAAATATATATATATTTTTTAAGATGTCGATGTTTTCTAAGAATAATATGTTTATATATATTTCTTATACAATATTGCAAATTTTCAATTTTGGTTACAACAATTTTGTCGAAATAAATTTGATTTGTTGACTATCGATATTGCAAGCATTTTATCCATTAAGTGTTTTGAAATTATTTATCTTTTTGCGATAAACTTACCCAATTTTCGTGAAGCCAGAAAATAATAATAATTGCATTCAAAATATATACTCCTTTTTAGAAAAGAAAAAGATATCGTGTTCAAATCGTTTTAAAAAACTCTCACTTGTTGAGATTCAAATTGTTTTTATATGATGTCATCGAAATATTTTTGCAAGTGAGTTATATCCATACTACTTTATAATAAGTCACTTGAGACACTGCTTTGCAAAAACAAATATATAATACTTTTGATCTCGTGTTTATAAAAATTAGATTGGATATTATTTGAAATAATTAGAGCTATACTTCGAATTGTAGTTACGTAAGCTACCTGTTTATTTAAAGAAAAACATGTACATACACATATTAGTATATTAGACTGCTGATAATATGAAGAAGGAGTAAAGATATGATCATAGAATTAGTTGTAAGTATATAAGAGGTGATTTGAGAGCTCATTCTGTGTTGAGAGAGTGTAATGATTCACATATAGGAGTACTCAATGGATATTTAGGAGGTGAATCATATATGATGAGTTTAAAAATTCAGAATTGTAAATTTCAATTATATAAGTTGAATGATACATATTAAATGATATAAGTAAAATTGAGGGTTTAACAACCTAAAAATAAGGTTGATATGATGATATTCGTGATGTATTGGGTAAATGGATTAAGTAGGACTATACCAAACTATGAACCACGTAATACGCAAGTTACGAAAACAAAACTTATTGTAAGGGGGGAGGTCTGTTACATCACGTGTGTTTATTAAAATAAAAAAAGGTAAGGCCAGGGGTTATTCAACCCCCATTAAAAACCCACCCCAAATTATGCCCCATTACCTCCCCACGTTATACCTTGTCCCCCCGTAAATAAAAAAAAAGTTTCTTGTTAAGTCCCTTCTCCCCCTGGCGTTTGTCGCCAAACACCAAAAACAAAGAAAAATCTCCACTTTGCAAATCCTTTCCCCCCACAGTCAAGACCAACTTTGGAGAAAAGGAAAAATTATGTTCAACCCATTCCGAAACCATTCACGGTATAATATAGAAGATTAGAGGCAAGTAACATTGGTATATTTACTATATTTTTGCAAAGATTACATGTATACATTTTTGGTTACTACTTTGGATCATGCATAACTACGTTTGTCTTCATAGATGTTGAATACATATGTATGTATAGTGTATGTGCGTTGATTGTGTATATGTGAGTATAGTAAATTGTTGCCGACATGCGATTCATGGTAGTGATGGTTCCAGGAGCCAATTGAGGGTGTTAGTCATATATGTATGCCGTAAGTCTATATGTGAATTGTACACCTATACATGTGTATATGGAAATTATATTTTGTAACGTACTGATATGAAGATCAAATGTATGGTGGGATTTGGGGGAAATGGACTGGCGGGCAGGGCTGATTGGGGGTGTAAAAATTATGTGAATTGACTATTAGATGGATTATATAGGTATGATTTTTTGTGGGTGTGATTAGGGTTTTTGGCTTTGAAACTTGGCGAAATAAATTCTAAAAGTTAAATTTTTGTACAATTTGAGGATGGATCGGAAATAGGAAAACAAGAATTATGGTGGTCAGAGTGCGCCACCAGCGGTGGCGCGTGGAGCTCACATATTGGTGAGGGCAGCGCATAGGTGAGCTATTGAGGACGTGTGAGGGATCTAATAGAGGTGGTTTTTACAACATTATGTTAAGCATGAAGAGTTCTAGGTGTCTGAGGTGTCAAGTGTTAGGTGTAAGGGTGAGGTGTGTGGAGTCCGGTCGAGGGAGTAAGAAGTGGTTTTAGGTGGAATTAGTGTTTGGGAGGAGTGGGGAGGGGGTTGGAATGAGGGTTGGGGGTTGGGGCAGGTCTGATTAGTGGCAGTGGGGCTGGGATAAGGGGTTGAAGGTGAGTTGGCAAACGGGTTGAGGGAAAAATAGGCCGAGGGAGGTGCATATATGTATGTACGTGTATATGCGCATGTACGAGCATGGGCATATATATGCATATGTGTATATGACGGCTGAGAGGTATATTTAGTGATTTTTTGAATTTTGTGATTATTTGGTATATTTAATTTGAGACATTTGGTTTATTGGGTATTTTGATAATTTTGGAAATTATTTGGACTATTTGTTTGGATTCTTGGAAATTGGGCATTTAGCAATTTTGACTAACTTTTGGACTTAGAAAATAATTTCGGGGAAAAAATTTGCATTCATATTTTGAAATTCACCCATATAATGTGAAATATATTGTTAAGCCGTGTTGATTCCTATTTAGGGTATCGATCGCTGCATATGCAACTAACTCGTTTAGGACAAGGCTTCTGTATGCATATTTGGGCCGAGCGTAAATACGTAGTCTAGCACAATGTGCAAAGGGCTGGTGTTATAGATGCAATGATCTAGTCTGGAACAGTGTGTCTATAGTATATTTGGTTTTTTTGGAGGAATTGATTCGTAAGTCTTACAGTATAAGTCACTTGTAGGAAAAGTGCTATAGCCATTGCATTTGATTTTGGATTTTGGACCCATTTAGTCGGATTTTGATTATTTGGACTTTGGACTAGCTAAACTGGATTTGGAAATTTGGAGTTTGAAAAAAAAAACTTTGGTTTTGGTTTTGCAACTTTGGCATTTCATTATTTTGGAAAAATTGCATCACGTTTTGGTTTGGACTAACTTTCGCTTGGACTATATTCTGTATCTTTGGTGGGTCTATTTGTTATCTTTGATTTTGGATGATTAGGGGTAAAATGGTAAAATCATTTGTGTATGAAGCATGTTATTTTCTGTGCTGTTACTTATTTTATTACACTTACTTCTCCGTGCGTGATCCCATGGTAAATATGTTAGGATTACTTGCTGGGCGAAGTGTCGCTCATACTATACTTTCTTATATTTTTTTCAGATGACCAGGAGTACGACCTAGTTTACATCGAGGACGACGCAGAGTGAGGATATTCACTGTTTCTGGCTAGATCGAGGATATTCTGGTGTTTGGATTAGAGATTGTGGATTTTATTTAATATACTTGTTGGAGCCTTAGACATTACCTTTATTTCAAAGATGTATTATTTATCATTGCTCAGACCATTGTACTTTAGTTATTATTTATGATGACTTTAAGGGTTTATTTTGACTTCTGCTGACATCGATGTGCGCCGCATCGCTGATGTGTATTTGCATCGATTTCGATGCCTTGTATTTTCCTTAGTGAAATACGGCAGGTGAGTCGTTCTGAGTACTAGGGCTCGGGACGGGTCGCTACATCTAAGTTTGGTGTCAGAGTCCGAACGTTTAGGATCAGAGACCAGACGTTCGATGATGAATTCTAAGTTCAGCTCTGAGTTTGGTCTGATTCTGAAATTTTTTTCCTGATCGAATGCAACATCGAAAGTTCGGTGAAGCCATTTGTCCAACGTTCGATCATGAGTTCAGTGTCAAGTGTTCATTTAAAATGTTTAGATTGTGAGTTTGGTCTGGGAGATCGAACAATCGGCCACTTCAGAAGATCAGAATTTTATGTTGTGTTTTCATGAAACAATGCAACTTTTGCAAATTGAGAGACCTCCTTCAAACCACGAATTGTCATAAACTAATTTTGAAAGTTAAATTCTACAGAGAGTTGTTAAATTAACTTTTTGTTTGAGACAATTAGTGTCTACAAATACAAGAATCCGGAGTTTTGAAGACATACTTTTGAAGATACTTTGAAAGATAATTTTTGAGAAGACCTGCATAATTTATTCCTCTTCTTTTCTTCTACCTCTGGTATTAAACACTTCAAATACACAAGTTTAATCTTTTTTTCATAGAGCAAACGACAAGAATAAGCCGTCAAAATATGGGAGTCATTTGCCATATAGTCTACCTTGCTCATTGGTGGAGGCAAAATCGCTTTAAGGACAGTAACATTTGTAATATCTCGGGTATTTATTCTTCTTTGTTTTCTATTTCTTCTCTGTTTGATTACCATATCTTTGTTTAAATTTCCAACAAACCTAAAAGCAATATTGTTGATACGACTCCAAACAATCTATGGTTTTCACTATGTCCAAGTTGTAGCCATATGAAGAAATAAGTCTTGCCATGAGATTCATTTAGAGATGTCGGTATATACCAAAAGTCTAATTAACTTAGTTGCAGCCTTCTGACAAAATTTTGTAGAAGATGATATAATTAAAATAGTCAAACCATATGAAGGAAAATCTTATGAAGGAATCTATATAGTCATTCCTTTGACATTCTTCATTCTTCATTTTGGCAAATTGATGGAGTTGAATCTTCAAGGAAACCATCATTAAGAAATCATAGAAAGTGCCAAGAAATCAAAGAAAACTATGAAGTCATCTTGAGTTTGAACCAATAACTACTAAAAGAAAGATGCTTTTAAGTTGGCCGGCCAAAGGGGGGGTATGCTCTTCTAAAGTCGGCAACACATGAAGCTTGGAGCCACGGGATTACATGCACATGAATGAATTTTGTGCAATTGGTTGTGGAATATTCATCTCAGAAGCGGCCAATTTTCATCAACATTAAACTTGGATGCAAACAAGACTAGATGTGGTTTTATCTGTTATCTCTTTAATGAAAACAAAACATACATAAAGACAAGCATGGAAATAATTCTGGCGTTAACCAAAGGAAGCCCAAAAAGGGCAGATGTACATGCAACAGAGATAAGAATATCACTTCTGCCATTGTCTTCTTTAAGGCAGCCCTTGTTGGTAACATAATGGAATATCTGGTGACATTATGTCCACCAAGTACATTTCAACGAGTAGATATTTATTTCTTAAATTTCAAGACATAAAAAGTGGTAAATTAATTTTTCTTGAGAATGCACGAGAAACTCAAGAACTTGGAAAGTTGGCAGTGCTCTTAAAGTTAAGTCTATAAGGATAGAGTTGGAAATGTGTTTTATATCCCTAATATATGAATAAATTCAGTATCTAAGTCACTATCAAACAATGCTAATATTGTTTGTTTTTGTATTATGTGATTTTTTGTCTCTTAATAGATTTGCATCTAGTATTTATATGTGGCTGATTCATTTTTCTTGTGCTATGTAAGGCAAGATCATGAGATTGCTAATACTATTAAGAGAATAAAGAAGATATATGTTGTCACCATTAGAATGACTAAAAACATGTAATACATGTTCTTCTTTATGATTTGAGAAAAATCTATGCATGTATTTAAATGTATTTAAATATATGACATGCTTTAGCTTGATTCTTCATGAAATTCTTATGTTTAAATCACATTACGAGGTCTGCAGATGGCTTTGTCAGTTGAATTGGAATTTCATGTAAAAAAAATTGCCTAGATGTTCAAATGTGAAACATACTAGTTGAGTGGAATACTAAAAGCATTTTATGATTAAGTGAAAAATCTAAGAATTAGAGATGTGATAGTTTGCTTTCATATTTTGAGAATAGAGTTTCATGTTGAAAATTAAATACCTAAGACTAGTTGTTATTGTGATTTCATAATGATACATTTGCGTAAATGAAGATTTCCATGGTTAGATATTTGATGTCTTTGTGGAAATGCTAAAACGAGTTCTATAGAAAACTTATAAATAATTTAATTTAGAATCCTAGGTTTAGGTTTGGATGTTAGTATTTAAATTAAATTTATATAAGTGTCGTTAGTTTGACTTATTTGACCAAATTTTGCATTGAGTATATTTCAACAGTATTGAGAAATATATTTTGTGATAGGTAACACTGGACAATTTGAGTAGGATTTTAGAATCAATAGTTGAGTTAATAATTGACATTTGTCATTTAATTAATAAGCAATGATTTTGAATCATGACCATGAATAAAGGTGTAAGAAGAGGAATATAGAGGATATTATGATATCTAGAATATTTCTTGATTGAAAATTTTATGAATGATATACAAGTGTAATTCAAGAAAATGTGAAAACTTGTATATGATGTATTGCATACTTATACACCTATATACGATAATAGAAATTTATAAGTCAGCAATTTTTGTTACGAAGTTTAATGATGCCTATTTCATCACGACGATAAATATGATTTAAGAGTTGCATTTAGTGTTGCATGTAAATGGGCACATGAGTTTAGTGCTTATGTTCTTAAACATCAATGGCAAATAATGAAAGTTATTTGTCTAAAGATGAAAAATATACTAAATGTAAGATTGGTGATTAAATATGATTTTGCTGAGTTTATGGCCTGATTGAAAGATCAAAAGATTGTGTTTATTTATAAATCTTTGATCATAAGGATGTTGTTGGAGTTTATTCCAAACTGATATAGAGAGTTAAGCATATTTTTATTATTGAAAGCCCTTTGCATTGAATAATATCATCGCTTGTTGTTGATTATATTATGACAGGCTATCCAAGATGAAATGTCTGTCCTACTGAAGAATGAAACATGGGAATTAATCCCTGTTGTTGAGGGAGTAAAACCAGTAGATTGTAAATGAAACTTTTCTGTGAAATATAACTCTGATGGCTCGGTCAACAGATTCAAAACAAGGCTAGTAGCGAAGGGGTTCACCCAGACTTTTTGCACTGATTATGATGAGACCTTTGCACCTGTTGCAAAGCTAAACATTGTAAGGATTTTGTCTACTATTGCTCTGAATCTTGACAGACCTTTATTTCAACTATACATTAAGAATGCATTCCTTAATGGAGACTTAGAAAAAGAGGTACATATGCATATTCCACCAGGATTCATAACAGAAACAAACAGGCACATGGTGTGTAAACTAAAGAAATCTCTTCATGGCCTTAAACAATCCCCTAGAGCTTGGTTTAGAAGGTTTAATTCTTCAGTAAGTTCACTTGGATTCGTTCAGAGTCACAGTGATCACACTTTATTCACCAAGCATATTGATTCTGATAACTTAATCATCATTTTAGTATATGTAGATGACATAATTCTTACTAGTAATCACTACATTGGAGTCATTGAAACAAAGAAGCAAGTAGCCATGTCCTTTGAAGTAAGGAATTTAGGCCAACTGAGATATTTCCTAGGCATAGAAGTAACAAGATCACCCTAGGGTATATGCTTATCACAGAGGAAGAACATCATTGACCTCTTGCAAGACACCAACATGATCAACTGCAAGCCTGCTAACTCTCCAGTGGAACCAGGACAGAAGCCAAGAGAGGTATCGAATTCTGAGAAATTCGATAAACAAAGGTATCAAAGGTTGACATGTAAGTTGATTTATTTATGCCACACTAGGCCTGACATATGCTATGGAGTGAGTTTCATTAGTCGATACATGCATGATCCATCTGTGGAGCACTATAATTATGCACTAAGAATCCTTATATATCTAAAAGCTGCTCCTGGACAGGGTCTCTTCTTCAAGAGGTCTCAGGACAAGAATATCAAGATATACATTGATGCTGACTGGACTGGCTCCAAGTCAAATATGAGATCAACTTCAGGGTATGCTTCTTATTTATGGGGAACCTGGTTACATGGAAAAGCAAAGAAGAAACATGTTGTCTCACGGAGTAGTGCAGAAGCTGAGTTGAATGCATTATCACTAAGTGTATGTGAAGGACTGTGGATCAACATGGTAATGAAGTACCTGAAACTGAACATTCAGCTGCCTATTCAAGTGCATTGTGATAATATATCAGCCATAAATATGGCTGAGAACTCAGTGTACCATGACAAATCAAAGCACATTGAGATAAACATGCACTTCCTGCAGGAAAAAATTGAAGACATGGTGTTGAAGCTGCATTATAGTAGATCTTGAGACCAAGTAGCTGACATATCGACAAAACCAGTAAGTGTGAATGTTTTCAAAATATTACTTGGTAAGCTAGGTTGTATTAACATCTACAACTCTAGCTTGAGGGGGAGTGTTCGAATACATAGTTATCACATAGAAGAAACAAGACAAGAATAAAAGTGGTGCAGACTGAAGACAGCATTGTTAGTACAAGTATACATATTCGTGCAGTTATTTCGTCGAGCAGATTTACAGTTGCATCGAATACCTTTAGTATCACTCATTTCTCACTGATAGTTAGATGTTATCACGTGTAATTATGTCTGTACATTGTTTAAACATTAGACTAGAGATTAGTCATTATCATAAAGTCAGTTTAGACAATAACATGCTGTTTATTGTCCAGCAAAATAGCTGATCGAGTGTCCCGGGTAAACTGCCAACTAGCTATTGGCTCATTGTTTATATATTGATCTCCATCCTATTATTTTTATATACAAGTCAACTTTCTCACATTTGTGAGTCTTCTCTGTATATTGTGCTATTTTCTCTATAATTTGTTCAAATCAGTGTAATTAATCCACATCCTCCACGATTTGTTCGGTTTCAACACCACCATGGGATTGGCTAGCCAGATTGGGTAGAAGACATCTAATGTAAACTTGATGGCAAGTAGCTTGTCGCCCTCTTTGACAATTACCTTATTCCTCTCAGGAGCAAAGTTTTTTTTCTTTTGCTTAACGAGCTTAATGTTAGGATTAACGATGTTCTTTTGCTCGACCGGGGTTGTTAGAATGCCTACATGTCCTCAGCTATCTAGGCAAAGATAATTCTAAACTCTCTTAATAGATTCTAAAGTTGGCTTAGTAACTCAGCTGCCATCAAAGTCCCAATCTTGATCATGTTCTATGGTCGCTCAGGATTTGGAATGAAATCTTAGACCGCGTTGTCTGACTCCAGATTCTCCTCACTCGGAGGGGCAATATCGTCATGGTTGAATTGATGTACAGATAATTTACCTTTTCATGCAAAAACATAACAACTTTGAGCCCCTTGTAGATTTCTATATATAATCACCACTTTGGCTCGGGATGGAAACTTTTCTGTTGACGTATAACGACAAGGCGATTGCCTCCAAACTCATTAAGGTTGGCTTATTGAGGATAATATTGTAGGCGGACTCCTCCTTTACAACAACGAAATCCACTCATAATTGATGATGCTTTGGGTGTTACGCCAATGTTGAAGGAATCAAACTTGCTGGCTGCATCACCGTGCTAGAAAACCTAAACAACGGACTTGATATGGGCAGAATTTACTGTCCTACAATCCAAGATGTAGCAAAATATTATAGTATATTATGTTAGTTGCGCTTCCTGTATCAACGTACACTCGATGCACCTCTGCAATATTATTGGATGTAAGATTAATAAGAAGGTTAATCACAAAGCCTGCATTGTCATAACCTATAAGGATAGGATCATTTAGCCTATAAGTTAACTCATAGAATAGCCTTGGCTTCTTTGAGGATGAGTCAAATGAAGCTCATGACCTCTTTGGCTCTGGTTTTGACCTTGGACGTACAAGGCCACCAGAAATAGTATAAATGACGACATTAAACCTGAAGCCGGTCTGCACATCAAGATCTTCATCCTCATCATCGTCATCCTTTTTTGTTGCACGGCTCACATTTCCAGCACTTTTCTTTTGGAGGAGGTCATGAAAGTCTGGCCGATTGTGCAATCATGACCTTAGATCATGAACTAGTGTAGATGACCCTGCTCAATGAGACGTCACGCCAACTATAAGTAATGTTCAGTATCATGGCCGATATCCTTGTGGTATTTGCAGTACAAATTTGGATCCCTTTTTGATCTCGACCACTGCAATTGTGGGCGGGTCCGTTCTAAGCATGTCCTTTTGTATTATGGCTAGGGTCCTTTCTTTCAAGGAAAACAAGGGCTAACCTTCCTTACCTCAACTTTTTAGGCGTTCAAACGCACCGCTCTTATCTCTTGAGTGTTTGCGGGGCTCTTTTATCGGCTCGCCTTGGCTTCCCTAGCGATAGACCTGTTTAGCTTTTCGCTTTATCCTATTCGTATCTTCACCTTAGGCGTACTGTGCTCCTTATTTTGGCACCCTATTAGAGACTTGGGTTCTCCTTGGCCAGCTACGAGAAAAGGTGGCCTGCTCTGAGCCCGTCGATGAAGGTCGAATCCATGACTATCAATATCGTCCCTAACCTGTAGGGACTTGTCATGAACTGCTGCATATATTGAAGAATAGACTCGTCTGATTTCTGCTGCATAGTCATCAAATGAGAGGATTTTTTTGGTAAAAGGTCTGCAAGACACAAAATGTAACTTGAACCTTTGGGCCTACTACCGAAAATAGTACACAGGCTGAGACGGTAACTCCTGGAACCATCTCTTGGCCTTCCACCTCAAATATATGGATAAAGTCTGCCTCGGTTGTAAGGCAGCAATGGCGCACGTTGCTCATTTTTAGAGTGACGATATCTCACTTCTAAAAAGTTTTTACCATACAGCAACGACTCAGTGTAATGTTTCTTGCCCTTCCGTAACGCAGCGACGGCGTGTATTGCTCATTTATGGAGTGACGAGATCTCACTCCTAAAGGATTATTACGTACAACAACGACTCAGTGTGATGTTTCTTGCCCTTGCCTCTGACATTAGCCATGAACTCATCTCAGGTTCTGGATGACTGTTCTTGGGACCTTTCCATCCTTCGATAGTCATGAGGTGGTCTTCATCCAAGTGTGCAGTCTCTGGGGCTTTATCCTTTAGTCTTTTGACCATAACTTCAAAAACACCCAAATTTTCATCAACATACCGCATGGTCCGTTCATGATTTTCTTGCATGATTCCTTGAATATTAGTTGTATGCCCCACCTGTCCATCAAAGGCATGCTCCAATGGACAGTTGGGACCGCCTCTCTATCTCAAGCAGTGAGAAGATTCATCGCCTTTATATCTGATATTTTTACCCGTATTTGTAGGATGGCATGTGAGTTTTGACAAAGAAAAAGGTGAATAGAGGCCTAGTTGGCCCTCCTTCTAGTGCTAGATGGCGAATTCAAATATTCACCTGGATCAATGGTGATCTCAAAAAAAACGATGTCAAAGTCTTGCAAGATCTAGTTTGGTGCCGAAATTAACTTTCCTATAAATCTACGCAAGTTAAACAACGTTAGAGGTCCCAGAGCTATTACTCCAGAGAAAGCCATTCAATGCTAAAGTGAGTTGTGGGTGTAATCATGTTTGTATGTTAGATAAATAGAGAGACCTGTCTTATTTTGTTTTGTGGCTGTGATTTTTCGTAATGGATTGAAATTGGTCCTCTGTAGGAAGTTTTCTGCACTTTTATATGAATTGTGTAGCCAGTGCATGTTGAGGAACCATAGTGGTGTGTCACGTGTCCTTCCCCTAAAGTAGGCTACGTCTGCATGATCTCCATGCAGCATCATGTGTCACGTTGTATGGCTAGGTTGCCTTTTGGCAGGCGTCTGTTTTTTAGGTGCCTGATTGGCCGGGCCGAGCAGGAACGCCTATGGGCATAAAGGTGTGGCTGAGCGGCAGAGTCAAAGCACCGAGTCTATGGATAAGGTGTGCGCCTGCTGAGGACACAAATCCTACTGAGCTGAACTAAACTGGTAGGCGACGCACGCCAGATCTTTGCCTGGCTTGACTGGCGTGACCGAGGTGACATACTTGGTAGTGGGACTGCTGGTTCTCAGCTGAAAAGACAGATGACCGAGTCAACCATCCATGACCTTGTCTGGGTGGGTCGCATTGATAGTGACTCAAGGCTTGAGTTGACGTCGAGGGGACGACCTACATCTCCTGGACCGTGCCAGCTTGAGTGTGTAATTTGAGATGAGCAGCTGAGGTGTGTCTGAGACGACATGTGCATTTATTAAGTCAAATAATATTGACTATGATAGTCCGAGATAAACACAATTATCGTTATTTTGGGGGATAGTTTTATTCTCTCAATACGGAAGAATATATTCTGTAATTAAAGAGCCTTCGGAACGCTATAAGAATATGATCAAGTGGTAGTCGGAATGGTATTGCGTAATCGTATACATTCGCTAAACTGTTTCACTAATTTTTTGTGGTGTGATTTGATTGTTAATAACTTTAAACATTACGAGACCTTTGTTTAACAAATATATTAGTATGTACCAATTATATGTAACAAGAAATTGTCACGACATAAATTTGCTGGTGTAGATTGTTCTTTGAATAAAACCTTTTAGATGAATGCAGTTATGCTTGTCTATTTGGGGACTTTTCATCACGGTTTCCTTATAAACGTAGGTAAGAAAATCGTTGAATAAGATTTGGTACAAAATTAAATAACCATTTATACATATTCTAATTTCTAAAACAACATCAAACCATTAAAGTTTTGTATATCGTGGATTTACAAGTCACCATCGCCAGTGGATAGTTATCAGACTGTTATTTAATTGTAGCATAATTATTGCGTAATAATTATTAAACTCATGTTCACACAAATGTATATATACATGTGTGTATCGTATGTACATATGTGTATACATATGGTTTAGGCTCTTGCCACAATTTTTTTTATATTTCCATCATTTTTATACTATAAAGTACATGTGAACTTCAAAGCAAAAGTGGTAGAAATATGAAAATAGATGGTGGCAATAGCCCCTCCATATATATATTGTTGGTAATAATTCAAATCATACAAAATTGACTTTTGTACAATTTGTCGCAGTGGCCGACCTGACAAGCTCAGGTCAGATCGGATCGACCTGCTAGGTCAAGACAGTCCATGTAGCACAATTGAGTTTGCAATCTGAACAGTCAACCGACTTGCCAACCTCAGTACAATGGCACTTCAGAACAGTAGTTCTGTGCTATTAATCTTCCAACCGAGCTGAACTAGAGTCAGATTGATCAGTCGATCAGATCAGTCCAGTCGGCAAAATTGTATTTGCGTTCTGGACTGATGGCCGACCTGACGACCTCTGCACCTCAGCACAATAGAACAATAGTTGTGCTTTCAGCTGCTTCAGCCGAGCTCATCACACCAGCAGAGCTCAGCGCGACAGTGTTGCAGAACAAGAAATACTCTCAGCCAAATAGCAGAGCTCAGCACACAACAGAACTCAACTCAGCAACACTGTACAATAACAGTGTTGCGCTATCCCTCGATCAGCAGAGCTCAGCTCAACAATAACCTCAACAGCTCAGTTGAGCAGAGAATCCGAGGTGAGTCCAAGACTTTGTCCTTAAGACGTATTGTTTCGGTATACTACGCCCAACCAGAAGGAGCAATCGTCTCCCAGGATATAATGGAGTCAGTTCAGACGAGCGGCATACACTCTTGTAAGCTGTCCTGAATTCTCGGATTGCTTGAAATGCAGAGTGTTTTATGTATGCAGGAGAACGAATATGCAGAGAGAGATTGCAAAGAAAGAGAAGAACTTCTGGATTTTCCTGAATGACCACAGAGGTCAGGTTGACCACTATTTACAGGGAAATTCTGAGGTCAATCTGTTACGATCAGTTCAATCACAGGCGTAGGATCAAATACCTGCTCGTCCTGAACTCTTGGATCAGATAGCCGCATCAGGTTTGCCCTTAGATGTCGGATCAAATAACTGTTTAATCTGAGCCATCAGACTGTAACAACTTCAGGTCAGCTCGGCACGGTTAAAGCTCAAAAACTTTTCAAAATTTAATCTTATCTTATCTTAACAACCTGGAGAAGTTTAAACTTAAACAAACTTCATTCCAGATGATAAGATCCGACCCGCTGCTGCAGGAATGGGCCTGTAGTCTGCAGCTTGCAACCGGCCTACAACTTGAGCCCATCAGGCTCGTAGCTCCCTCCGCAACTTGAGCCTATCAGGCCCGTAGCTCAGTCCACAACCTGAGCCTATGCCCAAGCACGGGCCGAGCTGAGTTGATTTTTCTTCTTAAATTGAGTATTAATTTCTCATTCATTTGATATCGAAATTGAGACCTAAAATTATCTACTTGTCATGTGGATAATTAAGGACTCGTTAGTTTCTATTCATTATTAATGAAACTAATCATAACTCAGGTCAAAGTACGTTGCTACCCACAGTTTGCAACTTAGCCCAAATTCAGTTTCTTTCCATTTTCTCCAACAATCCCCCACATGAATGGGAATTAATGAAAATGCATATGCAGACTCTACCAAGAAGTCAGACAAGAAAATGTTGCATCGGAAGAGGTAGCCTCTGGCTTTGAACCTTTCTTAGTGATATACTCTCGGATCCACTCGCCTAATTAGTGACTTGACGTCTTGAACTAATTGGCCTTTGTTGTGAACCTAGACAATAGTACTCACACAACATTTCCTTTAACACCTTTTTGGTTCTCATGATTGTGTTTATTTTGGTCATGAACCACCCGGTTTCAGAAAGTGTGTTAGAGAACTCTGGCCTTACAAAATTCTCATAGAAGTGGTCAAACTTCACACTTACATATGTTTTTCCTACCAAGAGAATTATGCCATACCTCACTTGATATATCAAGATATAGGAACTATTAAAAGCCTCAGTTTACCCTCACTTTTTTATAGACAACACTTTCATTTAACAGAATGAGTAAGTGCTCACTGAAACTTCATAACTTAGTTGTCCCATTGAACAAAAATTATGGGATCTCTAGTCAACAAGGTTGGGTTTCCGTTACAAAGATTCATGCTTTATGGGCTGTAGTCCCATTCCGTTGGTCAAAATTAACATCTGATCTCTAGGCAAGCCTTTTGTAAGCGGATCCGTAAGATCCTCCTTTGATTTTATATAATCAATGGAAATCACGCTATTAGATATCAATTGTTTAATGGTATTGTGTCTCCGACGCATGTGTCCAGAATTACCATTATAGGTGCTGCTTTGAGCTCATCCTATAGCTGACTGACTATAACAGTGTATGCTGATTGGAGCGATTGCCTTAGGCCAGCAAGGCACTATCTTCCAGAAAATTCCGAAGCCATCCAGCCTCTTTCCCGGCTTTATCTAGTGCTATAAACTCCGCTTTCATAGTGGAACGAGCTATGCACGTTTGCTTCGTGGATTTCCATGACATAGCATCTCCACCAACAGTGAATAAATATCCACTAGTGGACTTAAAATCTTTACTATCAGATATCCAGTTGGCATCACAATAGCCTTCCAACACTGATGGACATCTTACGTAATGTAATCCATGATTCATTGTATACTTCAAGTATCTCATTACTCTATTTAGAGCTTTATAATGATCATCACTTGGATTACTAGTAATCCTGCTCAATTTTTTTTACTGAACATACTAAGTCTAGCCTTGTACAATTTGTTATGTACATCATACTTCCGATTACTTGTGAGTACTCCAATTGAGCTACTGGATTGCCTCGGTTCTTCCTCAAGTGTATACTTAAATCAAGTGGAGTCTTCACTAGTTTCACATCAAGCATATTGAAACATGTTAAAACAGATTCAATATAGTGAGTTTGTGACAACACGAGTCCTTCGGCTATCCTAGAAATTTTAGTTTCTAGAATAATGTTGGAAATTCTCATATCCTTCATATCGAAGTTTCTCGTCAACATTTTCTTTGTATTTAAGATGATATCACGAGTACTGCTCATGATTAGCATGTCGCCAATCCATCAAACTTGGGGTGACGGTCAATGATGAGAAAACATTAACTATAGAGTCAACCAGATACAAACCAAATCCTTCTATTTTTCCTTCAAGTGGTGATTGTAGTGCATGGCCAGATTTTCTGCTTAATGCATCGGCCACTTTATTAGCTTTTCCTGGATGGTAATTAATAGTCAAGTCGTAGTCCTTTAGTAGTTCCAACCATCTAAGTTGCCTCATGTTTAGATGTCTCGAGCATACGTGATATCTCGTTCGTGTTGCATCAAAACACAACCTAGACCATTTTTCGATGCATCACTATTGTCGAGAATCCCTCGGCCAACTTCTTGTAATAACTAGCTAGACCCAAGAAACTCCGCACTTCAGTGACATGCATGAGTCTAGATCACTCGGTGATACTTCAACTTTTTGCGAATCAACGGCAATCCCCTTAGAAGGTTATATCTTCCATCTCTGAATTCTTAACTGTCACTTGTTTTAATCGAGTCAATGTTGCTGTGATACTTGGCCAATCCGTCCAGTCCCACTACGACGTCGAATTCATACCTCTGAACAGGAATTAGTATGGCAGAGAACATTTGCTCTCCGAACTCTAACCCACAATCCTTATACTGCTGGTGTGAAATCACAATTTGATCTCAGTCGCTTGGGCACGGTACGAAGTTTCTAACCATTCTAGTGAACCACAAAGGCGCTTAATGAATCCTTTTGCCATGAAAGAATGGTTTACGCCGGTGTTGCAAAGTACATTGGCCAATATCTTATTCACTAAATTTGTACCTCATACCACGTCGATAGCTTCTTAGTTATCCGCGTCAGTCATGACATGGACGAGGGTATTCGTCCTTGTCTGCTGAGCCGCTTCTCCCGGAGCATTCTTCCTCATCTCTGGCAATCTCTAATGAGATGACCCACCTATCTGCATCGGTAACATACTTCTGCCAATCTCCCATATTCACCGACATGTCTCTTATTGCAATGTGGCAAACTCCTACAGCATGCTGTGCAATCTGGGTTATGTGGTGGGGGTCTCTAAAAATTTCTCGACCTGTCCTCTCTTTTGAATCTTAACCTAACGTCCGGGCCTGCCACCAACTCTAATCTCCTCTCTTGGCCCCTTACCTCTGTCAGAGTATCCTACACCGGCCTCTTTTGGCGCTACTCTGCAGAAATCACTCTCGATGTGAAAACAAGCGTCCAGCCTGTCCTCGTAGGTTCTTATCCCTGCATTCGCAATTGCTGATTGAATTCTTGAGGTTAAACCTTGCTTGAACTTTGTCATCTTTAAGCGATTATTAGACATAATCGCAGGAGCGAATTTATCCAAAGCATGAAAACGGTCGGCATACTCCGACACTGTCATCTGACCTTGTTTCAACCTGTCGAACACCCTTATCTTGTCTAAGATTTCAGTCTCGGGCACATAATACTTCAAAAAGCCATTTCAGAATTGTGTCCAAGAGATCGGTGTGTTATGAAATAAAATAATTAATACAGAGAGTTAAATGATATACGCGCTCGCACACACCCAGCCCAAATCATACTTAGACTCTATATAATCAGCACTTATACCTAAGGATCGAACTTAAGGGAAAATCACATCTTAGATTGCTAAAAGATCATGAACCTAAGTTTCCGAGATAGATCTGAAGCCTAGGCTCTGATACCACCTGTAGTGTCCCGGCCCGATACTGGACATCGGTACCAGTGCACCCGCTGTAGCCTACTACGACATCTACGAAGCGTCAAAGCAGACCAAGGACACGTCATCAATGACGTGATATAAATCAACGGAAACATCGTAAAATTTAAAACTTCAATAACAATAATATCCCAAATGAAACACAGCGGAAATAAAACATGTCAGGGAGAGTGTCTAAAGTATCCTTCAACACGAAGCTTTAACAGTAAATCCTTCAACTAAAATGTACGCACTGTAAGCCTATCCATTTTAGTGACCATCGTCCAAATGAGTCCACCCGCCGTTGTCTTCTACAAAAATCATCTCGTACTTTGGCTCACCAGAAAAGCGGATAGAGTATTTGTTCTTAGCGAAAACCTCACCAGCAAGTAATCCGTCCATACACCTTATGGGACCACACACGACGAGTCACCAGTGTATAAATCAATGCCCAAAATAAGGTGCTCGGGCTAGCAAATATCATCTTTATAATGATTCATCAAATCCAAATAAACCACATAATTGACACACAAAATGAAACCAACACATATAGAGACAAATATACTACATAAACAGAACATATGCTAGTAACATTTCTTGCATGTCAAGTCTTATGCTTCGTGTATCATGATGCATGTACTTCTTAAAAACCACACACAAAACCCATGCATATGTCTTCTTTCGTAAACATGTCATGAGTGTCATTTCACAAAACTTTTCATAATTCTTCTTATCATATTCTTCGCGTAGCAAAACTTTATACCCTGTGGGTGATCGGTCCACAGAAAAAAGAACTTTATACCCCGTGCGGAAAGGTCCACAGCCCCATAACATATAACTTTATACCCCGTACTAAAAGGTCCATGGTCCCATAACATATAACTTTATACCCCGTGCTAAAAGGTCCACGGCCCCATAACATATAACTTTATACCCCGTGCTGAAAGGTCCACGGCCCCATAACGTATATTTTTATATCAGTACTGATAGGTCCATGGCCCCATAACATAACTTTATTTTCCGTGCTGATAGGTCCACGGCCCCATAAAATACTTTATTTTCCTTGCTGATAGGTCCACGACCCCATAAAATACTTTATACCCTGCTGTTGATTCACATGTCACGCTTTTATACCCTGCTTTCGCAGGCGTGACTTTTATACCCTGCGACCAACCAGCAGCCATATTTGCTTTTCGAAAACTTTAATATTCTTTTCAAACTCGTATTCTTTTCGCAAAACAAAACTCATGTCGAAATACAAATATTCATGTCATGATGCATAATGCTCATGTAACATCATACCAAACGTGTAAACATGCACACACACTTTACATATCAAGTACAAAGTCCTGAACCCTTATCACACCCTGCTCATACCATTTCATGTCCTTTCGTATTACAAAAAACTCATCTTGAGTTCACACTTAACCTTGCTCATTCATACTTCCTCAAACACACCTTATTCGTACCATTTTATGCCCTTCCATATTGTTAACTCGCTTCGAATTCATACCTAACTTTACTCATTCACACTTAATGTTTACAACTCAAGTACACCTCATTCATACCACTTTGTGCCCTTTCGTATCGCAAATTCACTTCGAATTCATACTTAATCCTACTCATTCACACTTAATGTTTACAACTCAAGCACACTTCAAAAACACCTGTATTTTATGAACAATGGAAGAGAATAAAGGTATCTCACACACCTGGAGCGCTTAATAGGTCAAAAGGAACTTTCAGTACACTTGGAACGCCTTCAGGAGGCGCCTAAAGTGACTTGGAGCGCCTATTCTAGGTATTCGAAGTGTTCTAGAATGTGCTGGTATACATCGAACACCTACATGAAGTGCCTTATGTGACATCGAACACCTTTAGACGTGTTCGAAGTGTTCTGTAATGTGCTATGACACATCAAACGCCTACATGAAGCACCTTATGTGACATGAAGCGCCTAATGTAGGTGTTCGAAGTGTTTTGGAATGCACTGGGGCACATTGAACGCCTACTTTAGGCACCTTATATGACATTGAACGCCTAAAGTAGGTGTTCAAAGTGTTCTGACGGTTCCAAAACTGCAAATTTCTGCAGTAACTTCCCCCTATCATCTTCCTCCTTCATCCCTTTCATGCTAACACTTCAAATTCAACCTTACCACCTAAATCTATCATGCAAAACACACAACAACACCGTTTAAACCTTACATCTATCAGTTTGCATCAACTTTAAGCCTTCTAATATTCATCTCTCCAGGTGTATCATCAACCTTCTAACCTAAGTCCAACTTACATCACACATCATCTAAACCTTCAAATCTTCCTCAACTCATCTCAAAACATCTAAGGCAACCTTTAGAAAACATGACAATTATCACAAAACAATATTTACAACAAAGATAACACTTTAAGGGCATGTTTATCAATAATTAAGTACAACATATATATTCTAAGAATTTGGCCCAAGGAACATGACTTTACACAGCCAATAACAACAAATACATATAGTAGAGCATTTAACATAAACAAATCAAGGTTACAAATGTGTGATCCGAATTTTATCTTTATAAGAACATAGGACCTGTTGGAACAAAAATTTGCGTAAAGCATATAGAAAGATTACTTGCCTTTGTTTCTAGATAGTCTTACGAGTGTACTGCAGGATTTCGAAAAAGGTTGAACCTAGATTGGCCGCTCTTTCTTCCTTCTCTTCTTCTCTTCTTCTTCTTTCTCTTTTCTCTTCCTTTCTCCTCTTTCTCTCAGCCGTTATCCCCCTCTCTTTTGGCCTGTGTAACCGATGGTCTTGTGGCCTAATGGGGAGTTATACTCCTTTGTGTAACTCCGTAGCATTTAAGTGGGGAGGGCCATTTTAGGTATTTTGATCCAATTTTTTTTTAATTTTAGCTTTTTGATTATTTTCTCCACTTACATTTTATTTCACTAACCTCATAAATCTATACATTTACTATAGTTGAATTTTAAGTTGTTTTAATTTATTTCACGTCGAACTCGAAAATCACAGGGTATGACATACTCCTTCCAAATAACCCATGTAACTAGTGAAGGAACGACCGTTCTCAATTTTCCAACCATGGAGCTAGATGAGGAGATTCTCCGCCGGCAAACTAAATACGCACAAATGGTCGACTGACGTGGCATTGGACCAGAGCACAAAATTGCGATTTCTTGCCATAAAGGTTTAATTGCTGGACGCATAAGAGATACGTGATCTTTATGATCAGAATGTGTTATGCAAAAAGCTCACTGAGATGGATAGATAGTCTTCCAGGCACTAAGATTGTCGCGTAATGGTAAAGCCCTGCAGCAAATTTTCCATACAAATAGACGTGCCCCCGAGGGAGAGCTTTTCCACCAAATAAACTTAGAGCAATCAAATAATGTTGAGTCTAAAGAGAGCATGCTATAAGCTGATCTTAATGTGAATTGCCCTGAGGGATGAGCAAGCCAATTCAGCCCTTTGGCCGTGTATTGCACTCGGGGCTGCATGTAAGGAGGGATTTTACAAATACGCTTCCACACAGAAGAATCATAAATATGTGCATACACCTCACTTTTGCGGCCATATCTTGCACGAAAAAAAGCAGCGCACAATGAATTTCACTGATCATATTTCCACCACAATAGACTATCATATGAATGATGCACCATTTCAAGGTTTCAAATCCCAATACCTCCATAATCTGTGGGACGTCAAAGTCGCTCCCAGGATTGCCAATGGTGACGGTCATTCCAAAAGAAATTCGACATTTTTCGGTTCAATGCCCTTAAAACACTTTTGGGAAAACGTGAACTTGCAATAATATGTAGTGGCATAGAACAAATAACATGACACATTAAGACTAAATGACCAGCCGAGGATAACAACTTTGACGACCATGAATTCAATTTAGAATCAAAATGAGCCAATAATGTTGTACAATCATCATCATCATCCTAACCCAGTATATCCCAACGACAGCAAAAGCTATCGTTAGGGTCTGGGGAGGGTAAGTGGTAGGCAGGCAATACCTCTATCCTAAGGGATAGAGAGTCTGCTTCCAGTGAGACCCCCGGCTCTATATATACCTGCATAAATGTCATAATAATAGAGATTTGTTGTGCTAGTATGTTAGTGAAGAAATTCAAGAAATACAAGGAAAAGACTTTCGATATTAAAATACACATCACGTGTATATGTACATGTAATGTAAAACAACGGTATAACATACGCAACCAAGTGGAAAGTCAACCTAAAGCGTAGATAGTGTCTACGCCTATCTATGTCCCTAAATATACTCTAAAGTGTTCCAATGTTGTACAATAATCAGCTTTATTAATACCTTTATAGAGAAAGGAGCCAAGATACTTGATGGGCAGAGAGGCCGAACGCATTCCCAATGCTTGAGATACTCGCGTGCCCGAGACACCTGAGACAACCACCACTTCACTTTTATGAAAATTAACTAATTGACCCGATGCCTGCTAATAAGAGCCATTTATAAAGATGACAAGATCATCCACGAATCCTAAATGCGACACCTGCAGAACTCGGCCTGCCTGAAATCCTTTTATATCTCCAGCTGGCATAAGATCTTTAAGCCCTCGGGAAAAGCCTTCAGAAGACAGAATGAACAAGAGAGGTAATAAGGGGTCACCTTGTTTAACTCCACGAGAAACCGGAAAGTAACCCGCTGGCTTACCATTTATTAAAACTGAGCATCTCGTGGCATCTAAATTATTCAAGAGTATATCACTAACCGCTGGTGTAAACCCATTTTTAACAAAAGCTGACTAAGGTATGACCAACTCACTCTATCAAAAGCTTTAGCCATATCCAGTTTAATAATAACATGGCCTCTGCATGATTGACGGTCTAAGACATGTACCATTTCCTGTGCTAATAGAATATGCTCTGTGATATCTCTACCCTTCATGAAACCAGCCTATTCAGGAGAGATAAGTCTCGGAAGTAGGATTGACAGGCGTGTGACAAAAAACCGTGTGATAACTTTAGACAAAAATCCGTTTAGCAAATCGGTCTATAGTCCGAGAAAGTTTGTGGATTAGATATCTTAGGAATAAGTGTAATAAGAGCTGCTGCAACCTGACTAGGCGGCCGAATACCAATAAAAAATTCCTGGACTACTTTGTGAACATCCTCATATATAACATGCCAAAAATATCGATAAAAAGAGCCTGGAAAACCATATGGACCAGCCACACTTGTTGGACTAAGACTCCACACTGCTTGCTTAACTTCCGGTAACTCCAATAATGCTAAAAATGCATTATTATCCTCTGCCATCAATATCGTAGGGATATACTGTAGAATCAACTCTGGCGAAGAAGTGACATTTGCTGCAAATAACGTCCTATAGTACCGAACCCCTCTTGCTCAATGGCGGCAAGATCGTCACTCTCCACCCCATCCTCTCGTATGATTCGACGAATATCCTGCTTACGTCTCTTGTCCTTCACGGTATGATGATAAAATCGGGTATTAGCGTCACCCTCCTTCATCCATTTGACGTTTGCCTTCTGCTTCCAATATAAGAGGGATCGAGTTTATGCAAGATGCAGGTCAGCCATACTCCGATGATATGCATGCCTTGTGTCTTCTAATGGGCTTTAATCGAAGTCCCTTTCACATTACAGTGCCTCGGTCTCGGCTACTGCCACTGCATCAAATATATTTTCAAACACATTCTTGTTCCACTGCCGTAAGTGATGTTTGACCCCACATACCACCCACAGTCCGGTAAGACTGCCAGTGATGATAAACAAAACTATCGAAGTCTGAATGTGTAAACCAAACATTACCTGAAAGTTGCCCTTGTGTGTGGGGCATCGACTGTTGAGGTTCAACGGCCAAAGAGGCAACATCGATGGGGTGAGTATTGTCCGTAGCCTCAGGCTATTTTTTTTGGAGTCCAACGATGTATCGGTTCTTTAGACATATTCATCGTTCGCTTCTCCCCATCATGAATAACTGACGTCTGTTGTTTATCTTTTCCACAATTGGCCGCTGTATGGCCTAGTCTAAAGCATGAAGCGCAATACAATGGTAGATCTTCATATATAACCGGCTGATTAAGGATCGCTGGGGAAAACATGGCAGAGAGTGATATTAGGGGTGAAATTATATAGTCTGTTGAGAAAAAAATGCATGTGTAGAGATAATGAGAGTAAGAGACATACTGTCATTACCTCAGTCAAAGTCTGATAAGGTAACTATGTATAGAGAAACGCCAACCCATGTGGGAGACATCAACCCATGTAGTGTCCAAAATAGATGTTCATCGGTGAAAAAACATACATAGCAGATTAATGTGCATAGCAGAGTATAGCACCGAATGATATGTCAAAAGTGGGGAGCAAGCGCTTACCCAGGTAGACCTTCTCGCCCACATTGAACTCTACTAACCGTCTCTTAGTGAGCTGCTTTCAATTTCTCACGAAAAACCTTGACCTTTTGCAAGGTCTGCTACACTATCTCTGGGCCCATAATAGCCCTTTCTCCAACTTCTTCCCAGTAAAGTGGAGGCTGACACTTATGACCATACAATGCTTCAAATGGTGCCATACCATAGAGCAGTGGTAACTGTTGTTGTACGAGAATTCCATCAACTTCACCAACTTATCCTAGTTACCCTTGAAATCCAGTGTACAAGCATGTATCCTCCAAAGTCTGTATGTTTCACTCAGATTGCCCTTCAGTCTGCGGATGAAAAGCGGTACTTATCCTGATATCAGTACCCATGTCCCATTAATATGCTTTCCAGAATCGTGCCGTGAAACGAGGGTCTCGATCGCATACAATACTCACCGGCACACCATGTAAGATCATTATATCATTCATATACATGTTTACCAACTTCTCCATTGGCGCCTGAATCAACATATGCAGAAAATGTGTTGACTTAGTGATTCTATCGTCTATCACCCAAATTGTGTCATTCTGATATGGTCAATTGAGGATAAACATGAGGAGCTTGAGTTCAAATCCAAGCCAATCAAGATGGAATTTCAACCAAACTTTTTGGAGATTAACGCAAGCTTATCCAACCAGCAAAATTGATCTCCAAAGTCATCAAAAAGGCTGCAGCTAGAAAAGATAGGATATCCTCATTTTCAAGATAGAAAGTAGCTTAACTTATAGTTTATCTATTTTCAAACTTTTGATAGATTTTTAAGATAGAATTTGTCTTTCTTGTTGATTTGTTTTAGGCTAAGTAATTTCAGCCTTATTTAGGCATAAGGCCGCTGACCAACAGGATCAACAACATATTTTGAATAAAATTTGACTTTTGATTTTCTCTCCTAATAGAGTGAAACTTTGTCTACTGGATTTTGCACTAAAAATCAAGGCTAATATCTCTCAATCTTGAGAAAATTGAGGGTGATTGCCAAGGGTTGAAGTGACCGTCTAGGAGGGCCTTTGAAGGTTTGCTTATCAACGCACACTTGAACCTAAGGTGTTTGCTTAAGCCGGCAATTTCTACACAACAGAAACAAGGAGAAGTTTACTTCTTTGTGCCTAAACCCTTGCGAAAAGGTTGTTGGAGGTGGAA
Organism: Eustoma russellianum; assembly: GCA_036186865.1. Lineage (NCBI taxonomy): Eukaryota > Viridiplantae > Streptophyta > Magnoliopsida > Gentianales > Gentianaceae > Eustoma > Eustoma russellianum. Next base: position 11,367,819 of record AP025055.1, read on the forward strand.
GAGTGGATCCTACCGTTGTGAGCTTGCATCAAATTGGTATCAGAGCGAGGTTCACTCAATTCCACCTCATTCATAATTTGAATTTTATTTTTTCTTTTCCTCATACACGTTTTTTCATCATCAAAAACTATATTCTTTGAGCCGATTTATTTCAAAAACAAAAAAATTTGCATCTTTCTTTGACAACTTGAAAATCTAGGATCGTTGATTTAGGATTGAATTTCAGCATCACAAATATTTGCCTACATCATCCAAAAAGCCACTAGTCATATTCAATCTTGTTGCTACCGAAGCTATTGGTTGATTTTGATTTTATGTGACTTGACTTCATATTATGACTGAATTCATACATTGATCTTTGTTCAAGTATTAAATTTCAGCATTCTGCCCATTTTGACAAAAAAATTCTGACGTCCCCCCACTGGCCGCACCTACCCCACCCCCTACTGGCCGCACCTACCCCCTATGTCAATTCATCAGCACCCAAAAATCATCTAAACACCTCATACACAGCCCCAATCGGCCCCTCAAACCAAAACCCCTAATCCAATTAATCAAAATCCCCAATTTAGCCAAGAACCCTGAATTTGCCTAATCCTAATTTTGTTTTTGGCCAAATTCCATTAATTCAAGGGTGTTTCTTAAAATTGAAGGTACCACGATGGTCACATGAGAAAATTACAGATTCTGCCCGAGGACAGAATTTTTTAGGGTAAAAGTGTAAAATTACGATTTTGCCCCTGAAAAAATCAGAATCTAAAAATCGAGGAAAAGGACATAAAAAGACCAGAAAAGTGAAGAAAGAAAAGCAAAAGAAAAAGAAAAAAATGTTGGACTGTTTTGACGTCATGAAATAGATGTCATACAAACTGATTTATCTCATGAATTGCCATGTTTCATTGATTCATTGTATACTAATCTATATGCCATACATGATAATTTGAGTGAGCTTTCAAGTGAGTTTGATAGTACACTTAAGCATGATAACTTAGAAAAGAATGAATGGCATGTTTTCAACAATCCCTTATTTGAATGTAATGAACATGATTCTACATTGCATGAGACACCAAAATTACATTTAAATAATATTGTGTATGACAATCCTATGTTTAATCACGATTATGAAAATTCTTTCTATGACAAGGAAGAGTTTATCTCAAATGGTTCAGTACTTGATTCAAGGCTTCAAGATATATTTCTTAAAACCCCAATTACGCCACTTTTGTCACAAAATCCTGCCACATCATATGACATTTGTGTGTTTCCCTTGAATGTTGTTTACATGCATAAGAAATATGACATTTCAATGATTATGCATCCTAAGCACACTAGGAAGAAGCAGTTGTTCAATACCTCATTTCAAGCACCACTTCTAGGATGTGAGCATGCGTACATTGAGTTGCATGATGAAAGTCGCATCTTCATGCATCTTAAACCCGTAAGAAAAAGGACTTTCCTATCGTGTATGCATGTTAAAATCACCCTATGCATGTTGGCAGGTGCATGTTTCTTAATTATGTTGCTTTTTCATCCTAAACATCTTAGGATGAAAGTGTGCATACATGTGTGTCTTGTATCTTCGTTGCAGGACCTTTATCCCTCAGCTCATGCATGCTAAGATTCGGGACGAATCTTTTCCAGGAAGAAGGGAATGATACGGCCAATTGAGGATAAACATGAGGAGTTTGAGTTCAAATCCAAGCCAATCAAGATGAAATTTCAACCAACCTTTTTGGAGATTAAATCAAGCTTATCCTACCAACAAAATTGATCTCCAAAGTCATCAAAACTAGACAAAACCGGCTGCAGCTAGAAAAGATAGCATATTCTCATTTTCAAGATAGAAAGAGCTTAAATTATAGTTTATCTCTTTTCAAAATTTTGATAGATTTTTAGGATAGAGTTTCTCTTTTGTTTTTATTTGCTTTAGGCTGAGAATTTCAGCCTTATTTAGGCATATTTTGAGTTTTGTTCTTCTCTCCTAAAAGAGTGAAACTTTGTTTTCTTGATTTTGCACTAAAAATCAAGGCTAATATCTCTCAATCTTGAGCAAATTGAAGGTGATTACCAAGGGTTGAAGTGACCGTTTAGGAGGTCCTTTGAAGATTTGCCTATCAACACATACTTGAATCTAAGGTGTTTGCTTAAGCCGGCAATTTCTACACAACGGAAGCAAGGAGAAGTTTACTTCTTTGTGCCTAAACCCTTGTGGAAAGGTTGTTGGAGGTGGAAGAGTGAATCCTACCCTTGTCAGCTTGCATCACCCCGCGTCTTAGGAAGTCCAATAACAAAGTCCTTAGTGATGTGTTCCCACTTCCACTTGGAAATCTCTAATGGCTGCAATAGAATGGCAGGTCATTGATGTTACGCTTTGAATTTTTGGCATGCAAGATATCGGTCTAGAATTCCGCAATCTGACACCTCATGCCCTTCCACCAATAGTTTCTTTTCAAATCGTGGTACATCTTGGTAGCTCCCGGATGAATCGACAATTGTGAATTGTGTGCCTCACTCAATATATCCTTCTTAATATTCTCAACATCGGGCAAACATAATCTACTGCGGAACCATAGATTGCCATCATCATGAATCTGAAAATCCTTTACGGGTTCCTTTTTCAACTCATCAACTATCTTCAGCAACTCTGTATTATTTCTCTAGGCATCTTTTATTCGGTCAATCTGAGTAGGTGTCATCACCAACGTAGCCTTGATATTAGAATTAGACTCAACCATGTCTAATCCGAATTTGGTTATCTCTCTTTCAAGTGAAGTCTATCTCGCATGACTCGATTTTCTGCTCAAAGTGTTTGTCACCTAATTTTCTTTACCTGGGTGATAATGGATAGTGAGGTTATAATCTTTGATTAATTTCAACCACCTACACTGTCGTATGTTCAACTCTTTTTGGGTAAAAAGATACTTCAAACTTTTATGATCCGTGTACACTTCACATCTTTCACCATACAGATAATGTCTCAAATTTTCAACGCAAATACTATTGCCGCCAATTCCATGTCATTAGTAGGATTATTCTGCTCGTAAGGCTTCAACTACCTTAACGTATAAGCAATTACTCGGTCCTTCTGCATCAATACGCAACCTAACAGAAAAGGGTTAACGCACGTATATTTTAGGGGGAATTTACAATAGTAAAATTCATTTATATATTTACCTAATCCATTCATGGATGTGTCGCTATATACTACGAATCCTTCACTGGAGATTGGTTGTGCTAAAATTGAAGATGAGGTCAATCTCTTCTTGAGTTCGTGAATTTTTGTGTGCACACGGAGTTCCACCCAAACCTTGTCTTCTTCTGCGTCAACCTGGTCAGTGGAACTATAATTTTGGAGAATCCTTCAACGAATTTCTGATAATATCCTAAAAGTCCCAAGAAACTTCTGACTTCCGTCACATTCGTAGGCCTTGGCCACTCAGTTATGGCCTTGATCTTCTTAGGGTCAATGGATATGCCTTCCTCGGAGATTACATGTCCCAAGAATGCCATGCTATGTAGCCAAAATTTGCGCTTACTGAATTTTGCATAAAGCTTCTTCTCCCTCAATATACTCAGAACGATCCTCAACTGCTCAGCATCAATTTCCACATCAGGCAAGTACACCAGAATGTTGTCAATAAACACAACCACGAACTTATCCACTTGCTAAAGGAAGACAGTGTTCATTAAGTTCACAAATGCCGCATGGGCATTAGTTAACCCGAATGGCATCACCAAGAATCTGTAGTGACCATATCGAGTACGGAAAGCAATATTAGCAACGTCCTTTGCTTTGATCTTCAATTAATTATATTCGAAGCGAAGATTAATCTTGATGAACACTTTGGCATCCAGTATACAAGGGTTACAGTTCAAATTCACACATACGATTATAAATTGCATTAGATAAGTATTTAAATTACTTACCCTCAATTGATTGAACAAGTCGTCGATCCTGGCAGTGGGTATTTATTCTTGATGGTGATTTTGTTCAGTTTACGATAATCGATGCACAGTCTCATATTATCATCTTTCTTTTTCACGAACAAAACTGGGGCTCCCCAGGGTGAGACACTGGGGCGTATAAACGTCTTCTCGATCAACTGTTGCAACTATATCTTCAACTCTTTTAGCTCTACTGGGGCCATCCGGTATGGTTCTTTGGAAATAAGCTCCGCTCCTGGTACGACATTGATTTCACACTCTATCTCCTTGTCCAGAGGTAAGCCAGGCAAATCATCCGGATAGACATCTAGAAACTCTCTCATCACTGGAATATTGCCAAGCGAAGGTTCTTCTTGTTCACCATTGAGGGCATATGCAAGAAAACCTTCGTCTCTCGTCTTCATACCTCTGTGTGCTTGGGCTGCAATCAGGTATAAATTCTACAGTATCTTCTTTAGTTTAGAATTTCCTTGATAGGTAAGCTCCTCCTAGGCTGGATCTTTAATGATTATTCGCTTTCCCAGCAATCAATGTGAGCATGATTCATGAACAACCAATCCATGCCCAAAATGACGTCAACGGTCATCAGAATAGGAATCAGAGTGGCATCAAACGGTCGTCTTTCCATTTCGAGTTCACAACCCTTGTATAGGTGATGTGAAATAATAACTTGATCGCCAACTGCTGGAACATGACAAGGCGTCTCTAACCATGTAGGACAGCTGCTAAGGTTCTTAGCGAATCTCTTTGATACGAAGGAGCTGCTTGCACCACTATCAAACAGTACGTCTGGGGGTATGCTGTTTACTAATATCGCACCTAGCACAATTTATAATTCAAGTATAGGGTTTTAAACAAGTATATCACGATAATATTTAAATTGCATAACTAAATATACATGTCACTACGTCGGGGGCACCATGCACTTCAGCATCTGTCATCACATGTACTCGGGCATTGGCAAATGGACGATCCCTCTTCTGCACATCATTTTTCTATGGCCCATTCCTAGGCTCTAGACAGTCCTTCATTATATGACCTATCTTACCACAATTAAAACAATCACCGGTCCTCAGTCGACACTCTCTGGCATGTAGTCTCTGACAAGTAGGGCAACGAGGGATAGCTGGCGGCGGCCCAATCTTAAACTGCTATGGCTGCTAACAATGTAGTTATGTATGGCGCCAAGGCTGCTGTCAATGCTGGAATCGGCCACCTGCTCTCCTTAGTGTTTTGGTCCATTGTTCGGACCGATCATCTCCAAGGTCTCGGGACCTGTTTCCCCTGGCCTCCTCATCGTGTCTCAGAATATCTTGCTCAACTTGATAGCGTGCATCGAGTAACTCCCCAAAGTCTCTTGGATTAGCATTCACGATCCAAGTGCTAATGTGGGAATGCATGCCCCGCTCAAACTTAATCATCTTCAGATGTTCATCTGCCATTGTGGATGGAACATACCTCCCCAAAGCCAAAAACTGATCAGCATACTCTACTACCGTCATACCGGGCTCCTGCTTCATAGACTCAAACATCCCGATTTTCTGTAAGGTCACTAATGGTGTGATATAGAACCTATGGAATTCCTCTAGGAAACGGATCCACAAAACTGGTCGTGGCAGTGGTTGGATATTAGTCTTTCACCACTGATTGGCCTCTCCAGTCAAAAAAGGTCGGATAACATGTGCCTTCATCTCATTTGACACCTGTATCCGCTCGAAACAATTCTCGATCTCATCTAACCACTTCTCAGCTTCATCCAAATCAGAACCTCCCACAAAATTAGGAACTCGGGCTCGCTTTAACTTCCCGAAAAAGAAACAAGTACTATTATGATGTGGTAGCAGTGGCGGCAGAGATGCAGCATGATTATTACAAACTACCTGACCAATCTGTATTAAGGTGTTAAGTATAACCTGCTGAAAACCTCCCTGATCATGCTGTTGAGGCAATGGTATTTCCTCCTGTGGCGGAGGCTGTACGGAATTAACCCTGGCACGTCTACCTCGTGGTCTCGAAGACATCCTATCGGAAACATTTACGTTAGTTTTAATAGATCATATATACATAGGAAATTTTTAATTCGAATTTTCTATCCATATACTTTAAGGAATGTTGCTAATTGTTGGGGTTCCAAGATAGAGATAGGGTTCTTTTTGGCTGTTTATCTCTAAACCGTTCTAGTTGACTATAGTCTAAGGCTGTCACCCTCAGTCTAAAATCATCACTTAGGTTCTAAGACCTTCACTTAGATTCTAATTCGTTTACTTTATTGTTTCCGTTGTGGATCTAGAATCTGGCTCTGATACCACATGTAGCGCCCTGTCAGGGACTAAGGACTCAGCACGATGCGCCCACTGTACTCTGCTACAAGAAGTACAAACGTCGATACCATACATGTGCATGTTGACTTAAATCATGGATCGATATAGCGAAATCAACATAAAGATAAACATTTGTACATACAACATGCATACCGATACAAACCAACATAAAGTCGTACAAGTCATAATGTACCAACGTCCCAAAATATTCTAAGTATATCATAATCAAAATGTCCAATACATCTAAAAGATAAACTCATGGCATATTTCTTCGCTCATGGGTTATAAAAGCAAGTCGGCATGTCATCCATGTACAAACAAATAACGACACCGTATTTGTCTGTAAACTTGGCATATAAACACTTATAAGCACTATTATGCCTGAAATCATTTTTCAAAATGGTAGTGTCCTACTTTTCATGCCATTATTTTAGTTCTTGTTTCAATCCATATAATGACCTTACCAATTTGCACACTTTGTGCACATTACCCAGTAGAACAAAACCTTTCGTTTGTTTGATATAGACTTCTTCGTCTAAATCACCATTGAGAAATAAAGTCTTAACATCCATTTGATGAATAAATAGATTATTTATGGATACTAATGCTGTCAACACTCTAATCGATATTATTCTCGCTACCGAAGCATATGTATCAAAATAGTATATCCATTCTCTTTGTCTAAAGCATTTGGCTACTAATCTAGCCTTGAAAGTTTGAATTGAACCATCCATATTGTATTTTCTTCTAAATACCCGTTTACATCAAATTGCTTTGGGACTCAGAGGCAAATCTGTGAGAATCCACGTATTGTTCGACAATAACGAACTCATCTCATCATCAATTGCTTCCTTCCAAAATGATACATCTCTCGAATGCATTGCCTCCTTATAGGATTTAGGATCATCTTCTGTACTTAGTACAATCGGTATTTGATTAAATATCTTTGTCCTATTACCTTCAACTAAGAAAGTAATGGATTATGAAGAAATGAAATCAGGATGTACACTCTTTTCCTTTCTAGCCCGTTGAATTCTCCTAAATTAGTTGGAGAACTTTCATTTTAATCCACTAGAATGATCATTAGAAAAATCTCCAACTATTGGTTCATTCAAATTTTCAGTTGTTGAATCTTGATTTGAATATGTTCTTAAGAATTTATTCTCAAGAAATTCAACATCCTTAGATTCAACAACCACATTGGATTCTATGTCTACAATCCTATATGCTTTAGAGTTTTCAGCATATCCAATAAAAACACCTTTGAGAGCTCTTGGCCCCAACTTAGTTCTTTTTGGATTCGAAACTCTATAATAGGCTAGATAGTCCCAAACTCTTAGATAACTTAGATTTGGTCTTTATTTCTTCCAAATTTCATATGGAGAAACCATAAACTTCTTAGAGGGAATTCTTTAATGAATGTGACAAGCCATTAATAAGGCTTCCCCCCATAAATTCTTTGGCAAACCTGAGTTTATTAGCATTGCATTTAGCATGTCAACTAAATTTCTATTTTTTCTTTCAGGCAAACCATTTTGTTGTGGTGTATACATTGCACTTTTCTGGTGTATGATACCATTCTCCTTACAGAATTGATTAAATTCAAGAGGAAAGTATTCACCACCATGGTCACTTCTTAGAACTTTTATTTTCAATCCTGATTGATTTTTAACTTCCATTTTGTAAACTTTGAACATGTCAAAACCTTCATCTTTATGCCTTAGCAAATATACATATGTATATCTAGAGGCATCATCAATGAAAGTTATGAAATATTGATTTCCACCTCGGATCAAAACACCGTTCAATTCGCAAATATCCGAATGAGCGAGTTCTAAAAGTTCTATTTTTCTTTCCACTTTAGGAAATAGTTTCTTTGTCATTTTTTCTTGTATGCAAATCTCACATGTTCTTTTATTTTCATCTTTACAAGAAATTAAAGCATTCTTAGAATAAATTTAATTGTTCCACTACTTACATGCAGAAGTCTATCATGCAACAATGAAAAAGAAGAATCAACAGAGTAAGCACAAGCAGCAGGATTTTTATGGATGCTTAACTTAAACATCCCGTCGCAAGAATATCCCTTGCCGACAAAGATCCCGTTTTTGGACATTATTATTTTGTCCCCTTGCATTACAATCTTGAACCCATTTCTACAGACTAAGTGTAGCGCCCCGCACCCCAGCCTAGCCGGATACGGTGCGCCTGCCGTACTTCACTACGGAGAGTACCAGGCGTCAATCCATAACATGTCATAGTCCATAACAAAATATACGGACTTTCCTGCTTACACATCAACAGGTAAGCGAAGACTGAGGCAGAATAAAAACTTTTAAATTAGAACATTCTAAACATCCATCGTAAAGACTACAACCAGGTTCTTGAAGTAAAGAAAGTCTGAAAATCCAAAAATCAATGTTCCCAGCATAAATTCATCAAAGTCCATCAAACATAACTGTCACAATAAAAATCCTTAAGCCATCCTCCTCTCGCACTCTTATGGATAGGGAACCCTAGGCTCATCCTCGATCCACTCAACCCTGTTCCCTGCAGGTTCTGGGAGGAAAAATAAGGGGTAAGTGACAACGTCACCAGCAAGTATACCATAAACGATCATGAATTAAATGGAAAGTATACACGAGAACCAAACCCCAAAATTTGGTTTAGTAACATACCTGACCTTCCAACCAGTATCCTTAGATAACAAGATCATAACTTACGAAATAACATTAAAATCATAACTTAGAGGATCTCGAATCGTAACATACTGGCCTAAGCAACAGTGTACCGAACATGCGACTAGCTATTAAATGCACATGCATGGACATGCACATGTGATGCAGTATGATAAAATAGGGCAAATTTCGTTCATTCTTTCTTTCAAAACATCATCGTCAGTGGAAACAAGAGAGTATTCAGATCTATTATATCCGGATCTGAGGCGGTCATATTCATCCCTTCGAATCTATTATTTCCGGATCCGAAAACTGTCACATCATCAATCATAGTCGTCAGGTCTATTCTTTCCGGGCCTGAACGGTCATAATCAGGTCTATTCTTTCCGGGCCTGAACGGTCATGATCAGGTCTATTCTTTCCGGGCCTGAACGGTCATAATCATCATAATCAGGTCTATTCTTTCCGGGCCTGAACGGTCATAATCATCAGATCAATTAATCCCGGATCTGGAGCGGGTTAAGCTGGCCAGAAACAAATGGTACCATAGGAATCTTTTTTCAAAACTGAAAACTTCTTTTCTTTAAAAACGCTTTTTCATCATTCTTTGGCATAAAATCAGTTTCATAAATCATGTAAATGACGATGATGCAATGCGTGACGTGCGATATGCAATTCGTGACAAAATGCATCACCTAAATACAAGTATAACCTTGTTCTTTAAGCTGAAGAAATTTTCCAGAACTTATGCTCTGTTCATGAGGCCTCCCAACATAACAAATCAGGCCTATTTTCATACTCTCTTGCCATACTTATGCATTACGGTGACTTAGACAGATGTCATAATAATTTCGTAATATTCCGAAATGTCTAAAGTCCTCAAAACATCAGATTACCATAAAAAGGGTACTGCTGAAATCAGCAGTGCAGTATCGCCTTACCTCAGTCTCGTGGGTCATAAAACTCTATTCCTTTTGATCCATCACCTGAAAAACATAGCTAATTCACCAAGGAACAGGATTCATAAGGCTAAACATCACATTCAAGCCTAAATGATCAAGATCGAAGCCTTACAACTTATGACATCCATCTGTCCTGTTTTCCAGTTTCGTACCACTAACTTCAACTCAGTTGTTGACCATCAAAATGGTGGTTTTAAGATGGTTTATTTACATGAACATGTACCTTTATGCCTTAGGTAATTACCATAAAAATTCCAAGGCAATCTAATAAGTTTAAGGGGGTCATCTAATTACTTTCCCAAAATGGACACATGCAGAACCTGGAATGAGCAGTTATATCACGAATTTAATTGTGACCAAACCACAACTCCTTTTACCAAAATTCAAACTCACAGATGTCATACACACATCCAATTATCATCATGTCAAAAATCATCTCATTTGCATGTTCCTAAGGTTCATTTTCAAGCCACACATCTTACTACTCAAAACTGTCCTATTCCAGCAACTCTGTTTGAGCGGTTTTACCAAAAACTTCATTAAAAATAATCCACAACTCTTTTTACTAAACTTCCAACTCACACATTTCATAAACATATAAAGCTATCATCCTACCAAAAATTAGCCCATTTGAACACTCCTAAGACTCCTTTTCAGGTCGTACAGCAGGCAACATAATTCTGTCCAACTCCAGTACTTCTGTTTGACCAACTCTTACTAAGCATTTCATTTAGGACAAACCACAACTCCTTTCATTGAAATTCCAACTCACACATTTCATATACTTATGAGGTTAACATCACACCAAAAATTAGCCAATTTAAATACTGCTAAGCTTCATTTTCAGGTCATGCAAAACGTCACACTGTTCTGCCCAGTTCCAGTAATTTCATCTTGAGCAGTTCTACCAAAAGATTTATTAAAATAAACCATAACCCTTTTTACTACAATTCCAACTCTCACTTTTACTACACACATAGAGATAGTGTCATGCCAAAAATTAACTTAATTGAACGCTTCTAAGGTTCGTTCTCAGGTCATACAATCAGCCACAGAAATCTGCCCAGTCCCAGTAGTTTCAGCACTTCTTCATTTTTCATTGTTCAAACCTTCTTCAATCAACTTCATTTATTAAGATGACTTACCATACATCATTTACACATTTAAACATAGTTATTCCAAGTCTCCTAACTCATTTTTAGGCTACACATAACTCATACCAAACAGTCACAACACATTCATGTAGCAAGTCATTCAATCATGCCAACACCTTTCTTTATAACAACTAGTTTTCATGTCTTATACTTAGAATCTTCAACTAAAATCCATAGCTTAAATATGGCTAGTCATTCAAGCATACACTTCACAAATAAGTCAAGATTGTCTAGAGTATACTTGCCTCTTTTAAGCTAGGAACCTTCCTCTAGCTTGAATCTTGGATGAAATGAAGTGAAGTCTCCCTCCAACTTCAATCACACCCCACGGTTTTGGAGGAAGAATGAGAATGAATGTTAGCTATTATCTTAAGTGAAGAATAGAGCTAAATGAAGGCTAGATTATCTTACCAAGATGAGGCTTGAATGGAGTTTAATCCACCAAGAAGCTAACACCACTTAGGAGCTTGGAAAGTTTGAACCTAGTGACCATGGAGGTCACGGTTTTGGCAAGCATAAGAGAGGAAATGTGAGCTTCTATCTAAGAATTATGAAATTCAACTAAGTATCTTGACATGCAACTTACCTAGATGATTCTTGGAGCTTGAAGATGAAGAGGATCTTGGCAATTGTAGCTCTAGCCAACCTTATGGAGTGATGAGGGTTTAGAAATAATCTAAGTGTTCAATGCTCTAATATCTTGCTTGTACAATTCTTGATGGTGTGGAGATTGAATATGGAGATGAAGCTATTTACTAAATACAAGAAGAAGAAGACTCCATTGTTGGTGAAGGGAGGGGGGCGGCACATGCATGGTCAAGGGAGGGAGCACAAGGCATAAAAGGAAGGAAAGAATCTTTGGGACTTGGAATTTGACTAGCCTTTGTCTCCCATGCTTGCATGCATGGTTTATTTTATTCTTAAACTTTCATATAAAATAATAGAATGGAAATTAGAAGGAGCCTTCTAGAATCCTTGGTGGGGGGGCGAATTCTAGGGGTGTTGGGAGGGGTTTTTTTTTATTATTATTTCCCATATTTTCTTATTTCATGTTGGTATAATTACTCTACTACTTGTAATCTCTATTCACTTTTGGGCTTAGTTTTAAGATGGCCCTTAGGATAAGCCTTCTTATAATTTGAAAGAACCTTCTAAGGTCCTTTGAGGCCTTGTGGCCGAATCCCTCAGGGTCTTGGGGTGAATTGGCCATTTCACATGCTTCATAACTCATACTTGTATGATTATATATTATTTGCTTTGAGCAAAAGTTAAGTAAAGAAGTAATAATCAAACTTGATAAATTGTACTTAAAGGATGCAACCTTTATTAATTCACTTGTACAATGCTCAAGTACAATATGATTTTCCGCTGGGTACAACATCCTCCCTCCTTATTACAAGTTTCGTCCTCGAAACTTAGGAGCGTTAATCAAAAAGATGAGGGTACAAGTTCTTCATATTTTCTTCCATCTCCCAAGTGGCCTCATCAATAGTGTGGTGCTTCCATTGCACCTTAACCATAGGAATGGATCGTTTCCTCAGCGCCTTCTCTTTGCGATCAACAATCCTTTCCGGTTCCTCTACATATGTCGCGTCAGCTTCAAATTTCAAGGGTTGATCCTCGATGATATGGCTAGGCTCGTTCACATATCGACGAAACTGGGATACGTGAAATACATCGTGCAGCTGAGATAGCGATAGTGGTAGTGCTAGCCGATAAGCGACTTCTCCAATTCTTTCAAGAATCTCATATGGTCCTATAAACCTTGGGCTTCATTTTCCTTTGAGACCAAATCTCTTAACTCCTTTTGATGGCGATACCTTCAAGAACACCTTTTCCCCAGCTTGAAATTCCAATGGTCGTCGCTTCTCATCTGCCCAAATATTGCTTCTATCTTGAGCTGCTTGCAACCTTTGCTTGATGACCATTATTTTCTCTCGAGTTTCTTCTACTAGGTCAGGCCCCGTGAAAACTTTATCTCCGATTTCATCCCAATACAGTGGAGAACGGCACTTTCTCCCATATAGTGCTTCATAAGGAGCCATCCCAATAGATCGATGGTAACTATTATTATAAGAGAACTCTACTAGTTTGAGACTCTTGTCCCAACTTCCTCCAAAGTCGAGTATACAAGCTCGCAACATGTCTTCCAGTGTTTGGATGGTTCTCTCTGATTGACCATCCGTCTGAGGGTGAAATGCAGAGCTCATTCGTATCTCAGTGCCCATTGCTTTTTGGAAAGCTGTCCAAAATCGAGATGTGAATCGGGGGTCGCGATCACAAACAATACTCATGGGCACCCCATGCAGGCACACAATCTGATCAACATACATGGTAGCTAACTTCTCCATAGGGGCCTTGATCGTCATGGCCATGAAATGGGCAGATTTTGTCAATCGATCGACTACAATCCAAATAGCATCATGTCCATTCTTTGTCCTTGGTAAGTCAGTCACGAAGTCCATAGTAATGTGATCCCACTTCCACTCAGGGACTTCAAGAGGTTGCAGTAATCCAGCGGGTCTCTGATGTTCCGCTTTTACTTTCTGACAAACAAGGCATCTCTCTACGAACTCCGCAATTCGCCTCTTCATGCCATGCCACCAGAATCTTTGCTTCAAGTCTTGGTACATTTTGTTGGCTCCAGGATGGATAGACAAACGAGAATTATGAGCTTCACGAAGAACTTCATTCCTTATATCATCGTCATTGGGTACGCATAGTCGTCCTCTAAACCATAAGCTATCATCATTTCTGATCTCAAAATCTTCGGATGGTCTTGTTTTCAACTTGTCCTTAGTTTTCTTCAAAGTTTCATCTCTTTCTTGACCCTCCTTAATCTTGTCAATCAGTGAAGGGATCAATACTAACTTGGCGAGCATGCCATCAATGGAATCAACCATCTCAAGATCAAACTCTTCCATATCACGCTGCAAAGGTGGTTGACGCGGATGGCTTGTCTTTCGACTCAAGGCGTCGGCAACTTTATTGGCTTTTCCCGGATGATATTGAATAGAGAGGTCATAGTCCTTCATCAACTCCAGCCATCTACGTTGACTCATATTTAATTCTTTCTGGGTGAAAAGGTACTTAAGACTCTTGTGATCCGTGAAGATTTCGCATCTTTCACCGTACAAATAATGTCTCCATATCTTTAGGGCAAAGACTATAGCAGCAAGCTCGAGATCGTGTACTGGGTAGTTTTTCTCAAACGGCTTCAGCTGTCGAGATGCATACGCAATCACTCGATCTTTATGCATTAACACACATCCAAGTCCATTCTTAGAGGCATCACTATACACTACAAAAGTTTCACCCGAAATAGGTTGTGCCAAAACTGGAGCAGATGTCAACTTCTCCTTCAATTCTGTAAAACTCATTTCACAATCTGAGGTCCATTCAAACTTGGTCTTTTTCTGGGTCAAACGGGTGAGAGGCATAGCAATACGAGAAAACCCTTCAACAAACTTGCGATAATAGCCAGCGAGACCAAGGAAACTCCGTACTTCCGTAACATTCGTCGGCCTTGGCCACTCTATGATTGCCTCAATCTTCTTGGGATCTACAGATATTCCATCCTCAGAGATAACGTGTCCCAGAAATGCTACACTGTGCAGCCAAAATTCGCATTTACTAAATTTGGCATACAGTTGCTTCCTTCGTAAAATGTCTAGGACGATCCTTAAATGGGCTACATGGGACTCTTCATCAGGTGAGTAGATCAAAATATCATCGATGAAAACCACAACAAATTTGTCCAGTTGCTCTTGAAATACTCGATTCATCAGATCCATAAATGCTGCAGGGGCGTTGGTCAATCCGAACGGCATTACAAGAAATTCATAGTGTCCATAACGTGTCCGAAATGCGGTTTTCGAAACATCCTCGGCTTTGATTTTTAATTGGAAGTATCCCGAACGAAGATCAATCTTACTGAAGATTCGTGCTCCCTGTATCAAGATATCTTTAGGCAGTGTTCAAAATAGGATTAATCATTGAAATAAAACTCTTAAATCGCTTACCCGAAGCTGATCGAACAGATCGTCGATCCTAGGCAATGGGTATTTGTTCTTTATCGTGATCTTGTTGAGTTCTCGATAGTCGATACACAACCGCATACTTCTATCCTTTTTCTTTACAAACAGTACTGGAGCACCCCAAGGCGAGACACTTGGTCGGATAAGCTTCTTTTCTAGCAGCTCACACAGCTGCTCCTTTAATTCTTTCAATTCAGCAGGTGCCATTCGATAAGGGGCCTTTGATATCGGCTCAGCTCCCAGAATTAGATTGATTTCAAATGCTATTTCCCGATCTGGAGGAAGGCCCGGTAATTCCTCTGGGAAGACATCAGAATATTCTCGAACTACCGGAACTTGCAAAGGGTCATGTGGCGCTTGATCAACGCTTAGCGCATAAACTAAAAATCCTTCGTGCCCTTTCTTTAACGCCTTACTGGCATGAATCGCATTCACATATATGTTTTTAGAAGATTTCTTCAGCTTCGAACCTCCCTGAAAAGTCACCTCCTTTCGTGTTGGGTCCTTAATAGTAACCCGCCTTTCACTACAATCGATGTGCGCGAAGTTCTTGGAAAGCCAATCCATTCCAAGAATTATGTCGAAGTCGCTCATGTGTATGGGGATCAAGTCTGCTATAAATCGTTGTTCATCGAATTCAATTTCACATCCGTTGTACAATTGATGGGAGACAAGCACCTGGTCACCAGCTGCTTGAACTCTATAGGGTGTCTCAAGGGGAACTGGACTATGGTCAATATTCTTTGCGAATTTCTTCGAGATAAATGAGTGGCTAGCGCCACTATCAAACAATACATTCGCATGTACAGAACACACTAACATAGTTCCTGGATCATGCAAGGTTAACTAAGAAAACAACAATGCAACGATACCTTTGCAAAAATATTATTGCATGACTTTTAAAACATACATGTCACTACGTCATTAGCTTCCTCAACTGCTGCGTCAGTCATAGCATGGACCCTTGCATTAGCGCGCTGACGTTGATTCCTTGAATGTTGCTGCTGCTGGGTCCCCTTCTCTGGGCAGTTTTTACTTATATGTCCAACTTTTCCACATCCGAAGCACGTGGTCCCCTTATCTGGACAATCCTTGAGGATATGACCCACCTTCCCACACCCAAAGCACTTGCCTGCCTGGATAAAACACTCCCCAACGTGACGCTTCTTACAGTGAGAACAGATCGAAATAGCGGGCTGCTGGCCCTGATTCTTTGTCTGATTCTTCTGCTGAGAACGGTGCTGAAAACGGTTCTTCCCTTGTCGTCCTGGTCCTCTTGAATTCTGCATAGCCGCTTTGCGGGACCCTCCATTTCCTGACACTTCCCTTCCTTTTTTCTGTCCCATCTCGTCTCGGCGAATAATATCTCTCTCAATTCTGTAGCAAGCATCCAACAGTGCACCAAAATTGACTGGATTCGCATTAACTAACCATGTTCGGATTCTTGGATTTAATCTTCTCTCAAATTTCAGCATTTTGGTCTCCTCGTCATTCATGGTAGATGGCTGAAATCTGTCCAAGGCTATAAACTTATTGGCATACTCTGCAACTGTCATCCCTTGCTCTTGTATCAGCGACTCAAACTCATGTCTCTTTTGCAACTTCACAGAAGGTGGTATGTAAAATTTGTTAAATTCTTGAAGAAATCTCTCCCATGAAATTGGTCACGGCAAAGATTGCAAATTGGCCTTCCACTACTGGTTCGCTTCTCCAAGTAAAAATGGTCTGACAGCTTGAGTTTTCACCTCCTCAGGTGCACGAATCAATTCAAAACAATTTTCCACCTCGTCCAACCATTTCTCATCAGCATCTGGGTCCGATTTTCCCTCAAAGGGTGGAACGTTAGCTCTTTTCAGTTTCTCGAAGTAGTACTGGGCATCCCTGACGGGCTCATGAGGCTGAGGTGCATTCTGCTGTAACATCACTTGACCGATCTGAGTCACGGTCTGACAGAAATTCTGAAAAGCATTAATGTCTGGAATCATCTGTGGCAAGGGTGGATGAACATTCTGAACCGGGGGCGGATTTTGATCCTGTGGCGGTGGTGGAGGAACCTGGGCAGGCGGAGGAGGAATAGGCTCCTGCACATCTGGTCTGGCCCTAGTAGGTCTGCCTCGAGGTCGTGCCATCTGCACTATGAAGTGTTGGGGTTTTATTCAAGGTTAGAATATCGATATAAGTGACAGAATTTAATTCATAATCCACTAGGAATTTAAATGGATAACTCAAGATGGTATAAAATTTCATAGACAGATTTCGTTACCAAGTCATGACCCTAGTTTCCAGTTTAAATCATCCTAGTCTAAGGTCAACTCTCATCTAAAATCATGACTTAGAGCTAAGGTCAAACTTAGATTTCTAAAATCGTATCTTAATTCTATATTCTGCCGAGATCTAAAGCCTCGGCTCTGATACCACCTGTAGCGCCCCGCACCCCAGCCTAGCCGGATACGGTGCGCCCGCCGTACTTCACTACGGAGAGTACCAGGCGTCAATCCATAACATGTCATAGTCCATAACAAAATATACGGACTTTCCTGCTTACACATCAACAGGTAAGCGAAGACTGAGGCAGAATAAAAACTTTTAAATTAGAACATTCTAAACATCCATCGTAAAGACTACAACCAGGTTCTTGAAGTAAAGAAAGTCTGAAAATCCAAAAATCAATGTTCCCAGCATAAATTCATCAAAGTCCATCAAACATAACTGTCACAATAAAAATCCTTAAGCCATCCTCCTCTCGCACTCTTATGGATAGGGAACCCTAGGCTCATCCTCGATCCACTCAACCCTGTTCCCTGCAGGTTCTGGGAGGAAAAATAAGGGGTAAGTGACAACGTCACCAGCAAGTATACCATAAACGATCATGAATTAAATGGAAAGTATACACGAGAACCAAACCCCAAAATTTGGTTTAGTAACATACCTGACCTTCCAACCAGTATCCTTAGATAACAAGATCATAACTTACGAAATAACATTAAAATCATAACTTAGAGGATCTTGAATCGTAACATACTGGCCTAAGCAACAGTGTACCGAACATGCGACTAGCTATTAAATGCACATGCATGGACATGCACATGTGATGCAGTATGATAAAATAGGGCAAATTTCGTTCATTCTTTCTTTCAAAACATCATCGTCAGTGGAAACAAGAGAGTATTCAGATCTATTATATCCGGATCTGAGGCGGTCATATTCATCCCTTCGAATCTATTATTTCCGGATCCGAAAACTGTCACATCATCAATCATAGTCGTCAGGTCTATTCTTTCCGGGCCTGAACGGTCATAATCAGGTCTATTCTTTCCGGGCCTGAACGGTCATGATCAGGTCTATTCTTTCCGGGCCTGAACGGTCATAATCATCATAATCAGGTCTATTCTTTCCGGGCCTGAACGGTCATAATCATCAGATCAATTAATCCCGGATCTGGAGCGGGTTAAGCTGGCCAGAAACAAATGGTACCATAGGAATCTTCTTTCAAAACTGAAAACTTCTTTTCTTTAAAAACGCTTTTTCATCATTCTTTGGCATAAAATCAGTTTCATAAATCATGTAAATGACGATGATGCAATGCGTGACGTGCGATATGCAATTCGTGACAAAATGCATCACCTAAATACAAGTATAACCTTGTTCTTTAAGCTGAAGAAATTTTCCAGAACTTATGCTCTGTTCATGAGGCCTCCCAACATAACAAATCAGGCCTATTTTCATACTCTCTTGCCATACTTATGCATTACGGTGACTTAGACGGATGTCATAATAATTTCGTAATATTCCGAAATGTCTAAAGTCCTCAAAACATCAGATTACCATAAAAAGGGTACTGCTGAAATCAGCAGTGCAGTACCGCCTTACCTCAGTCTCGTGGGTCATAAAACTCTATTCCTTTTGATCCATCACCTGGAAAACATAGCTAATTCATCAAGGAACAGGATTCATAAGGCTAAACATCACATTCAAGCCTAAATGATCAAGGTCGAAGCCTTACAACTTATGACATCAATCTGTCCTGTTTTCCAGTTTCGTACCACTAACTTCAACTCAGTTGTTGACCATCAAAATGGTGGTTTTAAGATGGTTTATTTACATGAACATGTACCTTTATGCCTTAGGTAATTACCATAAAAATTCCAAGGCAATCTAATAAGTTTAAGGGGGTCATCTAATTACTTTCTCAAAATGGACACATGCAGAACCTGGAATGAGCAGTTATATCACGAATTTAATTGTGACCAAACCACAACTCCTTTTACCAAAATTCCAACTCACAGATGTCATACACACATCCAATTATCATCATGTCAAAAATCAGCTCATTTGCACGTTCCTAAGGTTCATTTTCAAGCCACACATCTTACTATTCAAAACTGTCCTATTCCAGCAACTCTGTTTGAGCAGTTTTACCAAAAACTTCATTAAAAATAATCCACAACTCTTTTTACTAAAATTCAAACTCACACATTTCATAAACATATAAAGCTATCATCCTACCAAAAATTAGACCATTTGAACACTCCTAAGACTCCTTTTCAGGTCGTACAACAGGCAAAATAATTCTGTCCAACTCCAGTACTTCTGTTTGACCAACTCTTACTAAGCATTTCATTTAGGACAAACCACAACTCCTTTCATTGAAATTCCAACTCACGCATTTCATATACTTATGAGGTTAACATCACACCAAAAATTAGCCAATTTAAATACTGCTAAGATTCATTTTCAGGTCATGCAAAACGTCACACTGTTCTGCCCAGTTCCAGTAATTTCATCTTGAGCAGTTCTACCAAAAGATTTATTAAAAATAAACCATAACCCTTTTTACTACAATTCCAACTCTCACTTTTACTACACACATAGAGCTAGTGTCATGCCAAAAATTAACTTAATTGAACGCTTCTAAGGTTCGTTCTCAGGTCATACAATCAGCCACAGAAATCTGCCCAGTCCCAGTAGTTTCAGCACTTCTTCATTTTTCATTGTTCAAACCTTCTGCAATCAACTTCATTTATTAAGATGACTTACCATACATCATTTACACATTTAAACATAGTTATTCCAATTCTCCTAACTCATTTTTAGGCTACACATAACTCATACCAAACAGTCACAACACATTCATGTAGCAAGTCATTCAATCATGCCAACACCTTTCTTTATAACAACTAGTTTTCATGTCTTATACTTAGAATCTTCAACTAAAATCCATAGCTTAAAGATGGCTAGTCATTCAAGCATACACTTCACAAATAAGTCAAGATTTTCTAGAGTATACTTGCCTCTTTTAAGCTAGGAACCTTCCTCTAGCTTGAATCTTGGATGAAATGAAGTGAAGTCTCCCTCCAACTTCAATCACACCCCACGGTTTTGGAGGAAGAATGAGAATGAATGTTAGCTATTATCTTAAGTGAAGAATAGAGCTAAATGAAGGCTAGATTATCTTACCAAGATGAGGCTTGAATGGAGTTTAATCCACCAAGAAGCTAACACCACTTAGGAGCTTGGAAAGTTTGAACCTAGTGACCATGGAGGTCACGGTTTTGGCAAGCATAAGAGAGGAAATGTGAGCTTCTATCTAAGAATTATGAAATTCAACTAAGTATCTTGACATGCAACTTACCTAGATGATTCTTGGAGCTTGAAGATGAAGAGGATCTTGGCAATTGTAGCTCTAGCCAACCTTATGGAGTGATGAGGGTTTAGAAATAATCTAAGTGTTCAATGCTCTAATATCTTGCTTGTACAATTCTTGATGGTGTGGAGATTGAATATGGAGATGAAGCTATTTACTAAATACAAGAAGAAGAAGACTCCATTGTTGGTGAAGGGAGGGGGGGCGGCACATGCATGGTCAAGGGAGGGAGCACAAGGCATTAAAGGAAGGAAAGAATCTTTGGGTCTTGGAATTTGACTAGCCTTTGTCTCCCATGCTTGCATGCATGGTTTATTTTATTCTTAAACTTTCATATAAAATAATAGAATGGAAATTAGAAGGAGCCTTCTAGAATCCTTGGTGGGGGGCGAATTCTAGGGGTGTTGGGAGGGGTATTTTTTTTTATTATTTCCCATATTTTCTTATTTCATGTTGGTATAATTACTCTACTACTTGTAATCTCTATTCACTTTTGGGCTTAGTTTTAATATGGCCCTTAGGATAAGCCTTCTTATAATTTGAAAGAACCTTCTAAGGTCCTTTGAGGCCTTGTGGCCGAATCCCTCAGGGTCTTGGGGTGAATTGGCCATTTCACATGCTTCATAACTCATACTTGTATGATTATATATTATTTGCTTTGAGCAAAAGTTAAGTAAAGAAGTAATAATCAAACTTGATAAATTGTACTTAAAGGATGCAACCTTTATTAATTCACTTGTACAATGCTCAAGTACAATATGATTTTCCGCTGGGTACAACACTAAGTTTGCAGAAACGAGATTCTTAAAAATCTCGTGTACATGTAACATTGACTAATGACAACTTCTTTCCAGAAGTAAAGTCTAACTCTACACTATCTTTACCCAAGACTTTTGTGGCGCTGCGATTTTCCATTAGAACTTGCTAGCTATTGTCCACAACTTGATTCTTGAAAAGATCCCTATTGTTGTATACGTGTACAGTTGCACCCGAATCGAACCACCAGTCATTTGTGATCTTGTTCGTAGCCATATGCAGCTCGGTCACCATGCCAACATGCAATCTGGAGATCATTACACCAATTGATCAGTTCCAATGTCTGCCATATTTGCATTATTGACAATTTGGGAACTACCACCCTGTTTTTGCTTCTTTCTAAACCAACAGTCCTTTTTGAGGTGTCCCTTCTTGCCACAATTGTAACATCTCTTTCCTTTCTTGGAACTTTCTATCTTGTCTGCGGGTTCAGCTGTATCCGAGTTCTTTCTCTTGTTTCCACTCCAACTCTCTGTTTTTCCTTTGACATAATGCACTCTTGGTGCATCTTCAGAAACATGCCTTTTGACAAGACTTCTAGTCTCCTATTCAATACGCAAATGTTTCTGAAGTTGTTAAAGGAAAAAGGATTTTGTTGAGTGCAGTAACTTTTTCATGTAGTCATTCTAACAAAGGGGAAGCTTATCAATTATCCCTCCTACTTGCAATGCCTCATAAACTTCCACACGCAACTCCTTGAGTCTGGAAACAATGACCTGAAACTCGTGCACTTGGTCTATAATTGAAAAATTTTCAATCATCCTAAAATTAAAATATTTCATCTCCTGGAATTTGTATGCGCCTTGTTTCTCATTGTTACACTTGAACTTCAAGGTGTTCCATATCTCCTTTGGTGATGTCGTGGTCGTAAACATATCGTAGATACGATCTAACAGATTGTTGATGATGTGACCCCAGCACATACTTCATCCTCTTGCCTCTTCCTCCAGGCGACCTTCACCGCCTCATCATCGTCGTCATGGGGGGTTGGCAATTCTTTCAAGTTTGGGTCCAAACAGTACCCAAGTTGCAATACGGTAAGCAAGAACATCATCTTATCCTTCCAACACAGGATATTCGTGCCATCAAAACGGTCCAACTTCATGCTCTCCTATCTCAAAAGTGTCTTTGAATCCATATCAATATTCCTTACGATTGTTAGAAGATGGATACAATATAGCAGTAGGAGTAGTGGAAGGTTGATGGCTTGAGGTGTGTATAAACACTTTCCGTAAGAAATATTTGCCCCCACTAGTTGCTAGATGATTGTAGACAAATCTCTTTCTAGGATACAACAGCCAAATAATCTCTTATCCTCAGCAATAAGGATAGAAATCCAATGAACTTTCAATTGAGAATGCTTTTGAAGAGAAAGAAGAATTTCAAAAATGCTAGAATAAACTAGAGCTTAAGATATCTTGAAATGTGTTGCAATAGCCTTTTTATAGGCTATTGAACATCATATCAGACGTTTTTAGTTGTTGCATGGTGATTGGATATGTCCTTTCGTGCATGAGTTACAAGTTTAGGTGAAAAATCACTTTTGTTGGGCACATCGATCGATCGTATCGATTGATGTCTCACAGTAAGCTCTAACTTTTCATCCAAGCTACTTCGATCGATCTATATATTGATGGAAGTCACATCGACCGATCCATGTCATCGATCAATGTTGGACAGTGTACTCCAACTTTGCACCCATGCTACATCGATCGATCGATGTCATCGATCTATGTCCAACAGAATACTCAGCTTCATTTTCCAGCCACTTGGATCGATCCAAGTCACTTCGATCGACCACATCGATCGATCGAAGTCCTACGCCAAGTTATTCTTGCTTTCCTCATGCTCTAATTCACTTCCATTCTTCTTTTCATTGCCTTTACAAACTATTATAACATGACACATTCTCATAAGAAAGAAATGTATGCGAAAGTCGATGAAATCTTGAATAGTTGAAGCCTATCGGTCATGTGACTGTCACTTGGAGAGTGTTGCAGGATATTAGTAAGGAAGAAAAGGAGAATCCCTTGAACTACCATAGTGAGAAAAAAAACTGGTGATTGAGTTATGTTTATCGAAATCCAAAAATGGAGAAACGGTAAGAATAACCAAGCATTTGCAAGTCAGCAAAAATTGTCACCATTTTAATAAGATGATACTAAAGGTTTATGATCGCGGTTGGGATCAGAGGAGGTAAAAAATGAGGTAAAATATGAGGTCTCCAATCACAGATTGACACGAATACAAAAGTGGAAGAAGTTTAAATTTTTTTTGTTTTTAAAAAATAGTTACTTGTACACGTAGCAGCGCGTAATTAGAGGCCTCATTTTTTGCTTCATTTTTTGCCTCTTGTGATCTCAACCGTTTTGATCGAGAGATAGTTGTCAGGGACAGAAATCGGTTCCATCATTTCAAGAGAGGTGTTTGTTCGTGTAACGGTTAATTGGTAAATGGAACTTCAGAAACGATGAGCGATTGTGAATCTCTCTTTTAGCAGTATAATATTAATGGTGAGAGAAAATCAGGTTTGTGCGTCTCTCTGAAATTTGGAAGGACACTTATGCTTCATCAGTTTTGGTTTATGGGAGGCAAATACAAGTGATGAGCCAAAAAATATTCCCCGTTGGTCAACAACGGTCAACGTCGGAATGAGGCTAAGTATGGCGGGTCGGCCCGGAGGTTGGTCAGGACACAGGGCCCCACCCTCATCTCAGCCATACAGTCTCAATATTTCCAGGGGGCTAAGGATCTTACCATGGTCCAAAGGCCTCACTCAGGCCCAAGGGTTTTTAACTCGGCCACAAGGCCTCCCCCCGGCCCGCAGCTCCATCTCGGCCAAAGAGTTGGGCTCGGTCTCGGATCCGACCTTCTCATTGACCTCGGACCGCCTTTAACGGCGTCAGCCACAAGCATCATGAAGGGGTCCACCAACGCACTTCGAAGTCGGCCACTTTCATCTCGGCATGTTGACCCCACACCATCAGCCATCTCAGGCACTTCTGAGAACTTCTAGAAGGCTTCATCTCGGTTCTAGGAGTTTACCCCAGGTAATTCTACCAGGTGAAACTCCCAGCCAGATGTCCCAAGCTAGTTTATTCAGTTCAGCACCGAGCCACGTGGCGAGCATGCAAGAGCAAGAGTCATCCGACTGACCTCCTTGTCTGTCACGATATCTAAGCACTGCCCATGCATTGGTCCTAGCCGCCATATAAAAAGGCCGAGCAACAGGAAAGAGAAGGACAAGTTACGACAAGCTCTAAGAAATTACTCATCTTCTCCACAGTGAAAACACAGGTTTTACAAAAATGCCTCAGTTCATTTAAAACCTTCATCATATATAAACCTCTCCAGAAAAATGGCCCAAACTGACTTGAGCGTCGGAGGGTATTACCCGGGGCCATAAATCCCGGGTCCTCTGACCCTTTCTCTTTGTGCAGGTCAGCAACTCATTCACTAAGGACAATTGACGGAGTTCTAACGGCACCGCATCATACAACTACTTGGTGATAAATTCAGACATCATCATATTGGCGCTAGAGGAAGGGCCCCGAACCTCCGTCATTTAATTCTGTTTAACTGCACCGTTTTATTTAAACAAGTCAGCGCAGATGGGTAAAGACGCCCGTGAGGGACTAGGAGAGTCCTCCAATCAACAACGACGTAAAGAGACCCGCTCTTCTCATCCCGGACAGGATTCCAGGAGGACAGAGCCAGAAAGGAAGAAGGTCCCGAGTATAACCGCGGATGAGAGAAACAAGGCCATGAAGTATGTGGCCGAAAACTTGGAAGTATTTGAAGCCATGGTGGAACGGCTCAAAGGGAAGAGACCAGAGATGGAATACATAGAGGAAGATTCAACATCTTTCCATCCAAAGCAGAAGACCCAACTGCAATTTTCTCATCATCCTCAAGGGTTTATGGCGGATGCTAGGCGCAGTGGTGACAGAGCCCCAACGATAGAGTCGGTGCCTATACCTAGGCAACGCCTGGGTATAAAGCCCCGATCATTTAAAAGTGTTCGACAGGAGGCAGGTCCTCGCAGGCCGAGGAGCCGACCTGAAGAACCTAACCCTGAATACTTGAGGGTGATCTAGGAAAGCCCATTCTCCTGGGATATTGCAGAATACTTGGCATCGGACAGTTTTAAGATGCCAAAAATGGACACATACGATGGTACATCTGATCCGACGGACCATCTCTTTCAGTTCCAGACGGCGATGAGTCTAAAGAATGCACCAGATCCGCTCTGTTGTAAGACCTTCCCTATGTACTTGCGGGGGAAGGCAAGAAGGTGGTTCCAGGAGCTCCCACCCCAGTCGGTGGACTCCTTCGGATAGCTGGCACAAAAATTTAAGTCCCAATTTGTATTGAGTGCGCCATTCATAAAGAATTCTTCGCACCTTATGACCCTGAAGCTAGGTGCGGAGGAATCTATATTGAAGTATATGCAGCGCTTTTCTAACGAGTCATTGCAGGTCAGTGACTGGAATGAAGGAGTGAAAGCCGCTGCGTTTATTAACGGTCTCAGGGCAGGTCGCCTCTTTTCACAGCTTGCCGAAGAGGGGCCTACTACATTGAGAGAGTGCCTGGAAAAGGCGCACCAGTTTGCCCGAGGAGAGGAGGCAAATCGATTGAAAAAAGAAGCCGAGCAGAGTACCCGGCGAGAGGCTCGGCCCAGTTTCCGAGAAATTCAACCTGAAGACCAACGCGAATGGCACAGTGCGTTCGATCGCCTTGGTGTCCGAGGCAAGCGAGGTCAAGAAAGATTGCCCCTTTTGGCTTCAAAAGATAGGATTTTAGCCGTCATGGAAAGAAATGGCCTAAGAACGGACCCCAAGCCCTTGGCAGGTCCCAGGGACAAGAGGGATCCAAAATTGTATTGCCGATATCACCGTGATGTCGGCCATGACACTGAAGATTGTCGGCAGTTAGCTCAAGCAATTCGGAAGTTGATTGAGCTGGGGCATTTGAAACAGTTCTATGACCCGCGCTCCCGGCTCCATAACCGTCTAAGCTTCCGAAAGAATGTGCCAAAGGATAAGTGCCGACCCGAGACACCCCCAACACATCCCAGGTCGGATGATGATGGGGACCGAGACCAGCCAGAGGCCACAGTTCAGCCTCAGATCAATTCCATAATTTACACCATCTCGGGAGGTCCGTCACAGCCAAACCCCGGTGGTCCCAGTTCGTCAGGTACGTCAACTGGGCCTCCCCCAAAAAAACGGAGATTAGCTCGAGAGTTGGTTTACGGACCAAAGGATTTAATCCCGCTTGATTCTAATAATACGGGGTTAGTCATTGGATTATGCATTCATATAGTGCCGGATGGAATCGTAGAGGTACGGAGAGTGTACGTGGATACTGGGAGTGCCGTGAACATAATGTATTATCATGTATATAAGCAATTGGGTTTGGCGGACTCCCAAATGACTCCAGTAGCTTCCCCTCTGTATGGATTCACTGGTATGCCTATTCGGCCAGCTGGCCTGATCACACTTAGTGTCAGCTTTGGCAAACCCCCGGCATACCATTGCTTATGGATGGATTTCGTGGTGCATGTTAGCATGAAGTTCCCTACCCCAGGTGGAGTAGTTACCTTGCAGGGGGATATTCCTATTGCCCAAAATTGTTACGCAGTGGCCACCCAAGGGAGTGGGACTGTCCAGCAGGTTGTTCTGGATGATCTCATTCCCCCAGCAGATGAATGTTTACAAACAGATGACACGGTTCAGGAATTCATCTTGGATCCAGGTCGGCCAGAGAATACAATCAAAATTGGGACCTGGATGCCAGCTGAGACTTTGGCTCAGCTCCAGAATATGCTAAGGGAGTTCGCAGAAATTTTTGCTTGGACGGCAGAAGATATGCCTGGAATCCCAACTACCTTAGCAGAACATCGGCTTAATGTGGATCCTCAGGTCAGGCCCATTAAGCAGAAGAAAAGAAACTTTGCACCAGAGAGGAACAAAGTGATAGCAGGGGAGGTCGAGAAACTCCTGGTGGTAAAGTTCATCGAAGAAGTCTTGTATCCAATTTGGTTGGCCAACCCGGTTGTAGTCCCTAAGCCGGACAAAAGCTGGAGAATGTGCGTTGATTATACTGACTTAAACAAAGCTTGCCCAAAAGATTGTTACCCCCTACCGAAGATTGACAGATTGGTAGATTCTACGTTGGGGTACGAGGTCTTTGATTTCTTGGATGCCTTTAAGGGTTACCATCAGATCATGATGGCGAAAGAGGACCGAGAGAAGACCTCCTTCATAACTGAGGTGGGCACCTACTGTTATATTAGCATGCCTTTCGGCTTAAAGAACGCTGGGGCAACTTATCAACGTCTAGTTAACTCATTGTTCAAAAACCAAATTGGCCGAATTATGGAAGTATATATCGACGATATGCTGATCAAAAGTAGGGTCCTAGATCAGTATATCTCAAATTTGTGCGAAGTATTTGTCATCCTAAGAGAGTCTTGCATGAGGCTGAACCCAAAGAAATGTACCTTTGGGGTACGAACAGGAAAGTTCCTTGGGTACATGGTCTCTAAAGAAGGAGTGCAGGCCAATCCAGCTAAAATTGAAGCTTTGGAAAGCATGAACCCACCTCAAAACGTTAAAGAAGTTCAGAGGTTAACAGGACGAATCGCAGCCTTAAGCAGGTTCCTTTCCAAGTCCGCTGAGAGATCGTTGCCTTTCTTCCAAATTTTGAAGAAAAGAACAGCTTTTCTCTGGGATGAACAGTGCCAGGAGGCATTTGATGACTTAAAGGCACATCTGGCCGAGGTGCCCATGTTAACTTCTCCCGTTCCAGGAGAAACTTTGTACATATATTTGTCCACTTGCCATGAGGCAGTGAGTGCAGTTCTGCTCAGGGAGCATGATGCAGTCCAGAAGCCTATTTACTTTGCAAGTAAAGTCTTGCATGGAGCCGAGGTGCGGTACCCAAACACTGAGAAAGTCATTCTGGCATTAGTGGTGGCGGCAAGGAAGTTCCGTCCCTACCTTCAAGCTCATCCTATAATCATGGTGACTGATCAGCCCTTAAAGCAAATTTTATCTCGGCCGGACACATCAGGCCGAGCTGCCAAGTGGGCAATAGAACTTGCCGAGTATGACATCAGTTATAAGTCACGTACCTCGATTAAAGCTCAAGCCTTAGCTGACTTTTTGGCTGAAGGAATATCTGTTGAAGAAGATCCTCCCTCAGCACAGGGTTGGACCTTATATGTAGATGGATCTTCTTCAAGGGAAGGAAGTGGTGCAGGCCTCCTAATAGTTAATCCCAACGAGGAAGAGACCGAGTATGCCTTACGCTTCGACTTTGAGGCTACTAACAATGAGGCTGAGTATGAAGCTCTGATAGCCGGATTGAGCTTGGCCCGGAAACTGGGGGCACAGCAGATAACCGCACGAAGTGATTCGCAGCTCATAGTTTCTCAGATCAATGGAGATTATGAGGCGAAGGAAGACAATATGAAGCGGTATCTGGCTAAAGTTCAACATTTGAAAGGAATGTTTGAATGCTTTGTGATCGAACATATCCCCAGATCGGCCAATAAACGAGCCGACGCACTGTCTCGGCTAGCCTCATCGACCTCGGTCACAATTGGGAAGAAGATTGTTGTAGAGTTGGTAAAGCATCGCGCTTTTGATGGAAATGAAGTCTTACAACAAGACTATCGTAATACCTGGATGGACGAGATAGTCACCTATCTACAACATCAGACTCAACCTGAGGATAAGTCACGAGCTCGGCAACTCCGCCTGAAGGCTTCCAGGTACGCACTCTTTAACGACCACTTATACAGGAAATCTTTTTCCCAACCGTGGTTGCGATGCGTACCTGAGGACGAAGGAGATTACATTCTCCGTGAAATGCACTTGGGCATATGTGGAAGTCATTCTGGAGCATGTTCATTGGCCCGCAAGTGCTATTTGGCTGGGTATTATTGGCCCACAATTCGCAAAGATGCGGAAGAGCTGGTCAAAAAGTGCTCATCATGTCAGGCTCACGCTCCATCTTCTCATTTGCCGAGTCATGAAATGGCCAGTATCTCCAGTCCTTGGCCGTTTGTGCAGTGGGGTATGGACTTAGTGGGGCCTCTACCCCGAGCTCCTGGCTCGGTCAGATTCTTGTTGGTAGCAATTGACTACTTTACTAAATGGATAGAGGCTGAGCCACTGGCCACCATAACTGGGGCTCAAGTCAAAAAGTTTTTGTGGAAAAACATTATTTGCCGATTTGGCCTACCCCAGATCTTGATCTCAGACAACGGAAGGCAGTTTGCTGAGGATCCGGTAAAGAGTTGGTGCCTTGATTTGCACATCAAGCAACGCTTTACCTCAGTAGCACATCCCCAGTCAAATGGCCAAGTTGAACTTGCGAACAGGATTATTAAGGATGGGCTTAGAAAGCGATTAGACAAAGGGGCACAAGTTGGGTTGAAGAATTACCCAGCGTCTTATAGGCATATCGGACAATTCCCTCAACTTCGACGAGAGAAACACCTTTCTCATTGGTATATGGCACAGAAGCTATCATTCCTGTAGAGATAGGCTCCACCTCAACTCGAGTTGATTGTTACTCTGCTGCAGATAACAATCAAGAGTTGCGGATAAATTTAGATGAACTCGAGCAGAAGAGGGACCGAGCTCACATTCGCATGGCTCAGTATAAGAATTTGATTTCCCAGCATTACAATTCTCGGGTACGACCGAGGTCTTTTCGAGTGGGAGACTTAGTGATGCGAGACAACGAAGGCAGTCACGCTATGTCAGCAGGAACCTTTAATTCCAAGTGGGAAGGTCCTTATCGCATTGTTGAAGTATTTCCAACGGGGGCTTACAAGTTACAAACTCTGGAAGGACGAACTCTCCCACGGACCTGGCATGTTTCCCATCTCAGACTTTTACATCAATGATGCAAAATGTAATTACTCTGTATATGAATACGAGTTCTTTATGATGCAACTTTCAAGAGTCAAGTGTCTGAGCCCAATTTGAGTAGTACGAAAAGCTTCTTAAGACCTCAGCATGCCTGAGGCAAAAGACCTCGCAGGTTCGAGGCAAATGCCCGCTAAAGGGTATCTTAAGACCTCAGCAGGCCTGAGGCAAAAGACCTCGCAGGTTCGAGGCAAATGCCCGCTAAAGGTATCTTAAGACCTCAGCAGGCCTGAGGCAAAAGACCTTGCAGGTTCGAGACAAATGCCCGCTAAAGGGTATCTTAAGACGTCAGCAGGCCTGAGGCAAAAGACCTCGCAGGTTCGAGGCAAATGCCTGCTAAAGGGTACATTAAGACCTCGGCAGGTCTGAGGCAAAAGACCTCGCAGGTTCGAGGCAAATGCCCGCTAAAGGGTACATTAAGACCTCAGCAGGTCCGAGGCAAAAGACCTCGTAAGTTCGAGGCAAATGTCCGATAAAAGGGAATACTAAAACCTCGGCAAGTCCGAGGTGAAAGACCATTAAATGGCGAAACAAGACCTTGGTGTGTCAGAGACAAAGGTTAAAAAAGTGATTCATAAAATTTTAGCAAGTCTGAAGGAGGAGTTTGCTGAAGAAAAGATTTATGCAAGCAAACCTTAAGTTTTCTCTTATGAAAGCCGAGGTGAAGTTAAGCAAAGCATAACTTCAATCCAAATAAGAATTTGATCTCAAGGAGGTGAAGTTTATGTCAAACCTGCTAAGGGTTTGGTTCAGTCCAGATGACAGGTTCATTCTGATTTAAAGGCTTAGTTTATCTTCTAATAAAGTTCATCAAGCTTGTCAAGTTTGACTTAAAAAGTTAGCAACAATGGCATCAAAAAATAAACTTGGTAAAGACATTGAAGACAAAGAAAATAGCTGAGCCCGAGAGTTGAAAATTTTCATTGATATAAACATTGAAATACATATTCATGCCTGGCCTAAAAAAGTTAAACAAAGAAGAGCCCTAAAGCCTACTCGTCCTTATCTTCATCTCTCAAGTCAGCTCCATCAACAAATTTTTGGAACAACTCTTCAAAGTCTTGAGCTGCTTGAGGATTGTAGAGTTCAGCTATACGGCGGTCTTCTCTTTTCAAATCTGGGTGAACTTGGGCACAGGCTTCAATCGCGTTCCTCTGGCCAACCTCCATGGCCGAGCCTTGAATCAGAAGCAAATTTTCTTCAAAAAAGCTGGACTTTCTGAAGTCTTGAATCGCTTTGATCTCAGCATCGATCAAGTTCTGGCGCAGCAGGTTGTTCGTCTTTTGCTCAGACTCAAGCCTCTGCGCCATCTCAGCCATATTTTTCTTCAAAAACTCAACCTCAGTGATTGATTGAGTGGAGGTCAGCTCCAGGTCTGCCACCTTATTCTCCAACTCATCAACCTTAGAGTTGGAGGTAGCCAACCTCGTCTCAGCATCCTCAGCCTTTTGTTGGAGTTTGGTGGTTCCCGCCTCTAGGTCAGTGACCTTTTGGGTTAGCTCGGCCCTCCTCTTCTCAGATTCTTTAAGTTGTCTCCGAGTG
This sequence comes from Eustoma russellianum, assembly GCA_036186865.1. Taxonomy (NCBI): domain Eukaryota; kingdom Viridiplantae; phylum Streptophyta; class Magnoliopsida; order Gentianales; family Gentianaceae; genus Eustoma; species Eustoma russellianum. Next base: position 11,399,863 of record AP025055.1, read on the forward strand.
GTCTCAAGCTCCCCAAGAAAATTCCTACAGCGGGTCACCACTTCCATCCCCTGGCCTCGGATCTACACAAAAAGATAGCGGTAAAGGGAAGTCCATTAACAAAATAAGTAAAGTACACAATAGAAGATTTACTTACCAGGGCAAGGTTGGACATATAAGCATTGGTCAGGGCCGCGAAATCTGTTGCCCTGAACCTCTGAAGATCCCGAGGTAGGATTGCTGCCCTATTAAGCCTTTCGGCTACAGCAGGGTTCTCAGCAGAATCTACCTCAGAAAACCCAATCAAGATTGGGTCTTGAACATTACCTGGTTGAGGCAAGATCTCCTCAACCAGGTCAGCAGTGATCATCTCCGAAGGCTGAGATGGTCCCGGATCACGACTGCTGGAGCCTTCACCCCGTTGTCTTTTTCGGGGGCGGAGGCTGGAGCCTTCCCCAGCGTCCTCGGGGACTTCAGAAACAGCCGAAGCCTGAGGCTGGATCTCAGCCTCAGGCTCATCATTAGCAATCATAATGGGCAGAGCTGCGAAGAAGGAAAAATGAGTCAGAACGCAAACTAGTGTTACAACACTTAAGGTCCTGTTTGAAAAAGTCCTACCTGGCTCAGGCTCCGTCAGTTCAGGCTCAGCATCAATAGCAGCACTTGGGGCAGGGGGCACTGCCGAAGTAGAGGCTCCTCCAGAGCCAAGGGTTGTTAATCTTCTCTCCCTTCGAAGTCTTTTTCTGGCTTGGTTCTCTGACATTATCTCAGCTCGAGATCTTGAGCCAGCCATCGCGCCTGCATCCAGAGTTAAACACTTAGATGCCAACAAAACAATCAAAAATAATAAGAATTCAAAAGACTCCAGTGACCACCTCGGATAGTAGTTAGTTGGTCAGGAGAAAGGGGTCGATAATCGTCACCAACAGCCGAGTGAGGTACATCGGCAGCCGCCCAGACCTCCGAATCCACCTTGCGCCAATCAATGACGATCGGAACGGACCGAATTCTGTCTGCTTCATCGCGGTACTCCTGGCCCGGCCACTTGTTGTGAATTCGGTCATGCTTCCAGATAGTTTCGCTTGGCAGTTCAGAACGTAAAATATAAAATAATTTTCCCTTCCACCTCTTGTTGGAGGAAGGAATGTTGATGGCAAAAGGAAAATCAATGTTGGTCCTTCGCTTGCTGAAATAATACCAGCTATGCGAAGACCGACATGCAAAAAGAGCTCGAAAAATGGTGGTGTTGAAAGGAAACTCAATAAGTCTAAGAAGAAGAATATAACAAAGAATGAGTTTGAGGCCATTTGGCTGAATTTGTGGAAGTCTGAGCCCGTAAGCTCGCATAATACGAATAACGGGCTCAGGAACAGGAAGACTAAAGCCGGACTTGAAATAGTCCTCATAGATTGCTTCATAACCCCTAGGGGGATCACAAGCAGTTTGACCCGGCAGAGGAAGAAGGGGTTGAAAGCGATTTCTATCTATTTTGTAATATTTACAAATCCTATTTAGGTCAGCCTCGGTCAGGCTAGAGGTAGTCTCTTGAACCATAAGAGTTGGCCGACCTCTTATGGGAGAATGAGAGGGACGCCCTTCGAGGGCCTGAGGATTTGCAGACGTCGGAGCAGAAGCCATCCTCACTGGCTCCGGTGAAGAACTGATCACGGTCAGGGCTCTGCTGGACTGAGCAGAGTCCCCAATGGACTGGACCAGGGTACCGATGGGCAGATCATCGGCGGAGGAAGACCTGCCGGACGGCAACGGAGAAGCAATAGCTTCTCCGCTTCCGGCGGCGTAAGAGCCACCCTCAGAAAGGTTTTGAGAATCATGGGATGAAGAAGACATTATGAAGATAAAGGGAGAACTTACAGAAAAGTTGAAGGAAAGAGACGCCGGAGGATGAAACGAAAGGTGATGGAGGCTGGAACTCGCCGGAATCAAGGAAGCTCGCCGGAGAAGAAAGCAGAGAGCCAGAGTAAAGGAGTGAAAACAAATAAAGAGCTAGAGTGATCCATAGAAGACCTATTTATAGGGCTTCATCTCGGCAACCCAAGCGTCGCTTGAAATAAATAGTCGTCGATCCATGAAACGGCGGGACACAAAAAGCTGCTCAACTGACGCTTTGTGCTCTGCGCAAACAGTAAATGTGCAGACCGAGCCAGCCAGAATCAGACACGTGCCAGAATAGACAGCGTGACAAGGAATCTAGTCAGAACTAGCTGATCGGTTCGGCCAGAAGTTATCATTAGCGCATCGTACACTGTGTTTCCAATAAATACACTAAGCGGTCCAGTAAAATCTTGACACGTCAGCGGGGGAAAGACAACTCGAGAAAAATCTGAGCAGATTAGCCTGCCCTCTCAGCTCATCTCGGCCAGACTAATCTGGGGGGCAAGTGATGAGCCAAAAAATATTCCCCATTGGTCAACAACGGTCAACGTAGTGGTCAACAACGGTCAACGTAGGAATGAGGCTAAGTATGGCGGGTCGGCCGGGAGGTTGGTCAGGACACAGGGCCCCACCCTCATCTCAGCCATACAGTCTCAATGTTTCCAGGGGGCTAAGGATCTTACCACGGTCCAAAGACCTCACTCAGGCCCAAGGGTTTTTAACTCGGCCACAAGGCCTCCCCCCGGCCCGCAACTCCATCTCGGCCAAAGAGTTGGGCTCGGTCTCGGATCCGACCTTCTCATTGACCTCGGACCGCCTTTAGCGGCGTCAGCCACGAGCATCATGAAGGGGTCCACCAACGCACTTCGAAGTCAGCCACTTTCATCTCGGCATGTTGACCTCACACCATCAGCCATCTCAGGCACTTCTGAGAACTTCTAGAAGGCTTCATCTCGGTTCTAGGAGTTTACCCCAGGTAATTCTACCAGGTGAAACTCCCAGCCAGATGTCCCAAGCTAGTTTATTCAGTTCGGCACCGAGCCACGTGGCGAGCATGCAAGAGCAAGAGTCATCCGACTGACCTCCTTGCCTGTCACGATATCTGAGCAGTGCCCATGCATTGGCCCTAGCCGCCATATAAAAAGGCCGAGCAACAGGAAAGAGAAGGACAAGTTACGACAAGCTCTGAGAAATTACTCATCTTCTCCACAGTGAAAACACAGGTTTTACAAAAACGCCTCAGTTCATTTAAAACCTTCATCATATATAAACCTCTCCAGAAAAATGGTCCAAACTGACTTGAGCGTCGGAGGGTATTACCCGGGGCCATAAATCTCGGGTCCTCTGTAGCGCCCCAGCCCGATACCGTTATCGGAACCAGTGCACCCGCCGTAGCCTACTATGAGAACTACGAAGCGTCAAGCAGATCAAGCATACATTCTTCATAATGTAAGTTAAAACCAGCGGAAACGTCATAAAATCTAAACCTTCGTTGTCAATATTACAACCAGAGAACTGCAGCGGAAATAAAACTGTTTGTTCCTCTAGCCGACATAAGTTTTAAAACAACATAATAACAATGAGTTCCAAACTCAAACAGAATAGTCCAGCATCTATCTATTCCCTTGTCCATCATCCCATTGAGCCCACTCGCCGTCGTCTTCGATAAATATCAACTCATAGTCAGGCTCACCTGAAAAGGAGACAGAATGATTGTTCTTAGCGAAAACTTCGCCAGCAAGTAACCCGTCTATACACCTTACGGAATCACACACGTCGAGTCACCAGTGTATAAAACATTGCCCAAAAATAAGGTGCTCGGGTTAGCAAATAGCATCTTAATAAGAATTCCTCAAAACAAATAAAGCACATATATGTACACAGATATGAGAACCATCATGTATTAAAACAACGTATCACATAGCAAGTCATAAACTAGTCACGTTTCTTGCATGTCAATTCTTATGCTCTGTGTATCATGATGCATGCACTTCTTTAAAATCACACACAGCACCCATGCATATGTCTTCTTTCATAAACATGTCATGCATGTCATTTCACAAACATTTCATCACTTTACATATCATATTCTTCGCGTAGCAGAACTTTATACCCTGTGGGTGATCAGTCCACAGCCATCATAACTTTATACCCCGTGCTGAAAGGTCCACGGCCCCATTACATATATCATATATCCGTGCTGAAAGGTCCACGGCCCCATTACATATATCATATATCCGTGCTGATAGGTCCACGGCCCCATAAAATACTTCATTTTCCGTGCTGATAGGTCCACGGCCCCATAACATACTTTATACCCTGCTGTTGATTCACAGATCACGCTCTTTATACCCTGCTTTCGCAGACGTGACTTTTATACCCTGTGATCAACCAGCAGCCATTTTGTCTTTCGCAAACTTTACCTTTCTTGTTCTTTTGCAAAACATATCTCAAATCAAATGCAAGTGCCCATGTCATGATGCAGGATGCACAGATAGCTTCATTTCAACATGTAACACACACACATACATCTTGTCTATCAAGGATATGGTCTTGCCCTCAAACACTCCCTAAACGTGTTTTACCAAGTCTATTTGTCTCACTTATTCACTAGAATTCAATCTTATGCTTACTTAATCAAACTTACCATCTACACCTCAAATATACCTCAAATACCCTTGCATTTTATGTTCAAAAGAAGTGTATAAAGTTACTACACTTACATAGGGCGCCTAAAGGGTCAAAAATACTTCCAGAATACTTGGAACACCACTTGAAGCGCCTAATGGTACATGAAGCGCCTCTACTAGGCGTTCGAAGTGTTCGGGGATGATTCAGGACACATTGAACACCACATGAAGCGCCTAAAGTGACTTGAAGCGCCTCATGTAGGCGTTCGAAGTGTTCTGACGGTTCTAAATTGCAGTTTTTCTGTACGGGAAAGCTCCAGGACACATGGAACGCTACATGAAGCGCCTATAGTGACATGAAGCGCCTCATGTAGGCGTTCGAAGTGTTCTAACGATGCCAAACTGCAGTTTTTCTGCAGTAACTTCCACCCTACTCCTTTCTTCTTCAACCCTTCCATATTCAACTCTTATAGATCCATCTTAACATCTAATTTCATCATACTTAACATACATCTAATCATGAATTGAAGTTTAGTTGTGCCGAACAACATCCACTCTAACTCTTCAATCATTCCCCATCTTTAAAGATTGTCATCAACAACAACCAACACAACAAGCCTACAACAATGTCAACTCTCATCCCTCAATTTCCTACACATACTCTCAACGTCAAGTGTAGACAATCAACATAAGAGTAGAGCAAGACAATAAGCAAGTCAAGATATACACTTTATGGGCATGCTTGACAACAACAAAGCACCACACAACTATTTCCAGAGATATGGCCCAAAGAACAATATTTTGCACAATTAGTAACAAGACTTACATATAACAAAGCATTTAAAATAGTCAAGACAAGAATACCAATGTGTGATTCATGTTTTCTCTTTGTAAGAACATAGGGCCTAAGTATCAAAATTTACGTAAAGCGTATAGAAAGATTACTTGCCTTGAATTCTAGATAAGCTTACGGATTTACTGCAGAACCTTGATGAGAATTGAACCTAGAATGGCCTTCTCCTTCCTCTCTTCTTCTTCCTTTTCCTCTCTTTCTCTTTTCTCTCTTTTCCTCTCCTTTTTCCTGCGGTTTCCCTCACCCTCTTTGATGTTAAAACCGTCCCCCCTAGGTTGAGATGGGGAGTTATACTAAAAGTGGTGTAACTCCCTTATCTCCTAGTAGGGACCTCTTAGGTAATTTCTCATACTTTCCTTTAATTCTACTTTTAACCCCTTTCTTTTGTTCTTCTATGTTTTGTGTGACTAAGTCACATTACCTACATCAATTGATTAGGTTGCATTCAAGGTTGACCTAAGTATCGAAAGTTGCGCTTAAAAAAAATCACGGGGTGTAACATTCCTCCCCCCTTACAAAAAGTTTTATCCTCGAAACTTACGTACCTTAGTCGAAGAGCTGAGGATACTTCTCCCGCATTTGTTCTTCGAGCTCCCAAGTGGCTTCCCGTTCCGTGTGATTGCTCCATTGAACCTTTACATAAGGGATTACTCGCTTCCTCAACACTTGATCCTTTCGGTCCACAATTTTCACGGGTACTTCCTCATATGTAACATCGTCCTTGAGTTCCAAAGGTTGAGCTTCAAGTACATGACTTGGATCTGCCACGTACTTTCTTAATTGTGACACGTGGAATACATTGTGAACTTGCGTCAACACCGGAGGTAATGCCAACCTATACGCCAAGGCTCCTATCTTCTCAAGTATTTCATAAGGACCAATGAATCGAGGGCTTAGCTTACCTTTTACTCCAAACCTCATGACGCCCTTCGTAGGTGAGACCTTTAAATAAACTTTTTCTCCCACGTCAAAATCCAATGGTCGTCGTTTGGAATCTGCCCAACTCTTGCTACGGTCCTGAGCCGTCTTGAGTCTTTCCCGAATGACCTTCACCTTTTCTAACGTTTTCTCCAATAGCTCAGGTCCTGTAATGGTCCTCACGCCCACTTCGTCCCAATAAATCGGAGACCTACATTTCCTTCCATACAAAGCCTCAAAAGGAGCCATATCAATTGCGCTGTGGTAACTATTGTTATAAGAAAACTCCGTCAGCTTTACCATTCCATCCCAACTCCCTTTGAAATCCAGCACGCAAGCTCTTAGCATATCTTCCAAGGTTTGAATTTGTCCGCTCGGACTGTCCATCAGTTTGGGGATGATATGCCGTACTCAACCTTAATTCTGTACCCATGGCTTCTTGAAATGCTGTCCAAAACTTAGATGTGAACCGTGAGTCTCGGTCGGATACTATACTTACCGGAACACCATGTAAGCTCACAATGTTCTCCATATACACATTCACTAGTTTGTCGAGAGGTGTTTCACTTGAAACGGGTAAGAAATGGGCAGACTTTGTTAAACGATCCACGATCACTCAAATCATGTCACATCCACTCCTTGTCTTTGGTAAACCGGCTACAAAATCCATTGTGACATGTTCCCATTTCCATTCCGGAATTTCCAACGGCATCAACAATCCACCGGGTCTTTGATGTTCCACCTTGACTTGTTGACACACCAAACACCTCTCTATGAATTCCGCAATATGTCTCTTCATCCCAGACCACCAATAGTAACGTTTGAGATCTCTATACATCTTGGTGCTACCGGGGTGTATTGATAACCTTGAATTATGAGCTTCTTGCAAAACTTCTTTCCTAAGTTCGTCAACATCCGGAACGCGTAATCTCTCCCTGAACCATAAGCTCCCATCCTCCTTAGTTCGAAATCCTTCAACTTGACTATGTTTCACCCTTTCCATGATCTCACTTAAAGCCTTATCTCCCTTCTGTGCCTCCTTTATCCGATCAATCAAACTCGGGGTGATAGTCAAGGCTGTCAAAACATTCACCGTGGATTCAATCAAATCTAAACCAAACTCCTCCATATCTCTTTCCAGTGGAGATTGTCGTGCATGGTTGGACTTCCTACTTAAGGCGTCGGCTACCTTGTTAGCCTTTCCCGGGTGATAATGAATAGTTAGGTCGTAGTCTTTTAGCAACTCCAACCACCTCCGCTGCCTCATATTCAATTCCTTCTGTGAGAACAAATACTTTAGACTCTTATGATCCGTGAATACCGCGCACTTCTCTCCATACAAATAATGCCGCCAAATCTTCAAGGCGAACACAACCGCGGCAAGTTCAAGATCATGTGTGGGATAGTTTTGTTCATAAGGCTTTAGCTGTCTTGAGGCATACGCGATGACTCGTTCGTTTTGCATTAAAACACAACCTAATCCATTCTTTGACGCATCACTATAAATCACAAATCCATCCGTTCCAGAGGGTTGAGCTAATACTGGAGCTGTCGTTAATCTCTTTTTAAGCTCCGTGAAACTCTGCTCGCATTCCGCCGTCCACTCAAACTTGGACTTCTTTTGAGTAAGGCGACTGAGAGGTACGGCAATTCTCGAGAATCCCTCCATAAATTTTCGGTAATAACCGGCTAGACCCAAGAAACTTCGCACTTCGGTGACATTGGTAGGTTTAGGCCATTCAGTTATGGCTTCCACCTTCTTCGGGTCAACAGCAATCCCCTCTTCTGATATCACATGACCCAAGAAAGCCACACTTCTTAACCAAAACTCACACTTGCTAAACTTTGCATAAAGTTGTTTCTGCCTCAAAATGCCTAGTACGGTTCTCAAATGCTCAGTGTGAGTTTGCTCGTCAGGAGAGTACCAAGAATATCATCTATGAATACCACTACAAACTTATCCAACTGTTCTCGAAAGACGGTATTCATAAGATCCATAAAAGCCGCAGGGGCATTTGTCAATCCAAATGGCATCACTAAAAATTCATAGTGACCATACCTTGTGCGGAAAGCTGTCTTTGCGATGTCCTCGGCCTTCACTCGTAATTGATGATATCCTGATCGGAGGTCAATCTTAGAGAAAATTTTAGCGTCCTTGAGTTGGTCAAACAAGTCCTCAATTCGTGGAAGGGGATACTTATTCTTGATGGTAACTTTATTCAACTCTCTATAGTCGATACACAGCCTCATTCTACCATCTTTCTTCTTTACAAACAACACAGGTGCTCCCCAAGGCGACACACTAGGTCGAATAAACTTCTTGTCCAATAACTCTTGCAATTGTTCCTTCAACTCTCTCAATTCCGCCGGAGCCATTCTATAAGGAGCTTTAGAAATAGGTTCAGTACCGGGGATCAAGTTAATCTCAAACTCAACTTCTCTCGGAGGTGGCACTCCTGGTAAATCTTCCGGAAACACGTCAGGAAATTCATTGACCACTCGAATTTGCTCCATAGACGACACCTCCTGAGTAACATCCATGGCATACACTAAGAATCCCTCAGCACCCTTCCTCAATGCTTTGCGTGCTTGTGCGACAGACACATATACCTTCTTGGGGACTTTCTTCCGTTCTGCATCTCCCTGAAATATTACCTCCTCCATCTTAGCATTCTTGATTGTCACTTGCTTCAACCGACAATCAATATTGGCGTGATTCTTAGCCAACCAGTCCATTCCTAATATAACGTCGAAGTCATACATCTGGATAGGGATCAGTGTGGCAGAGAATGCTTGTCCTTCAAACTCCAATTCGCAATCTCGATACTGCTGGTATGAAACCATAATCTGATCTCCGGCCGCTTGTACGCGATACGGAGTCTCTAACCATTCAGGCAAACTACCCAAGTGCTTAGTGAATCTCTTCGCTACAAAGAAATGGCTTGCGCCGCTATCGAAAAGTACATTGGCAGGCATCTTATTTACTAAAACCGCACCTGCTACTACATCGGTAGCCTCCTGCACATCTGTGTCCGTCATTAGATGTACACGGGCATTTGCTCGAGGCTTCACTCTCGGCTGCGGAGCCGCCTCTCCAGGGTTATTCTTCTTCATCTCCGGACAGTCTCTAATCAAGTGACCCACTTGGCCACATCGGAAACATGCTCCGACTACTTTCCTACACTCTCCAACATGGTTCCTGCCGCAATGTGGACAAACTCCTATAGCCTGCTGAGCTACTTGATTCTGGGGTGGCAGTCTCTGAAAATTTCCAACTGGCCCTCTCTTCGGAATCTTGACCCAACGTCCGGGTCTTCCACCCACTCTCACATCCTCCCTTGGTCTCTTGCCTCTTTCAGCCCCTCCTATGCTAGCTGCTCTTGCCGCCACTCGGCGAAAATCACTTTCAACACGGTAACACGCATCTAGCATATCCTCATAAGTTTTCATCCCTGCATTCACTATCGCCGATTGTATCCTCGAATCCAAACCCCTCTCAAACTTTGTCATCTTAAGACGATTATCATACATAATCGCAGGGGCAAACTTACCTAAGGCATGAAAACGATCTGCATACTCCGACACCGTCATCCTTCCTTGCTCCAGTCTGTCAAATGCTCTTATCTTGTCCAATATTGCAGTCTCCGGTACATAGTACTTAAGGAACACATCACAGAACTGAGTCCACGAGATCGGTGGAGTCATTCTTAACACCATTCCTTCCCACCATTCGCCAGCCTTGCCACTTAGAAGGGGTGTGGCTACCTCAACTTTTATCTCATTCGGAACTTGCACCAGCCGGAAACATTTCTCAACCTCAGCCAACCAATGCTGAGCCTCTTCAGGATCTGTACATCCTCCAAACTCCGGCACCCTCATCTTTCTCATCTCGCCATAGAAGAACCTGATGTTATGATGTGGCGGTGGTGGAGGCGGAGGCTGATGCTGCTGCACATACCCTTGTGCAATGACCGTCAGTGCATCAGTGAGTATTTGGGGTAAAACCACTTGTGGTGGCTGGTTCTCCTGTCATTTGCCAGAGTTGCCTGTGTTATCTTTTCTTGGAGGCATATTTTGCTGAAAGGTTAACATTTCATTAGCATTCAGTAAATACAAAAAGGTTACTGAAGGCTCGAATGCGTACTAATAGGTGAGATGTGTAGCATAACTATTAATACAAAATTAGGTAACAAGACGCGCTCGTACACACCCAACCCATATCATACTTAACCACTAAAGAGATCAGTACTTATAACTAAGGATCAACCTTAAAGGAGAATCATAGCTTAGGTGTCTAAAAATCATGAACTTAAGTTTCCGAACTAGATCTAAAGCCTAGTCTCTGATACCACCTGTAGCGCCCCAGCCCGATACCGTTATCGGAACCAGTGCACCCGCCGTAGCCTACTATGAGAACTACGAAGCGTCAAGCAGATCAAGCATACATTCTTCATAATGTAAGTTAAAACCAGCGGAAACGTCATAAAATCTAAACCTTCGTTGTCAATATTACAACCAGAGAACTGCAGCGGAAATAAAACTGTTTGTTCCTCTAGCCGACATAAGTTTTAAAACAACATAATAACAATGAGTTCCAAACTCAAACAGAATAGTCCAGCATCTATCTATTCCCTTGTCCATCATCCCATTGAGCCCACTCGCCGTCGTCTTCGATAAATATCAACTCATAGTCAGGCTCACCTGAAAAGGAGACAGAATGATTGTTCTTAGCGAAAACTTCGCCAGCAAGTAACCCGTCTATACACCTTACGGAATCACACACGTCGAGTCACCAGTGTATAAAACATTGCCCAAAAATAAGGTGCTCGGGTTAGCAAATAGCATCTTAATAAGAATTCCTCAAAACAAATAAAGCACATATATGTACACAGATATGAGAACCATCATGTATTAAAACAACGTATCACATAGCAAGTCATAAACTAGTCACGTTTCTTGCATGTCAATTCTTATGCTCTGTGTATCATGATGCATGCACTTCTTTAAAATCACACACAGCACCCATGCATATGTCTTCTTTCATAAACATGTCATGCATGTCATTTCACAAACATTTCATCAGTTTACATATCATATTCTTCGCGTAGCAGAACTTTATACCCTGTGGGTGATCAGTCCACAGCCATCATAACTTTATACCCCGTGCTGAAAGGTCCACGGCCCCATTACATATATCATATATCCGTGCTGAAAGGTCCACGGCCCCATTACATATATCATATATCCGTGCTGATAGGTCCACGGCCCCATAAAATACTTCATTTTCCGTGCTGATAGGTCCACGGCCCCATAACATACTTTATACCCTGCTGTTGATTCACAGATCACGCTCTTTATACCCTGCTTTCGCAGACGTGACTTTTATACCCTGTGATCAACCAGCAGCCATTTTGTCTTTCGCAAACTTTACCTTTCTTGTTCTTTTGCAAAACATATCTCAAATCAAATGCAAGTGCCCATGTCATGATGCAGGATGCACAGATAGCTTCATTTCAACATGTAACACACACACATACATCTTGTCTATCAAGGATATGGTCTTGCCCTCAAACACTCCCTAAACGTGTTTTACCAAGTCTATTTGTCTCACTTATTCACTAGAATTCAATCTTATGCTTACTTAATCAAACTTACCATCTACACCTCAAATATACCTCAAATACCCTTGCATTTTATGTTCAAAAGAAGTGTATAAAGTTACTACACTTACATAGGGCGCCTAAAGGGTCAAAAATACTTCCAGAATACTTGGAACACCACTTGAAGCGCCTAATGGTACATGAAGCGCCTCTACTAGGCGTTCGAAGTGTTCGGGGATGATTCAGGACACATTGAACACCACATGAAGCGCCTAAAGTGACTTGAAGCGCCTCATGTAGGCGTTCGAAGTGTTCTGACGGTTCTAAATTGCAGTTTTTCTGTACGGGAAAGCTCCAGGACACATGGAACGCTACATGAAGCGCCTATAGTGACATGAAGCGCCTCATGTAGGCGTTCGAAGTGTTCTGACGATGCCAAACTGCAGTTTTTCTGCAGTAACTTCCACCCAACTCCTTTCTTCTTCAACCCTTCCATATTCAACTCTTATAGATCCATCTTAACATCTAATTTCATCATACTTAACATACATCTAATCATGAATTGAAGTTTAGTTGTGCCGAACAACATCCACTCTAACTCTTCAATCATTCACCATCTTCAAAGATTGTCATCAACAACAACCAACACAACAAGCCTACAACAATGTCAACTCTCATCCCTCAATTTCCTGCACATACTCTCAACGTCAAGTGTAGACAATCAACATAAGAGTAGAGCAAGACAATAAGCAAGTCAAGATATACACTTTATGGGCATGCTTGACAACAACAAAGCACCACACAACTATTTCCAGAGATATGGCCCAAAGAACAATATTTTGCACAATTAGTAACAAGACTTACATATAACAAAGCATTTAAAATAGTCAAGACAAGAATACCAATGTGTGATTCATGTTTTCTCTTTGTAAGAACATAGGGCCTAAGTATCAAAATTTACGTAAAGCGTATAGAAAGATTACTTGCCTTGAATTCTAGATAAGCTTACGGATTTACTGCAGAACCTTGATGAGAATTGAACCTAGAATGGCCTTCTCCTTCCTCTCTTCTTCTTCCTTTTCCTCTCTTTCTCTTTTCTCTCTTTTCCTCTCCTTTTTCCTACGGTTTCCCTCACCCTCTTTGATGTTAAAACCGTCCCCCCTAGGTTGAGATGGGGAGTTATACTAAAAGTGGTGTAACTCCCTTATCTCCTAGTAGGGACCTCTTAGGTAATTTCTCATACTTTCCTTTAATTCTACTTTTAACCCCTTTCTTTTGTTCTTCTATGTTTTGTGTAACTAAGTCACATTACCTACATCAATTGATTAAGTTGCATTCAAGGTTGACCTAAGTATCGAAAGTTGCGCTTAAAAAAAATCACGGGGTGTAACATCCTCTGACCCATTCTCTTTGTGCAGGTCAGCAACTCATTCACTACGGACAATTGACGGAGTTCTAACGGCACCACATCATACAACTACTTGGTGATAAATTCAGACATCATCAACAAGCATGGCATATCAAAGATGTGCATGTAAATCCTTTGACTTCTCTTTCTATAGAAAGCATTTCTTCTTCAAAAAAAAAGGTAAAAAAAAAGATTGTAATCAAGAGGTTGACAGAAGTGGAAGCACTGGTGTGGCTTCTATTGGTACGAACAGAGATCGAGGCTAGAGATGGATGGAAATGAGTTTAGCTTCCAACGAGGTAGGTGGTCTAATTCTCTTTTATGCTTTGGGATAGTGATTTTACAGAAATTATATTATATAGTCTATTTTGATATTGAATTGGATCATATAGAAGTATGTTGTGTTTTATGAAATATGTGATTTATGTGAAAGTTTATTGATTATATGTGTTTTATGAATTGAGAAGTTCTTATGCTCTTAAATGAATTATACTGATGTCGCATGACTGGTCAAATGATAAAAGTGTATGTTATAAGTTAATTCTTCTAGCAATGTTCGCAAGCAAGTTGCTGGAGCGCTCGAAACATGGGCAGGTTTAGCCTATGCCCTCGTCTCATGGTGCGGATCCGTGAGACTATCTAAAAGGGATTTTTTAGACGGAATACTCTGACAAATGGTATGAATCAGTTAATAAACGAAAAAAAATAAAAGTATTATATGTAATGTTTAAAGATGGGAGACTTGATACTTTTGTTTTATCTTTATTATATAAAAATTATCATTATTTCAAAACTTGTTTTCCTTTATGCACGATCTCACAAAAGGTACTCAAATTAATTATTGAGCACATCGTTTTGCTCACATCATTATTTACCATTTTTGCATATATGAAAGGTTAGAATATATTTACGTTGAGGATGATGAAGTGAGAGTGATGAAGAAGCATTGAAGATATTTTACAAGAGGTTACTCTATTGCTGATTATTTGAATTTTGGACACACTTTTTGATTGAGTTCAATTTAGTTGCTATTTTGGGTATTAGCCGTGTAATATTATTGTTTATTAATGAGATATTTCTTTTTGTGAAATATTATTTTTTAGAATTATATCGAATGACTTTAGTTATTTGATTGAGCTTTATTTATAAAATTTGGATTGACATGATTATGACTTCATATGAGGAAGCCTTAAACTTCTTTAGAAATAGCACAACAGATGTGATGTCTTGGGTCTAAAGACTCGGGGCGTGACAATATGGATCTCACTCGCAGAATTAAGATGCTGCAAGACCATCCATCTCTTACTGGACTCCAGCACACCAATCTGGAGAAGGTCCTTCATGTAGACATTTATTTGGAGTAGACGATTAAATTCATATTGATGAGTACGATTTAGACCATGCTCAACTAAATCATCAGCTGATGTTTGTCACTACCCAGTATGCATACATTGTTATAGGCATCAGAGACACATACAATGCCATCGATGACTGTGTCGTAATCTCAAAATCCGACATAGCTTCCGTCATCTGTCACACGGTTTGTCATCGTACTGATTTCATATGCAACTCGACAAAGTAGTAATCGCAATCTAAATTTAGACAAAATGTATGGCATCGACAATGTGTGAGACAGATAAACATCTTGAACAAGACGACTAGTATTTTTTATATCTGTTGGTACATTTTATTCTTATATGATATGATATTGTTTATGTACTTTTAACATATATATTTTTCAATAAAATTAAATAGTTAAAAAACTATTAAATTCTTCGAAAAAATTAAATGATTAAACATAAAAGAATCACTTAACAGGCTACACGGATATAGGGATGTCAAACGGATAAAACGAATACGGTAACACAGTATCCGTATACGAATTCGTTTTTGTCTAACTATATCCGAATTCGTATCCGAATCCGCACGGATATTTAGGAAGTCATCCGAATTCGAATTTGTTCGGATTCGAATTTGGTGCCGGATATCCGAATCCGTATTATATCTATTTCAAATTTGTTCGAATATCCGAATCCGGATATCCGAATTCGAAATCAGCAAATTTACAACAGTGGTATACATATTTTCATATATATTTTTTAAAAATTTTAAAAATAAATATTTTTACATATTTTTTTATATATTATTATATATTTTATTATATATTTTTATTTAATTTTAAAAATATCTATTCGGATACGGATATTCGGATACGGTAATGACTATACCATATTCGTATTTGTTTTTCTAATACTATTCGGATACGAATTCGAATACGGTGAAACGAATGTACAGCTCTTACCATATTCGATTCGGACAGCCGAATTCGAATTCGGATGTCGAATATCTGGTAAGTTTTGACAGGCCTACGTGGATAAGCGTATGCCGCCTAAGTCTGTCTTCTTTGAGGATAGATGATTAGCCCTCTAAAGTCTCCGTATAAAAGTGCATTTTTATTTAATAAAAACTACAAATTTTATTTTGATTTCTTTTCCTTTTCCCCATTTTGTGCTATATAGAAAATTTGTTTTTGTTTTGTTTTCTCTGTCCTATTCTAACACATGGCAAATTTTATTTTTATTTTAACACATGACAAATTTTATAGTAGCGAACTATTAGTTACTTATTGTCTAATCATATACAAAATAATTGATTATTTATCAATAAAAAATGAAAAATAGAAGTCCAATCCTTTGTTATGTTTTTTTGTGGATGAATGAACGACTATTACAATTTATTTATTAGCTATTAAAATTTATCTATTAACTATCACAAAAATTTCTCATCTGTAAGAGACTCCCACAAATTTTACAATGGTCAATAACCAAATATGATTAGTTGGTCATTGACTAATAAAATATGTAGAAAATTTATGGGCTTTTTGTTTTGGCCAATCATCCTATTGTTTGTATATATATAAAACTTATTTGTTATAATTTTACTGTCACTAATTGAGAAATAAAATTTCTGGGCTAAGTTGTTCTTACCTCCTCCCGGGCGTTTACTTTCTCCAGTAAATACTCCTACTCTGTCTTTCATACCAAGCAAACAGCTTCCACCTCCCTTTTCCGCCATGGAAAACCTTCCCCATCAGGCAGCGACAGGAAGAGATGGAGACGGAACACCAGACTCCCTTACCTCATTAATCGGTACGTTCTGCGAAATTACCAGGGCTTCAAAATCCGAAGCTCAATTTTATTTGGAGTCCCATAACTATTCCCTGGATTCCGCTGTCTCTACTTATCTCGAATCCACCGTTTCCGCCTCCGCCGCCGCCGCCGCCGCAACTACTGTGGTCAACGACAACCGGAACCCTCCGTCTCAAGTGCAATCGCCTTCGCTGTCTGAATCTTACTCTCCTTCTCATTCTCAGTCTTCTTCTCCTTCTCGCTCTCGCTCTCCCTCTCCCTCTCCCTCTCCCTCTCCCTCTCCTCCTCCGACTTCACGTCGGTCGAAGTATAATTTACGGCCGAAGTCTGGGGGAGTATCAAAGTCGAAAACGATTAGGACGTTTTCCGATCTGAATCAGCGAAAAGGTGCTGCTCATGGGTCCGATAGTGAAGCCGAAGAGCTTCAGGAGTATTATACTGGTGGCGAGAGGAGGTATAGCTAAAATCCAATTTCCTGCTTTGCTTAGTATTCTTTTTGTGGTCTTTTATTTATTTTTTCTCTTTAAGGTTACCGATCGCATAAATATCAATGGCGTTTTGGCAAATTGGTTAATGTTAGTTTCTAATATCCCACGCTGTGGCTTATAATGTGCCACCATTTCTATTTTGAGTCAACTTTCAACTGTCAATTATGTGGATGATGGATGTATAGCCCTAATAGTGATATTACCACTGGCGCGGATGGAAGGTTTCATTTGTATGAAATCATGTAGGTGATGTGTAACAGAAGATAGTTCAAATGTCAGGATTTTGTGGTCATCGTTGATAAAGAAAAAATAGGTAGTCGGTCAGTCTAATTTTTTCTAGGAACATGTATATGGAGTAAAAACATTTACTTTATTGTAGATTGTCTTTTGTCTCCTTCTGTG
Organism: Eustoma russellianum; assembly: GCA_036186865.1. Taxonomy (NCBI): domain Eukaryota; kingdom Viridiplantae; phylum Streptophyta; class Magnoliopsida; order Gentianales; family Gentianaceae; genus Eustoma; species Eustoma russellianum. Next base: position 11,417,183 of record AP025055.1, read on the forward strand.
TATCATATGTATATGCATACATATGTACGCCTATATATATTCACACATACACATGTATGTTGATTGGCCAGGAGCACTGTCCACTCAGTTCAGCAACTAACAGGCTTCGTTTGTGCCTGAGGTCTATGGGTATTTATTCTCTTCTTGGCCTACTCATAGTTGCTGTCTTGATAATAATGTTGTAGAAGGGAACATTCAAGATTCAGAATCATATAGTAGGCTAGCAAGTTGATTTCTTAGCTTGTCAAATTATAATTTTGAGTTCCTTATACCCATGGATAACAGGCTCTCTCTTCTCCAGCAATACAATTTTGTTATTCTAGATTAAGCCTCTGCCTTTTGTTTGTTTGTTGTTATTTCATACTATGAATGCTTTATTTCATTTGACAGTAAAACACTTGGATTTTGTGCTATCGTCAAGTGCATGCATACCACCACCTTGCGTTACTTGGTTAAGGTATATAGAGTAGTAAACTATCTTGGCTGGAAGAAAAGATTCTCTTGTGCTTGTATGGTCATGTAATAGCATTGAAAGTTACAACATATGTATCTTTCTGTAGGTATGGTTTATAAACAATGGGAACGCATCTCTGTTAAGTATGGACCTAATTTTTTGTTACAGCAAAAAATTGTTTGTTTCAAAGATCTTAATTAGCTGTTTCATTCTTAAGCAAAAAATATATTACTGGATTGAAACTGTGCGTTCCAGACACCTCTATGCACTACCTAAGCATCACCTTGATAGTAAGAATCAAATGTTATAATTGAACATGTTTCCTGTTATCATTTGAAAATGCTGATATTATGCTGTTTGCCAGTTTCTAGTGGAGAAGAAGGATAAGCTATTATCATGGGACATGGCATGGGTGGTATTAGGTTTGATTCCCTGATGAAGTGTTTTATGTGGATCAAGTTCTTTCGCTTTTATGAGCTTAATCCTAGTTCCTGGAGGAAGAGGATAAGACTAGAAGAACGGGGATCCTTAAGAAACAAATGCCTGAAACTATTTAGTATCCGGTATTTTGAATAATTAATATGCTTCAAATTTTTTTACATTCCCATCATTGTATTCGTTTTGTTGTTCTTGTTCTAATTATTATAATTTCTATGTTGATTGGTCAGTTTTTTTAATTTGAAGATATTTGACACTAATTCTTGTTGCTTTCGACTTATGTTAGCTTAATTATGTATGTACTTTAGTGGATCATGCATCATGTGCTGGCTCTTCTTAGTTATGTTTATCAATCTGGTTTTGTTTCATTTGGCAGAAGTACTTTATGGTAGTTGATTCATCAGATCCCAAGAGATCAAATTATAGAAAGCGTCTTTAATATATGAGTTAAGTTGGACTAATCCCTTCCTCGTGCAGTGGAATGCTTGTGCAAGATCCATCCAAAGAAATTGATGTAGATGCAGTGTTTAAGCAAGCTAGGGAGTCTGGAGGCACTGAGGCACCTGCAGAACACTTAAAGCCATCTTCAAGCTCTAGAAGCTTCACTGGAACTGCCAGATTATTATCTGGAGAGAGTGTGTCAACTGCTCCTGAATCACCTGAAGTGGTTACTCACAATATCTTTTTTTGGAGCAATGGGTTCTCAATTGATGATGGTCCTTTGCGACGATTGGATGATCCAGAAAATGCTTCGTTCTTGGAGGTACTATAATCTTGTACTATTCAAGGATCTCTGAATGATTCAAGATCTGAAATTTTTTTCTAATTGCAATTCTGATCTTACCTGAACTGCCTTGCAGCTCTTCTGTTACTCAGCAACTTTTTGATATGCTTTCTTTGATTGATTTGGAACTTGATTTAAATCCCCTCATGCTCGCTGATTTCTGTTGGTGTGATATTGTTTCTTACGTTTCATTTTAATGCTGTATGATTTTTTTACTTTGTTTGATTCGACCTTTAGTATTACAGCTAATCACTGTGTTTGCATTGAACTTGTCATTCATAACACGGTTCCGTGTTTCAACTTTGTTGGCACGGGCATCCTTAATTTTTATCATGTATGTCAGTACGTGATATATTTGTATCTTATCACTTTTCTAAAGCAAAATTTCATAAATAAGCCAAATTAAACATCTTTACAAAAGTAGCTGCTAGGGGTAAGCAACAGCAAGCCTAGCTTGTTTAAAATAAAGGCACAATTCATTTTCTTAGCAATTTTGTGGTGCTAGCAAGTACAGCTTGTTCAAAATACAAATGGCTTGATGTTTTAACATTATTAAGCCATGCAAAAAGCTAACCCCTTTCAAAAGAAAGATAAATACATGAACCATGAAGCACTCAAATGCTAAACCAAAGCTAACGCTGGGATGCTTAGCGGTAGTTTGTGATGTTTTGATTCCAAAAGCGTCAATGCCTGATGCAGGGTTTTCAAAATGGACATAAGTTCTGATGGTGGAGTTCAATACTTGTGAAGAAGCCTTGCTGTAGCTGACAGAAAGATGCGCTGTCATGTTTGTCAAAAACTTGGCCTTCTAGAATAGATCAGCTCCTCCAACAGAAACCCCCATGTCCAATAATACTCCAAACCAAGTATACCTTGCAGCAGCAAAATTCAGTGCTGTCGCAGTAATGTCCACGGGTTTTCCACCAGGCCCTCCAAATCTAGAATCAACAGCATCCAAGTTCCAACCAAAATAAACCAAACACCAACCAAAATAAGAACCCCTAGTAGGTCCTTTTCCCACCCCAATCCATCTAGTAGCAATCAAGTCCCAAGACCAAAATAGCCAACGCCAAGAAAGCACAAAGCAGAGAGCATAAGAAGAGCATAAGAAGTGAACAACGAAATCCAAGACAATACTCTATCATAAAAAACCCCATAGTGCTTCATTCATCCAAACAAAGCAACCATCCAAATAACATTTTCCCCAGAAAAACATGAGAAGAGTTGAGTAACTCAGCACTGTGAGCAGTGGCCTATTTACATTATCCATCCAGATAGTAGTCTGTCCTAATGCAGGGTGTCAACTATTGTAGAGGATATTTAAGCAAGGACTTTTACTGGGATGATAAGGTTAACCGTCAGTTCTCAGTTGAACTTACAATTCTTGTATCCGTTTCATGAAATAGCTGCATACTTTATAGATTCTGGGACCTTCTTGATCAAGGATCGTAAGTCTGAACCCAACTACTGGTGGTACCGTTTGTTCCTTTTCCTTCATATGCAAATAAATCACTGCTGAGAGCCGAAAGTATACTATGTCTTTTTGGAACTTCATGTTCCGCTCGTTGTTGCATGATAGCCAAGAATGATGTCATTCCATTTGTACAGCTTAACTTTGCAGCTTGTTTGCTTCAAGAGAGTAGTCCACACCTCAGATGTGTACGAGCATTGGAAGAGCAAGTGTTCATGATCTTCAGCAAACCTACAACACAAGACACATGAGTTAGTAACAACAATTCCCCAGTTTAAGAGTTTGTCTTGTGTAATCACGCTCTTCCAACATGCAAGCCAATGGATGATTGCAAAATGTGGAAGAAGGTGATTACACCAAACAATTTTCTCTCATTTAACAGAAGGAAGAAGGCGTTGAAGAGCCTTTGTTGCATTTTTAATAGACAAAGAAGAGTTAAAGGTAGCCATCACCGCAAGTATACTCCCTAAGAAATGCAGACAGTTCTGCAAGCAAGGTTGAAGGAGATGACTTGGTTATTCCAACCCTTATTGTATGGAATCCTCCATTTAGACCCGTGAATCACTTCTGAGACTTTTGCATCCTTTGGAATCATGAGCTTTCTTTTAAGTTCTGGATGTTTGTCACTTAGAATACCTCAGAGGTGCCAAAGTTCATACCAGAACGAATTATGTGCCCCATTGCCAATTCTTCTGTCAAACCAGTGTCCAAATTCATCTCTGACCCAAAGGACCATTTTTCATAGCCAAGAATCAGTAGGTCTTGGCACGACTTCCCAAAGTGATTTTCCGTTTAAGATGACTGCATAGACCTATTTTATACAAAGACTTTTTATGGTTACATATCTCCCAAATAGTCTTCATGATGTAGGCATTGTTTACATTGATTAAATCAGGGATACTAAGTCCACCCTTCTCCTTAGGGAGACAAACTGACTTCTAGGTCATCTTGGCTTTTTTTGTCCCCCCTACAGGATCCCCTTAAGGATTTTTTTCTATTTTCCTTATGACCCTATTTCGAAGAAAATAGGAGGCTGTCCAATACCTTACCGTGACAATAAGGACTGAATTGATTAGTTGTAGCCTATCACCATATGAAAGCTTAAAGGTTGTCCAACTTTGTACCCTTGTTGTGATCTTGCCCACTAGTACTCCACAATCAGAGAAAAACAGTTTACCTGCTACCAAAGGAACACGCAGATACCGGATAGGAAAGGGCTCCAATTCCATTCCTTAGATATGTGCTCTTTCATTTTTATCTTAAGAGGGAATGCCTGATGTGAATATCTCACATTTTTGAAGGTTTAGTTATAGACTAGGAAGGGATTGGAATTCGAAAGGGCCTCTTTGATTACCTTAACATAGTTGATATCAGTCTTTGAAAGAATAAAAAGGTCATCCGCAAAGGCTAGGGAGGAGATGTTAAGTTTCTCACATTTAGGTGAAAACTGAACGGGGAGTTGGTTATCTTACCTTTTAAATATTGAGTGAATCATTCAATGATAAGGATAAAGAGACAGGGTGATAAAGGATCACCTTGCCTCAATTCCTTGGATGCCTTAAAGTTTCCAACTAGAGCTCCATTGAAGTTAACAGAAAAGGAGGTTGTTGAGATGCAGATCCACACCCTGCTAATGTAGGTTTCGGGAAGTTCATTTTTACTAAAATTTGCATATGGTACTGCCGACAAACTAAGTCAAAGGCTTTCATAATGTCTACTTCATTGCAAAGCATTTATGCCCCATGCTCTCTTATAATTCTTGACTATTTCATGCATTAAGAGGATTTTTTTGGATGGTTCTACCCTTAACAAAGGTTGATTGGTTCTCATCCACAAGAAGAGGGATCATGGGTTTCAATTTATTTACCAGCACTTTAGATATTGTTTTATATGTAACATTGCAGCAAGATATAAACCTAAATTCTTTTATCCTAATTGGGCTGTCTATTTTAAGGATTAAGGATATGGTTGTGGCATTAATTAGGTCATAAATAAAGTTGTTCTTGAAGAATGACTCTATAGCATCAAGGAAATCTTCCCCAATATAGACTAGTTCTCCTTAAAGAACTCCACAGTATAGCCATCCGAGCATGATGCACTATCAACTTTCAAAGAGAAAAAAGATTCTTTAATCTCTTTGCTAGAGATAGGAGAGGCAAGGAAGTGCTTGTGTACTAGAAATGGTGCTCCCTTTCCGATTTTGAAAGTGGTTTTCAGTAGCTTGGGTGCGGTAAAGTATTTTTCAAAGAAACCTGAAGCCATGGACTTAACTTGGTTCATAACCCTCAACCATCATTCCCTCCTCATTTTGTTGCCCAAGTATTTATGTACTTTAATTGACCTAGGAAAGAATTAAGTGTTCTCCTCCTAAAAGGCTGTTTCTGCAGCTTGAATTAAATAGAAGAATAAAAAAAAAAGTGTTCTCCTCCTTTTTCATCTACTTTATTCTTGACTTCTCTCTAATGAAGGATTCTTCAAAGTCCAATAGCCTAGTATGGGTCTCCAGAAGGCCTTCTCTTCAGATTGGAGCTGAATGTTGAAGGGGTATTTCACCATTTCACTTTGCACCATTTCAAGCTTTGTTTTAGCCCTATCCACTTGCTCACTGATTTGTGTGTACTTCTCGTCATTCAACTTCCATAAAGGATCTAGCGATGTTTTAAGCTTTTTATCTAGGCTTGTCAGAAGGTTGCCATTCTCATCTGCCCCCAACTCTCCTTAAGGATGCTCGTAAAACTAGGGTGTTTCATTCAACTCTTCATAAATTTAAACGGCTTGTGACCAAATTTGTTTTTAAGGGAATGGACAGTATACCTGGTGAGTGATTCGAGGAAATAAGAGCTTCATAGTCTAGTTGGAAATGTTGGATTTTGTTCTCCCAGTATTCATTACAGAACATGTGGTCTATCTTAGTGTAATTGATCTTCTTCCCTTCTGTTAGACCAAGTATACTCAAACCTTCTAGAAGGTATATTTATCATGTCTATGTCCTTCATCCACTCTGTGAACTGTTTGATAGCATGCTTATCTATCCTCTTAGAACCAGTTTTGCTCATCCAATATAATGTTAAAGTCTCTCATTATTAGCCATGCTTGATCACTATATAACTGGTGCTGGTATCTTAATTTCCTCTTCAATGCCCTCCTGTTGTTCTTCTCATTTTATCTATATACAATTGTTAACCTAAGATCTTCATCCTTCGAGGAAATTAGTCTTATTCTACAAGTAATAGACTGCTCACAACATTGTAGTAGCTTAACTTCTATAAGATTTGAGTTCCAAGCTAACCAATTTCTATAAACCGTATTGTTGAAATAATAGTAAATTAAGATAGTTGCAGCCGTTGGAATTGTAACGGTAACAAGAGTTTTTTATTTTGTTGTTTCTTATAGCCGTTAGCATTTGAGTCTATTTAAGGAAGACAGTCTGTATTTTGTAAAGGTGCTGAAGCACATTACTTTGAATAAAAGATTGATTGTTCTTGTTGAGTAAACTCTGCTTACTTCAGTTTATTCTATATGGTATCAGAGCTAAGGCTTATTCTTTACTGAAATATTTATATGATCACGAAGTAAACTGGAAAAATCAGTTCAAGCAATATTTCTTCGTGACTGCATATATGTGCTCTGTGTTCTGTTAGAACTCTAGAGGAAGAAGACGCAGTGAAGAAGACGAGTGGAAGGATTCTTTAATTGTGGAATTTTTTAGTGGAAGTATTGTTGAAATCGTGGAATTTTTTAATCGTGGTTCTAGAAAGAGCTAAAAGGTGTAGTGGATATTTTTTATATTTTTCAGACAAGTGGGTTGGATTGTAAAAACCCACGTATTGTTTTTAGAAAAAGAGGGAGAGGTGTGTCTTCTTGCATGACAGACACGTGGATTCCACTAACTTCAAAAATTAAGCTTCTTCTATACGCTTGGTTACGAAACTTCTCCCATACACTTCTCAGAAGCTATTGAAAATATTTTATTGCTCATTCTGCTTTGTTCTTCAATCTTCCTCTATCTTTTCTCTTTTGCCTGCAAAACTTCGTCTACTCTACATATTTAATGTCCATTTCTAACAATTCATCAAGAGAAATCATCCAAATACTGTGTCTGGTACATCCACACCTACTTCTCATCCCCGTAGGACTGAAGGATCTGAAATCACTGCTGGACCTTCACTTCCCCCTGCTCCAGTTCCTTCATCAAACATTTTCGATGGTAATTCAGTCATGGTTACCAATCTCAAACTAACCAGCCATAACTATCTATCCTGCAAGGCAGTGGCGATGTTTATAATGGGACGGGGAAAGGATGACTACCTTTATGGGCACATGCAGATCCCTTCATCAAAAGATCCACTGTTTAGACAGTGGAAAACAGAAAATGCGATGATAATGTCCTGGTTAATAAGCTCAATGACCCCAGAAATTGGTAATAATTTTATTCTCTATACAACTGCAGCAGATATATGGAAAGCTGCTAAGGAGTTATACTCCAAAACTGATAATGTAGCAGAGATCTATGAGTTAGAGTCTCAGGTAGCTGAGATTAAGCAAGGAGATTTGTCTGTAAGTACGTACTATTCGCAATTTACTCTGCTTTGGCAACAAATAGACACCTATGAGACCCACAATTGGGGGTTACCAGCTGATGCTTTAGCATTCAAAAAGTTTATTGAAACTAAAAGGGTGTTTAGGTTTCTCCAAGGCTTGCATAAAGATTTCGATACTGCAAGAAGTAGGCTATTAGGTATGAAACCTTTTCCATCCTTGAATGTTGTATTCTTCGGATATGCGTTCGACCACTGGATATGGAACGTTTTTATGGGGTAATCTAGTCACCTGGCGTAGTAAGAAACAGTTGGTTGTATCAAGAAGTAGTGCTGAGGCAGAGCTAAGAGCATTAGCTTTGGGAATTTGTGAAGGGTTATGGATTAATAGAGTTGTGAAGGATTTGGGGTTCAGAATAGAAAATCCAATTCAAATTTATTGTGATAACATTTCAGCTATTCATATGATTGAGAATCCTATTCAGCATGATAAGTCTAAACACATTGAAATTGATAGGCATTTCATCCGGGAGAAAATTGAAGATCAGATTATAAAGATCCAGCATATTCCTTCGGCGTTGCAAATTGCTGACATATGAACAAAGCCTGTTACTGTTAAGATTTTTCAAAATCTACTTAGCAAGCTTGGTTGTATTAATATATACACCAAGTTTGAGGGGGAGTGTTGAAATTATAGTAAATTAAGATAGTTGTAGCCGTTAGAATTGTAACGGTAACAAGAGTTTTTTATTTTGTTGTTTCTTATAGCCGTTAGCATTTGAGTCTATTTAAGGAAGACAGTCTGTATTTTGTAAAGGTGCTGAAGCACATTACTTTGAATAAAAGATTGATTGTTCTTGTTGAGTAAACTCTGCTTACTTCAGTTTATTCTATACGTATTAGCCAAGGTGTTATGTAGCACCTCCCAATGTCTAAATAATTTCATGGATATAGTATTTAAGTTTTTTTATCTTATTTTAATTTCTGTCAATCCTATAAGTCCTATGCTCTTTTCTTTCAAGTAGTCTTTCACTTTTTTTCTGTTTCGTAAGGGAGTTTAATCCTCTCACATCCCAACAAGCTAAGTTAATTATCTAATGAGTTTTGAGCCTCTAGATCTACCTCTAATTCCACCTCTACTATACTGTCTTATAGGAGGACCATTGTCTGTGCTTTCTAAGCCTTTCCAATCAAGCTGGTTTGGTATGTCCATTGTTGTGCCTATTTCATGTCTGGAGTGTCCTCCCCAAGTGTGGGTAATGCCTTTTTTCTTAGCTTGTAACCAATGTACCTTCACTTATGGTTTCAGGTTGGCCATGATCGGAGGGGGCGTACACCTCATCAATAGTTTTTTGGGAGCTGGTTGCCTAGGCTGGGTTCCCTTCCCCCCTTTGGTATTGTCTTGCGTGTCTTTTTTTTTCCTTTGGGTGGGTGTTCTACTTTTCATCCTCAGGGATAGGGATACTAGATTCCTCAGGTTCTCTTGGACATACTCTACCACTTCCTCAGAAGAATTAGAGGAGTATCCATCTTTGCCCTCACTGACTTGTAGGGGTGTTAATGAACCGAATTGAATCGAATACTAGGTTTTCGAAGTCGGATTCGTTTAGCTAAACAAACTATTCGGTTCGGTTCGTTTAGCTAAACAAACTTTAAAATTGGTTAGAGTTCGGCTCGATAACACTATAAATGTTTAAACAAGCCGAATAGTTCGCGAATAGTTTGGCTCATTTTAGTAAACAAACTCAAATAGCTGTTCGAATTTGACTCGTTTACAAACAATTACCAAACGAAGACGAACCCAACATAAACCAAATTCGAACAGTTCACGAACTGTTCGGTTCGTTGAACAGCCCTACTGGCTTGCTTGGTATTTTCCTAGTCTAAAGGGTCTTCTATCTGGTCTTCCTCTTATTCTTCCTCTCTGTCAGTTTGTCCTTGAACATCTTTGATCATCCTCCTGATCCTTTCCTTGGTCTTCCTCATGATCTTCGTCATGTAGCTGATTTCCTTCATTTGGCTCTGCATCCATCTTAGCTAGTGTTGAGAACTTGTTGTTGTAGCCTTTTGAGTTAGAGGGGTCTTTTTTTTTATGAGCCATTTCCTTAGCCGGTACATTGATCCTAACTTTGTTGGGAGCAATGTTCCCATTTCGCTGGATAAGGGTCTTCTTTTTGGACATTCTTGCCCTTAGTCTTCTTGTTTATCTGTGGTGCTCTCTGAATCCAAAGTTTTTCCTTTGACTTCCAGTTTCGGGCCTTGTCCGTGGGTGGTGGTTTTAATGTTCCTGTTTGCAGCTGTTTCTGCTTCAGCTTCGCAGTCATAACCAAACGTTTTACATTTGATGCATTGGACTGGCATCCACTCATAGGAAACTTCTTGCCATACATCTCTGTCATATTCATCAATCAGTTTAAGCTTCGATGGACTGGCTTCCACTCATAGGTAACTTCTTGCCATACATCTCTGTCATATTCATCAATCAGTTTAAGCTTGGAAGGGAGTTCATCCCTAGCTTTAATCTTCACACAGATCCTAGCATAGGATATCATGGATTGTGTTGTGGTAGCCTTATCTATAAGCATCGGCTTGCCAATTAAGGTTCCAATCCTTCCAAAAGTGACTGGGTTGAAGTATTATAGTAGCAGAAAAGGTAGTCTAGGTTTACCTAGACTGGTATAGCATTCAACTTCAGTTTTTCTATTCTATTTTCCGGATTCCATGGCCAGAGAAATATGACTCTATTCCCAACAGGAAGGGGTGAAAGGTCCAATATGTCTCGCTTGATTGTTTCAGATTGGGACGTGAAGAGGAATAAATCTTCGTCTAATTTCTGTCTCCAAAATCCCTTTGGTACTCTATCGATCCTCTACATAATTCTTTATATTGTAGTAAGAAGCATTGTTGCCCAACATTTGACCCACGATCCTGGTGTTCCATTTTAGTTTATACTCTACTTCTTTTGAATTGATTGCAACAAACTTCTCTCCTTTATCAACTTGTAGCTGTACGACTTGAGAGTAGAAGATTACTTTGGTTTGAAATCGGGCGACTTGAGAGTAGAAGATTACTCTTGTTTGAAATTTAGCTTGAACAAACTAGCTTAAGTTGATTTCGTACGAAAAAGCGTCTGCTTGTGGTTAGATAGGCCTAGACTAAAGGAACCGGCCATTTGACTGATTTCAGTGAAATTTGTATGCTACCACCGTAGTTCTTGGCGGCCGGAGACCTAGCAGGCCTCGGACGTTATAGATCGAGCTTTAGAGCTTTCAAATCAAGCAGGACGAGGAAGAAATTAGGAGAAGAGAGATCGAAAGTGAAAGAGAAGAGGGAGAAGGATGGGGGGTGAAGGGGGAGAGAGGTGAAACGTGGTGGAAATGGCTTGCTTACATGTTTCATCGTTTTAGACATGAGCATCACTTATTCTTGACAAGTAACGGAATACATGATAATTGTTTTAGGCAGTTTAATCTTATTTGTAATTTATATAACTGCAGAGCATCCGGAAGTCCAATTGCCCAGAGGAGCTACAGCCAGCAGATAGGAGGACGTCAGTTCATGTTAATCTAATACGGAAGGCAGAAAAATATCCAGTACGATAGTAGTTCAACTGCCGCTTTTGTCCTGCATCTTGATCTAAGTTCATGTTTCTACTGACCAATCTTTGCAATTGTAGGTTAGAAAGAAGACTCCTGCTCCCTTTAGAGGTGTTGGTAGGACCTTAGCTGGCAGCAGCAACTCAACAAAGGAAGATACAACCACCGAAGTCACATCTTTTACTACCGCTCCTGCCGCAAACAGGGGTCTGGTTGTCGATGAAGCACTTCCTTTTACCTCAATTCAGCTCAGGCTCGCGGATGGTACGCGAATGGTCTCACGCTTCAACTACACTCATACCATAAGGGATATTCGAGGTTTCATTGATGCATCAGTACCAGGAGGATCAAGGACATACCAACTACAGACAGTGGGGTTTCCTCCGAAACAGCTTAGTGATTTGGATGAAACCATAGAACAGGCTGGTCTTGGGAACTCGGTTGTAATTCAGAAACTTTAGCTATTTTTCTTTAATGTCCTACATAAGAATTATGATAATTGAACAAAAAGTAACTATCAACTTCAGCTGCAAAAGACTGTTGCATTCTCGGGTAGGTTTGATAGGAGACAGGCAGGGTGTTTGATTTTTTTGCTTTTATTCTGTCTCATTATTTTTGTAATTTTCTTTTTATAACTGTTCATTCGGTTTTCATTTTTTCAATTTTCTTGATCTGGGCCCTTTTTTATACGTTAGTCCGACCGAGAAGGTGGCTGAATAAGAGTCGCTGATAAGGACACAGTTGTTACCTGTCTGAAACAGCGATGGGTTTTAGGTTTTCTTCCAACCCAAAAGCCTTTTAGTCGTCTAAAAGAGGGATGAGTTCTAAATAGTCTCTACAATAATCAATTCCAAGGTCCAGTGTTTGAAAGCGATAGGTACAACGTACACGCGTATCTGGGAGTTTGAACGGTTGTCATAATGTTTTTCTTTTCCTCTTCCTGGAAAATAATTTCATTAAAGAAAATCATTTCAAGCAATTAGTCTACATTAGATAATTGAGTATAGAAATGTGGTTTTGGCACTACATGTCATGTTATGATGTTTTCCCCTCAACTTTTCCATCAACAAGTGGTATGTTTGCTCAACCTTCTCATTCCTCTCACATGCACCAGCAAACTGCAGCAATTGGTGTTGTGTGGGTGTGTCTGGCTTCCCCCCCACCCCCCCTTTCTTCTGTGAGATTTAGATGTTTCTCTTAAGATTTTACTAGAATATAAAGATACATAAATCCAAAAGTTTTAGATGTTGCACATTGAGATTTAGCATGCCTAACATCTAGATTTTGGATGCTTCTAAAAGATAACTTCGAGGTGTTCCAGAGATTTTCTTTATTATTATTTTTTGAAGGGAAAAGACGGAATTTTATCATTGCATGTCCTTTAAAATGGCGTGGGACACATTAGTGGTGAAGCGCCCCAGTACAAGTTGGACATATTCTCCCAACCAAAGGTTGAACCCCAATCAGTAAGTGTCTCTGCCACATCCAGTTTCAAAGGTAGTGTAGGGATGTAAATCAAGTACCTAACGGCCCGCTAGCAGGAGCTTGATCATATACACAGTAGTCTGCATAAGGAGCCCCCAGCACTGCAGACAAGCCTACAGGCCAAGGAGCTGTCCAGTCCCAAAGGTAGTGTAGGGATGTAAATCAAGTACCCAACGGCCCGCTAGTAGGAACTTGATCATATACAGAGTAGTCTGCATAAGGAGCCCCCAGGACTGCAGGCAAGCCTACGAAGCTCTCACACTATGCACTTGCTGAAAAGGGGCTTTCTTACCTTTGGCTATAATTGAACATCTGACCTCCCTTTCGAAACTCCTACCGGAAACCAGTTGGGCTATGTGATGGGGACCATATTCTCCAAACCAAATTTAAGTAAGAGATGGGCGACGTGGTTTGCATTGCGCCGTACAAATACATAAGAAACCTGACTAATTCTGTTGCAAAGAGTGATAGCCTCCGACACCAATTTCCCAAAGTAAGGGAGGTCGTCCGGGTGATGCTTCATGCAATGAGTTAAGGTGAGGGAGTCGGACTCTATTATAACATCATGCAATGCCACGAACTGCAGCATCTTTAATTAACATGAGATTTAAACCCCTAAAAAAGAAAAACAAGCAGCCCTCTTGATCACGCCCAACAGCTCCAATTCTTGCTTGTGAGTCCTTCATCAATATTGATTTTGATTTGTCCAGCAGGTGGATTTGTCCATGTATGCAACTGCAAGTTGACTGTATCATCTGCATTGTGTGTTCCCATTGTCCTAGTCAGCGCAGCGAATTCGGTGCCTAAGCTAGATTGCTCTGAAATGGTCCTGACCTAATCACACTCAAAGAATAGATACAGTCTGTTTCACAAGCTTGACGACAAATTACACATGTCGTCCCATCACCCACTCCACGCCCTAATAGGTTCCCACTCGTTGGTAGGATATGTAAGCAAGCTTTCATAGAAACACTTTTATCTTTGGTTGTCTACATCCACGTACCACAAATTGGACTAGGCTACACTGTTAGAAATTTAGACAAATATAGCAATCAAACAGAATGTAGTAGAAACTCCAATATGACAAACCAACAACACATACTATAAGTCTAAGGAGTTAGAAGAGAATATTAAATATGTAGTTCCCAAAACATGATTTTTTTTTTTTTTGTTGTAAAATACAAGTATGCAGTAAAGGATTATGAATGTATGATAATCAAAGACATTAGAAATATGACAACAACATAGAAGCAAACAAATGACAACCAGACAAAAAGAAAAACAATAGCCAATAAATAATCGAAGTTACATCGTCCCTAAAACAATTTTTTGCCTCCACAATGAGCAAGGTGGATTACGTGACAAATGCTTCCAGGATATAACAGCTTACTTCTGTTCGTTTGCTCTACGAGAAGAAGTTTGAACTTGCGTCTAGAAATGTTTGATACTAGAGGAAATAAGAGAGAAGAGGAAGATAAATTTTAAAGGAATTTTTCCAAAGTATTCAAAAGTTTTCCAAGACCATCATTCAAAACATAGGATCCTTCCATTTATAGACATCTGTTTCACAAACAATATGTTTAAATAACACCCCTCTACATACTTTAACTTTCACAGTTGGTTTATGATCATTCTAGATTGAAAAGAGACGTTCCAAGATACAAAAGTTGCATCAACTTATGAAATGACACCACTTTGAGATCCCTGAACTTTGTCACTAAACGGTCAGTGACTTTTCACCTAACGTTTGATGAAGCATTGGCTAAGCCTCAGATGTTTCACCAAACTTAGAAACATGCCAGTGAATAGGCCAAACGTCTGGCTACTTCATCCTTTTAAGGTTCCATCAATTTTGTCCAATTTATGGCTCACTTAATTCTCCAATCAAACTGCTTACATGTAGTTATATAAATCCAGTGCGCATTTTGAAGAGGAGTAAACAATGTGAATGTCAACATGGTGTAAGACGAGAGATCACCAAGGTCGTCATCTTCTTCGAGGCAACCTTGTTGGTAGTGCAACGGAATGGATGGTAAACGTTATGTCTACCAAGTTCATCGCAATCATTGATATTTATTTCTTGAATTTCAAGAGGTTAAAAGTGGTAGACTAGTTTCTTTAATGATGCACGATAAATCTAGGAGTTGGATAGTTGAAGGTGCTCTTAAAATTATCTTTGTCTATAAGACTGTAGTTGACAATGTGTATAATGTTTCTATATATATATAGGAATGATTTCTGAGTCGCTATCAAACAAGACTTCTTTATTCTGTATAACATATGTGATCTTTGTTTCTTAATAGGTTTACATTTATTCTTTGAATATGATTTATTCACTTGTGGTATGTTAGGAAAGATAAGAACATAAAATTGGCTAATCTATTAAGAGAATAAAAAAGATGCCCCTATTTAGGCATAAGTAGCATTTTATCTTTCAAAATTTTGTAGAGAGAATTTAGACTATCGAAATTTTTTTTATTGTAATTGGTTGTGGAATTGGATTATTAAACAAGTCCGCTTCCAGCTGAAAATTGAAATAAGGAAAAGGAATCCAAGTTGATCCTAATTTTTGTCCTGGAGTGGACGTATCTCAGATTTAGGTGCAGTAAATAGGTAAAACATAGAAGGATCCTTGGATTCCTCACTCACTATAGTTTTGTATTTTTCTTGAACATTGTGAACAACATCACCCGTTGATTTAGAGACTCCCGTTTATGGCGGAGTATGGAAGGTCGGATATACGCAACCATACACATGTGTTAGAAACACACAGATATTGTTTCTCGATGACCCGTAATAAACGTCAAGCTGTGTCGATTAACTGTTACTTCACAATATAAGAAATACAGTTAATTTATTGAGTCATTTTATTTTATTTGACTCTATTGGAAATAGAAATAAATTTTTTTGAACATTGTATTCTTCTTTAATAGTTGTTCGCTTAACTGTCAGATAGATTCCTTGCCCATCTCTAATCATCTCTCGTTATTTATCTATCTGATTCCAATCACAATCAAACATTTCATTGGTGCCTTTCGCAAAAGTAAACGAATATTAACATACAATTTTTTTATGATTTCTTAGTTTTTGTATCAGTCGACGTTTATAATTGTATAACGTCGAACTCAATGCATACCCAATATATCACAACAATACCAAAAACTATAGTTAGTGTATAGAGAAGGTGAGAGGCATGCAAACAATACCTCCATCTCAAATGATAGAGAATTTGCTTTCAGTGAGACCTCCAACTTTATATCTATTTGCATGATGATGAAATATTGTGTGTTAGTGCGTTACTGAGAGAATTTACTAAATACAAATAGAAAATTTCCGAATAAAACCACAGAAATTGAAACATGTTGATTCGCTCATGAGTAAAATGAATTTATATTTGGTTGCAACAAAAGTGCAAATATGTGCAATTCATTTTCCAACACAACGAATGTTCTGCCTGTATTTACAAATGTATGAGCTGTGGGATGTTGAATCATTTGATTTGTGGCAAAAGGTTGAACCCCAATCCAAAGAGCCCCTATTATTATAGTCCCAAGGAGTTGCGTGGAGGATGTAAATCAGGAGTCCAGCAGTCTTATAGATTGGGTGAGATCTTACGCAGTTAACCACACAAGGTGCCCCCACAAACTAAACTTTTGGTCTAGCAGCAGAGGAACACCCACATTGTACGCGTCTCTGGATTCGAACTCGTGACCTCTTTGTGGCAATCTCCAACCCGAGAACCAACTGGACTATGCTCTTGGGGCGTTCAATCATTTGATTTACATAATACGACCTATGTTAAAATAAATAGGTCAACATGTGTTCCAGAAAATGTTCAAAAGAAAAGAAAGGGTAGATCTCACTTTCTAGTTCAACACGAACTCCATTTTTACCGCCAATTACAAAATATCAATTATGAATACACACTTTTTTTCATAATAAATACACATTTTCCTATTTGATCAATGATCAATAATAAATTATAAAATTAAATAAATTATGTAAAAGTGACAAGAGTATGAATTTATCATTAGTCTTAGAAAAAATATTATTTTTAAGAAGATTTTTCCTTCTTACATACTAATATATTAAAAAATTAAAAATGTTTAAACAAATAGCTGTGGTAGTTTTCTTGGGGTCAATCATAAAAAAAGCGTTCTTAAAAAAAGCATACAAGAAATCCCTCGATGTTTTCCGTTTTGAGAGAGAACCTCCTGCCTATGCGATTTGAGAGAAAGTCAAACGTATTGCAGTTGTTACGAAAAAGGGTAAACTTGGTATTTTGAGTTCTGTAGGAACATGATATAGTGGAAATATTTCAAGGATTTATTCTCATGTTATATATCATGACAAAGGTGTTATTATATTCATTTCTGACCATCGGAGTCATTTCTGGAGTTTTCTCTCACCAGGGGCATTTTGGTCATTTTACCCCTGAGGGTATTTTTGGTATTCTCACTCAAAGAATCTCTTGAGTATATTTTTATCTTCATTCTGGAGTTGATTTATGATTATCTTGAAGATTATATGGTGATTTTGTATTATTTTTCTCAAGTGATAATATTATTGACAGTAGCGGGATATATGACGAGTTGTGATGTCACATTCTATTTCTTTCTTGAAGACCCTATTCTATATGTTATTGGAGTATATTTATCATCATATTTCAGAGAATATAAAGGTGTTTAAGGTGTGAAAATGATCACAACATACAAGAAGAAATAATAGGAATTTTGGTGTTACATGTTTACATAATCTTGTCAACTATTATTTGTTGATTTCGTCTTCAAAAATCTGAGTTGATATACATATATATGTGTTGAAAAACGTGTATATGCAGTTGGAGATGATGTGTTATTCATTTTATAGCTTGGTGACAAGTGGACCAACCAAAAAGAAGCTAGTTGGCAAAAATTGCGAACTAGGATTTTCCAATTTAGGTAGCCAATGGCTACATGGTCTTTGGAGCTGTTTTTGTTTGAATTCTTCAACTCCCACATGTCTATTATCTTTCCAAGGAGTTGAGGGGATAGTGGAGTTGTTATAGCTATTATCCTACTATTTTATCTTCACATTTTAATTACTATTTCAAGGGTGAAAAATTTGGCCATTATATTTTCCAAGGTGGACCAATTATGTTGTTTTATTTTTCCATGTGTACAAGATGATTATGTGGCCAACCAATGATATGAAGACAACTAGGACTTGATGATGAAGATGTTGACACATTGGAGTTCTTATCTTCAAGAGCCATTTCACACTATAAATAGGAGGCAAATGTGAAGAAGAAGAACACACTTGAAGCTCACTTGAAAGCATTTGTTGATTTGTCTAGCTATCTTCTTCTTGTCATTATTGTTCCATTCTTTGTAGCCAAGGTATTCTTGTTGTATTTGTTGGAGAGCTACAAGCCTCTTGAGCTTCATTTGTAAGATTGATTAGCCAATTCTATAAGACTACATCAATAGATGATAGAAGTGTTGCAACTAAGTGTTGCATAGAAGGTGTTCATCTAAGTCTTGAATAGGGTTGGTGTTTAACCCAAGGATCAAATTTGGTTCTTGTTGTAATTTGGTTCATAACATAGTATATCATATGCTCTGTGGGATGTTGAATTATTTGATTTACATAATACGACCAATGTTAAAATAAATAGGTCAACATGTGTTCCAGAAAATGTTCACAAGAAAAGAAAGGGTAGATCTCACTTTTGCCTCCGAACTTTCTAGTTCAACGCGAACTCCATTTTTACCGCCAATTACAAAATATCAATTATGAATACGCACTCTTTTTCATAATAAATACACATTCTCCTATTTGATCAATGATCAATAATAAATTATAAAATTAAATAAATTATGTAAAAATGACAAGAGTATGAATTTATCATTAGTCTTAGAAAAAATATTATTTTTAAGAAGATTTTTCCTTCTTACATACTAATATATTTAAAAGTTAAAAATGTTTAAACAAATAGCTGTGGTAGTTTTCTTCGGGTCAATCCTAAAAAAAACCGATCTTAAAAAAAGCACATGAAAAATCCCTCAATGTTTTCCGTTTCGAGAGATAACCTCCAACGTATGCGATTTGAGAAAAAAACATAAAGTATTGCAGTTATAATATAAAAATACACAATTATCGTAGAATGGAAAGTAATTTCACTTATAGCATACACGATTTTGTCAAAACCGTGTAAAAACTCTATCAAGGTTATGTGCAAACCATGTTGCACCCATGTTGATGAGGACACAATGCGGTTGTATCAGAACCATGATGCACATCAAGGTTTTCGGAACATCGTGGTTCACATCACAGCTTTGACACAATCATGTCGTGTCCATCCCTATTTTCAATAATACATCTCATTTTCTCAGCAAAAAAACAAATTTGTGTATATTTTTTCAGATAGAATGGCATCTTTAAATATTCAAATTTTTTGTGTTTACGGTAAAATGAACTGAAATTATACGCAAATGTGTGGTGTATGCCACTAAGCAGGTCACTACCGAGTACTTGTCCCAGTGCAGCACAGGTTTGGAATAATCATTGGAGTATTTATGTAATGTTTATTTTGCAAAATATCATTTGTACTATGGTTAGCGATTTTATAAAACATTTATTAGGCATAATGTTGTTAATACTATAGTTAGCGATTTTATAAGATATAACAAACACCGTAAGAAAAAATAAAACGAAATACCAGCGGAGAAAAATAACATAAAATAAGAAAGAATCAAAAACGTCCACATGTATGTCTCAATAGAAAATGTCATAGACATAAATATAAATACAATATACATCTCAAAAGTAGCCACCGGTACCGCAATGATTCCTAGCGCTCTCCCTCTGACCAGCTCTACTACGTCTAGATGGATGTAGTTGTTCGCGCAGCTGCGGATGTGACTTTGAATGCAGTGGCATCTTATCGGTCCTCTTAGATAGTATAGATATTTGTGTCTCTGCCGATGACAAATCTGTCTCTAGATCTCTAACATACTAGAAGGATGAGGGATCGCCAAAGCCAAGAGTCCCTAGGTCAAGCGTGTCATCCTGGTCGACTTGACCAAATGCATATCTAACATCGACACCTGGTGTATGGAAGGATATATCCGCCTGCGATGATACTCCAACATATGCATGTCTTGAGGGACTTGCAGATGTCTGTGGATGCGCCTACGATAATGCTTTGGTGTATGCATGTTCCGACAACCAAGTCTTCGACTGAGACACGTTAAAATAAGGAACATATCACCATTAGTCTGTTGTGGAGAGCCGATTGGAGGCCCTTGCAGAATAAGATATCTGAGACCCTCCGCTCTGAGCGTATACGACGCAATCTCCATAACTCTCTCATCCCCTTACTCAATCGCAGTATTGTATATATTAGCCTTACTTTGCGCCTACAATTTAAATAAAAGAAACATCAATAACAAAACACATATAATTTATGAACGCATTTAATTTATAATGAGACAATGAAACATAATAGAAAATCTAAACATACTACTCGGATGAAACTAGATACGGAACACAAAAAAAGCCATCGCTTATGCGCTCAACACGAGGTCGTCCAAGCGTCATGAGTGTCCGAGGTTTATACCACCACGTATACGGTGAATCATCTGTCATGACCCCCGTCCATGGTATTACTCTCTCGATCTGCCGCACTTGACCATTCCAGTGTTGTATAAATATAGAATGAACCTACGCATAATGGACATTCACTATCCGTCTTGCAGCCTAACGTATCGTAACCCAGTATCGATATACCTAAGCACCTCCTCTGCTGACCCAAACTATCTCATTACCCTATGGGAGAGGTGATGCTCAACAATGTACCACAATATCAGTGGCACCTGAGCAAGGCATAAGTGACCATTCTGGGTAAAAAACAGACTGTGGCCTCGCTAGTACATCAGGATTGTATGACATCCACAAGAAGTCGTCCTATGCTAGGCTATTTATATGATCATGTATAGCATCCATCATGTGTTGAAAAACCTCCACAAAGCTACGATCATTAAGGCACTAGCCTACTTGGGGCGTATCAGGTAGCATCTCTAGGTAACGTCCAACAAGTCGAAGACAGAAGATAGCAAATCGCTCACATATCTAGAACTACAGAAGGTGTATTGGCCCCGCAATCTGATGGGCCTTCTTTACAACAATTTCCTCACAGAGATTATGGTACAAGCATGCAAGTACAACGTTGTCCGAATAATATCTACGTGCACTAGACAAGTCCCACACTATGTACAAATACACCAACTGGCATCTATCATTGATTTGTCACAAAACAAACACGTCAAAAGTGAGAAGATGTATGTTTTAGATCCTTGTATAATCTGCTTATCAGATGGATGTAACGGTAGGCTAATATCAGTAAACCACTCCATAAACTTCTTCCTCTCTACAACAATATGGGGGAGATACTGTGCTGCTAGGGTGCTATCAGCAAACCGCTTACGTGTTAACCCAGACTATCTCATCACCCTATGAGAAAGGTGATGCTAAAAAATGTGTCACAATATGAGCGGTACTTGAGTAAGCCAAATGTGAGCATCCTAGGTACAAACAGATTACAGCCTCACCAACATATCTGGACTTTACAGCATCCACAAGAAATCGTCCTCTGCTAAACTATTCAACTGATTATGCACAACATCCACCGTGGGTTGGCAACCTCCAAAAAGCTACAATCATTAAGTCACTAGCTTGCTAAGAGTATATAAGACAGCATGTCTAGCTGATGCCTAACAAGTCGAGGACGAAAGATAGCAAATTACCCTCATATCAAGAACTGCAGATGGTGCATTGGCCCCATAATCTGATGGGCCTTCTTCGCAACGTGTTCTCGTAGAGATTATGGTACAAGCATGCAAGCACAGTGATGTCCCAAGAATATCTATGTGCACGAACAAGTCCCGCAATATGTACAAATACACCAACTCGCATCTATCATTTGATTTGTCAGAAAACAAACCTGTCAAAAAAGAGAAGCTGTATGTCCTAGATCTGTGTATAATCTGCTCATTAGATGGATGTGTTGGTAGGATGCTATCAGGAAACCATACTATAACTTCTTTTGTTGTACACGGTTGCTTGGAATATACAGAAAGTTCAGCGTCTATCCAAGCAACTCTGTACACAACTCATGCCACTGTGTTAAAGTATACCGAGGCTCTTGTCCATTAACAAGCTCACCGTCGATACGTAGTGTAAATGTGGCATCACCTACAGGTAAGTGAATACAACGAGTCTCCTATCCCTAACTCTCCACAAAAGTGGCAATTAAATCGTGATCATACCTTTACACATCATCACTCCCTATAACCCCACATGCTCGATGTATACCTTGCAACTATCAGGGATGATAAGATTCCTATACTTGTCAATCCTCTTCAAAACACCTGACGTCATATACCTGGTACAACTCCTAAGATGAATGGTCATATGCCCGCCTTATAGCATCAATAAATCACCTATCTCTAGTTTCAACTCCTCAAAACACCATTACCACTAGCAAGGAATGTCATAAATATACCTAAACTTGTAATAATATATTAACGCTTACACAATGTAATTAAGATAAATTAAATAAATTACGAACATAAATACATTATATTTAAAAGGTAAGTAACAATACTCAAATATTACTATACGTTAATGCAATTTCAAGGTCAGTAAATAATAATAATAATAATTAAATAATTCCAGTCGTTTATGTAATTAAAATCAATAAATAACAATAATTAAATACTATAATACATCATAAAAAAATAGATAAACAAATAATAAAAAATCATCCAATTAAAAACAATAAATAATAATAAACAAGATTGATGCTATTAAAAACTATAGATAAAAATAAATAAGAATTATACCAATTAACAACGTTACAACAACATTACCTCATTGCATTAGAGGCTCCCGCCTATTGAGAGGTAATGCAATTAAAAATAGCAAATTACAATAAACAAATAATTTGAAAACATTAAACTAACTAACTCACAATTTAGTCTAGCTCGTGTCTATCTTCATTTGTGCTTTTTGTTGTGTGGAGATCTTGAAGCACGTTGTTCGTTGGTTAAAATTTTAGAAATTTAAAATAGAGAAAAAAATGAGAAATGAAAAAAAATAAAACATGAGGTGGTATTTATAGTCCATCGTGATACGGTACAACAAGGTTGTGCCAAAACCATGATGTGCACCATGTCTTTGGCACAACCATCGTGACTTCGGTCAACGTGGATGTAATATGATTACCGTGATAGATTTTTGCATGGTTTTGATAAAATCAGATATAATATAAGTGAAACTAATAAAAATGCAATATTTTTGGATTCCTCATTTTTCGATTTGTCAAAAGTGTGACACATGCTCCTTTATTGCATCTGAACATTTATAATTGTTCATATTTTCATTGTACAATGACAAAAATACCCTCTGAATTTGGAAAGAAAAGCACCTCTTTCTTCATCTTCTTTCCACCACCTGCGGATCTGCCATCTCTGGTAGCCCCTCCAGCCACACCAGCAATCCTACGCTCTCCTAACCCCAAACCTACAACTCTGTTCCCACCATCCCATATCTGCAACTCACTCTTTCCTCCCAACTGACACCTATAATCAAAAATGACAAATCCAAGAGGGGTTCTCATTGCTGTAGTGGCGGTGCTTCTAGCATTAGATGGTTGTTTGTGAGAGTTGGGTTCCACTATTGTGTTGGGGGATGGCAGAGTGATTTGGATTTTATAATAAGGGGAGACGTGTTTAAAGATGATATGAGGCTGTCCAAGACGATGTTAGAGGTCCCGGAGCTACAGTTATGGGAAAAACTCTCCAACACTCAAATAAGTCATAGGTATAGACATAATGGTAGGTTAAAGATAAAGGTCAGAGTAACATGTCTTAAAGTTTTTATCCTGCTAGATTGGTGGCTCTTGTTGGTGTTTATGGTTGTTAGTTTGGTCTTTTGTTGACTCATCCCTTTCTCGTCAAGGGGTTGCTTCCCTTTTATGTATTTGGATCAACAGTTGCATATGCCAACCATGCATACTGAGGAGCTATAGGATCAACAGTAGCTGGTCTCACCTGCATGGTTGGCATATGGTGCCATGTGTCATGTTGTATGGCTAAGGCTGCTTCCCAGAAGGTGTCTGCTCTGGCGTTTGAGGTTGTTATCTTGGTCTTTTATTGTCTCATCCCTTTCTCGTCAAGGGGTTGCTTCCTTTTTATGCTATTTGGGGCAACTAGTGCATGCTGAAAAGCTATAGGGCGATGACACATGTTGCCCCAGTGGTTGGCCTCACCTACATGATCGCCACGTGGTACCATGTGTCACGGTGCATGACTAAGGCTGCTTGCCGACAGGTGTCTGCTCTGGCATTTGAGGCTGAGCTAAGTTGAGGCTTGCCACCTCGGCAACATGTCCAAGCAACAAAGTTAGGGCGGCAAAGTCCGAGCTTACTTGTAGTGGGAAGCTAAGCCGAGTAGGAGGCTGAGAGCACAAACTGCAAGGTGGGAAGATTGCAGCATTATTCATGGTTAGAGTCGTAGCTACTGTAAAGCTGATGTAGAGGCTATCTTTGATTGGCTAGTTTGATGTGACCCAACTGAGGTGATCGGTACTAAGACTTGCATCCACTGACCGAGTAAAGTAGTGTTTTGGTGACCTGTATCCCATGAGATACGCTGACTAAAAACTAGACATAGCTAACTAGCTGACCTGCGCTGGTGGTGGGGTCCAGCAACGGTGACTGCTACTAGCCGAGGTGACAACACTTTTATTATCAGTGCAGTTTTTAGCTTCATCAGATGCCCCCAAATTAGGCTTTTCAAGCAGAGTAGAAGAAGAATCTATGGATAACTATCAATTAACTGTTAGTTGGCTCTATTTACAAACGACTTTGATGTTTCAACAGTTGATTCGATGCATGTGAATAGTGTCCTTGTCATTATTTTGAAACGGTTTGAGGCTGAAATATGGCCTTAGTGGGAGTTATTGCGAATACCTCCATGTTTCCACGTTCGTTTCAGTTTGTCTGTATATAAATAGGTCGAGATCCCCCTTATGATTTCCCATTTTAGCAGTAAAGCTCTAGCAGACTTCCTTCGGTGTCTTTTTCCCCAGATTTGTGTTGCCAAACCTTCGATTTCCTTGTATTCCTTCCAATTCCTTTACCTCTTCCTTACCAAGTAAGTTACTTCACTTGTTTATTTTGTCTGCCATTATGTTGACTAACTCCCAAAATCATGTGGAGGCCATCTCCTACGCCAATGGTGCAGGAGAGAGCTCTGTGTCGTGGTCGTCGTCAGAGAGGAATATTGGCATTCGAGCAGGGCCTAGTGAAATTGCTGGCCTTGGTGACGCAATTCCAGAGGCACGCGTCCTAGTTTGAACTTTAAACCTAGATAGGTCGGTCTGAGCTCCTAATCTTTTGGGTCAGTAAGCGGAGGTGAGCCTGCTGGTTTGGTAGAGAGGCATTTCTTTATCTTGTCACAGGCTGAGGTGGCTAAGCTATGTTATCTCTATCAGATTGACTATGATAGGTTTGACCTTATACTTCCTCCTTCTGGGTGAACTGCCCATGACCTCTCTGAGGTTATGAGGCTTATATGAGGAGTATTTCAAAATTAGGTTCTCATTATCTGTTCTTAAGACCTTAAAATTGATTCTTCTTTTCTATCAGCTTAGGTTGCCTCAGGTTGGACCAAATGTCCTTAGAAATTTAGCATTTATTTCCTTTTCCTTAGAGCTACTCAGATCAGTTTTGAACGTATAAGACCTCAGAAAGTTGGTTTTATTTTAGTAGGTGGGCTCTAAATAATGTGTTTTGCTTTGCTGTCAACCTCCCCTCTTCAACCAAAAACTAGAAAGGAAGCTTTTTCTATGTGAAGAAGGTCGACATAACTAGCCAAGACATCTGGCGAACGTCCAAGGCTAATAATAAGTCCCCAACCGAGCAGCACCAGGAGGTGGCTAGAAGCTTGTAAAGTTTTAAGGTCACCGTTATCTGGTTCAAGGTCAGCAACTACGCATTGGAAAAGGCCTACCTGAATCATTATTGTGTGGCCCTGGTTTCAGCATTATGAGGGAAGGACACTTAAAAGTTATGTAGCGTTGGCACTGAGCCTCTAGTTTTTAAATTTCCTCCCTTTTTCATGCTGAGCTGACATGATAGTTTTTTGTAGGAACTATGGCAATTGTGTATGACGACCTAGTGCCACGATGAAGGCTATGAGAAAAGGAAAACTGGCGGCCGAGCGGCAAGTCGATCATAGGAAGCTGTCTAAGTAGTAAGGGGGCCGAGTGATTTAGCAGCAAGGTTGTCTATATGCCGCAAAATTAGAGAGCTATGAGAACAAGGGGTGTACCTTGCACTAATTCAGTTTAAATCTTAGTTTATCCTTTGTTTTTCTTTTTTATTCTCTCTCTGATTCAGCCTTACTTTTGCAATGTAGAATTATTGCAAGAAGACGGGGTTGCGCCCTCATTCACTGGAGAGGGACTAGAACTATGTGCTAAACATGTCAGGGCAGTGGCTATAATGAAGGTTGGCTCCTCGGTAGAAGAGGATGATGATGCGGCGACACTGGCCTTGCGACCCACAAAGAGGGGAAGGGGTTAAGGGCTTGGCCCCTCCTTGCAGCCACACTTCAGTAGAGAAGAATGGATCAGCCCAATTGAGCCGCCAACATCTGAGATGCTGTCGCCGCCTGGCGCTGAACCGATGGAAGAACAATAAAAGTCCTCGGAAGAAAAGGAAAGTGCTGAAGCGACAGAGACAACATTCCGTATTAACCGAGGCTCAGTGCTGTCAGACGACCTGAAAAGGCTTCAGCCTCTGTCATTTGGAGAGGTGACAGATAAATTTCATCGAGATATGGCCTTGGTAAGTTTTTGCCTTTAACATGCAAACTTAGTCTCGTTACTTCCTAGGCTGACCCATTGGTTCACTCACGATTCAGGACCACCCAGCTGGAATTCCCTAGCAGAGCTGAAGGCTTGAGTGAGCTCCTAAAGAAAGAGATGAACAAACGAATCACTTTCACTATGGTTGCCAAGGAGAAGGCCACAGCGAGCTGCTGAGATTGATGTCGAGCTAGAGAAAGTTAAAAATGAGAGGGAGGAGGTTGAAGCTACTCTAAAGGCTTCTTCCTCCACTATTAAGGTCTTGGAGAGCCAAGTTGCTGAGTTAGAGCAGACATTGAAGGAGGTAGAGTCGAACAATCAGGTCCTAAAGGTGGATTTAGAAGAGGCTTATAAGGACAATGCTGAGAGACAAAGCTGTGTTGTTTCTGCAACGACTGTCGGAGGCCAAGGATCAGACCGTAGCTGATTTCAGGAAGTCCACTTTCTTGGCTGAGAACTTGTCCCTTCTTCAGAGTTACTCCATAGAGATAGGGAAGACGGAGGCCATCGATTTCTGCACTTCAATGGACCCTGCACTGAACATGGCGACCCTCGCATTACGAGCCATATAATCCAAATACAAAAGAGGAATTTGATGAGCAGTGTAGGCTTTTTATGAGGGTCCTGACCTTAGGAAGGATCTAGTATAGGCGTAGATACTTGTATTGCCTCCTGATGTTCTCTTCCTTTGGAATGAACTTTCTTAATATAATCATTACCATTCAAGTGAAAAGACGTGTTCAGCAATAGTTATTCTTTTTTGTATGAACTTTTTAAGTTGATTAATTCTAAAATGTCTTCATTTAAAATGGGCATAAGTGTATACCTCAGCTCGTATGCAGAGCTGATTAACTGGAATAATCGTGATGTAAGCGATTCCGCCTTCAAGAATGTGAGCATTTACGACTTCTAAAGCTAGGATAAAGAAGTGATGATATATGTGCAAGATCTTTGTGCTTAATAAAATTAAGCTGGAATCCTAGCGTAGCATTTGACCTTGCTTGATTGACGTTGTCTAAATAATTCGTGACATAGCCTTGACCGTCATGGCCTTAATCTTGGAGGCTTGGAGTAGAGTTCAAGGTCTAAAGTCGTAGCCTGCCAATGTTAAAGAAACCCTTCATGGACTAAAAATGAGTGGGCGAGTTTATGCCGAGGTCTAGCATAACATGTCGGCGCAGCACCT
This sequence comes from Eustoma russellianum, assembly GCA_036186865.1. Lineage (NCBI taxonomy): Eukaryota > Viridiplantae > Streptophyta > Magnoliopsida > Gentianales > Gentianaceae > Eustoma > Eustoma russellianum. The sequence continues at coordinate 11,445,049 of AP025055.1, forward strand.
GGGTGTTACCATAACCCCTTCGACAGGGTCGCTTGCAATGTCAAGTGTTGGGAATGCAAATAGCGGCAAAAGATTATGCTAATCATTGGACGGTCTCATGCCAAGCAGAAATTCAAAGTTGAGATCCACTGTTGTGGCTATGTGTTGGAGTTGACACGTATCTGCCATACTATCCCAAGCACACCGCCGAGGTGAAGGCACCATAGGGTTGTGCATACAACCTAAATGGAAAACTCCCTTAGAACCATAGGGCAGGCATTATGTGTTGTATTGCGTAAAAGAGCGCGGATCATAGAGATATCTGTATCATTGAGGCAGCCATTCATTGGTTGACTTATGCTCTGACTGGGAACTTGTTGGCCTAGCCGAGCTGAGCACTTTAGCAGATGAGTCGAGGTGGTCTCCAAAGATTCTTTGGGATATATCTTCAAGCCCCTGGTTTGTGCTAGAAGCTTTAAGCTAAGCTATTGAGGCTGTTTGTGCTGCTTGCGAACTGTGACGTAGTGAATCTCCTTAAAACAATAAGGCAGAGGTCATGCGCAGAGGTGAGTAAAAGGATATTTTGGCTCCCCAAATTACTAGGACCTTGTTGCAATATGTGCAGTAAATCCCCTTAAAACCATGAGGCAGAGGATACGCAGTTGGATGTGGAAAAGAGAAGTTAGTCCCACAGTTCTCGTCTTTGTATTTTCGTCGGCCTCAGTGAATCTCCTTAGAACTATAAGGTAGAGGAAGAATGGTGAAGCATGCAAAAGGAGAAGTTAATCCCACAGTTTGTGTCTTCATATTGTCGTCGACTGCACTGAATCCCCTTAGGACCATAAGACAAAAGAAGCATGGTGAAGCGCACAAAAGGAGAAGTTAATCGCACAGTTGGCGTCTTCATATTGTCGTTGGCCGTAGTGAATTCCCTTAGAACCATAAGTCAGAGGAAGCATGGTGAATCTTGAAAAAGGAAGAAGTTCATCCCACAGTTTGCATCTTCATATTGTTGTCGGCCGAGATGAATGCCCTTAAGAATCATAAGACAGAGAAAGCATGGTGAAGCATGCAAAAAGAGAAGTTAATCTCGTAGTTTATGTCTTCATATTGTGGTCGACTGAGGCGAATCCTCTGAAGAACCATGAGGCAGAAGAAGCATGGTGAAGCACACAAAAGGAGAAGTTAATCCCACAATTTGCACCTTGGTTTGGCCTTCTCATAAGCAGGAGGTTCGCCGAGAATCTTCTCCTAATAGGAGGTTCTTCAAGAATCTTCTCCTAAGCAGGAGTTTCTCCAAGAATGCGCATAAAGGGAAAGTTGGTCCCATAAGCTGCGTCTTAATCACTAAAACACTGGTCGTGCCCCTTGCTTCAGGACAGAAAAGAGTTTTTTGGGTCAATCCCAAACAAATGGGACTCGCATCGCTAGGCTCACCCATCAAGGGATATAGGAAAACCTGCTCCGTATCCAATGCGCGTGCATTTTGAAATAGTGTAAATAACAACATATGCTCGTTTTCTTTTAGAGAATTTACATGTATCATATACAAATTTGAAGTAGGATACACGCCAAATATTTTTGTAAACTTCTAGTTTGCAACTCAGCATGTCAGACCGGATGAGTTCAACCTCAATTTTTGGTAAGCCTGCAATGAAGGCACACTAGGCGCAAAGTTAATTGTCTTGGGTAGGCCAGTATAACAATTTAGGGCTTGGCTGAGGTGGCTCAAATCCCTCGCCAACTCGTGAGCCTCTTTAATTCTGACTAGCATAGGTCAGCCTTGTATGCATGGTGCCGAGCTATGGCTGTCGAGCTGTGCCCAAATCTGTATCCTGGTCAGATGCCCCCTGAGGGTAGTCTAGTCGACATTTCTCGTCAAGAGTGGGTCAGCTGAACTCTAATCTGTTGTGCAGCCTGGATCGCAGGTTATAGAATTCTTGCAAGTAACCTAGGTCGATTAGGCATTCAATCTCTTTTGTTAGTTGTTTGCAATCCTCCATGGCAAGGCCGATGTCCAGGTGAAAACCCAGTGCAGCTTTTGGTCTCGCTTTACGTTTGGCCCTATCAATGGAGGGGGGGTTCTTTCATAAGCCCTCTTCTTTCATAACCTCCAAGATATGTTCTTTGGAGGCTAACAAGGGCAGCCCCTCTTTGCCGTGCCCTCATAGCGGCTTCAGGGTAGCACGTCTCTCCCACGGTTCGCCCCTGGTATTCTTGCCACCTTCCCTTTGACGCCGAAGTGGTTGCAAAGCTTTTCGTGCGTGTTCTAGGTGTACCAGTGCCTCAAGTGGTTCCGTCATTGAGGGTGATGGCTTGCTCTGAGGGCTTCTTCCTTAGTGTCTAGCTTCGGCTATGAACCCGCCTCGCACCTTTGGGAGGTATTTCTGGGCATATAGGGGAATACTTCTAGTACTCACACCTCTTTCGGGGGTCATAGGAAGAAACTTCTTCGCTATATACGGCCACTGGAGCCTTTCCCTTCATCTCTCTTAAAACAGCCTAGAACACACATAGATTTTAGGCCATGTATTGTCTGGCTCTCACATGTTCCTCATTGGTCAATCCGGCTACAGCATTTGAGGGCCTCCCTTAGCCATTGAAATCCTACTTCGGTGGTTGATGTGGAGTGTCTTCATGTCTCTGGGGGTTGGAAGTTTCTTGCCCCTACGTTGAACATTCTTTTCCATCTCGACATGGGATATAGGCTTTTTTCACGGACGGGCAGAACAGAGGTTCAAGCCTCCTTCTAGCACTAAAATGACGAAGTCAAATCTCCCCCATTACTATAGATAATCTAAACGATAACGCTGTTAGCATATCGTGGAGACATGATTGGTCGCTGAAATAACGTTCCCAGAAACCTACATTGAATAAACGACGTTAGAGGTTCCAGAGCTACTGTTTCTGGAAAACCCTCTGACGCTCAAGCCAGTCATAATTATAGACATAATGGTAGGTTAAAGATATAAGGCTGAATAATCTTTCTCAAGGTTTTTACCATGTTGGATTGGTGACTCTTGTTGGTGCTTGTGGTTGTTAGCTTGGTTTTTTTGTTGACCCATCCCTTTCTCGTGATCGGGTTGCTTTTCTTTTATGCATTTAGGATAACTTGTGCATGTTGAGGAGCTATGGAGTGATGTCATATGTTATCCCACTAGTTGGCCTCGCCTACATGGTTTCCATGTAGTGTCATGTGTCACGGTGCATGGCTAAGGCTGCTTGCTGACAGGTGTCTGCTCTGGCGTTTGAGGCGGAGTTGAGCTAAGGCCTGCCACCTTGACAACGTGGCCGAGTAGCAATGTTGAGGTGGCACAGTCTGAGCTAACTCGTAGTGGACAACTGAACCGAACATGAGGCCTGAGAGCCTGAACTGTAAGGTGAGAAAGTTGAAGCACAGTTCACGGTTAGAGACACAGCTATTGCTGAGCTAATGTAGAGACTAAGTCTTTGCCTAGCTATTTTGATGTGACCAAGCCGAGGTGATCGGTACCGAGGTCGGCACCTCTGATGACATGCGTCCCATGAGCTGCACTAACTAGGAACTAGCCAAGGCTGAATAGTTGACCTTTGCTGGTGGCGGGGTCTATCAACATTGACTGTTACTGGCCGAGGTGACAATACTTGCTATTATCAACGCAATTTTTGGCTTTACCAGGGGAAATGGTTAATGGTACGAATCTTGGTCGCAAGAATATTGGAGGATGGAGGAGATAGTAACGAGGAGGTCTTTGAATGAAGATGGAGTGGGCTATGGGCTGGAGTGGCGGAGGGGTGGCTTAGTGGGGGATAGCCAGCATCAGGATAACCAACTAATTGTGACTCGAAATTTTTTGAGTCATATAAACTCATACCTGGTGTTCCACGAAGATAACGTAAAATGTGCTTGACATCATTCCTATGTCTTCATGTTGGTGATACCTTGCTAATAAATTCACTGATAATGCTATATTTGGTATTGATCAATTTGCAAGATACATTAATGCACCAACAACACTAAGATATGGTACTTCTGGACCTAATAATTTTTTTATTATCTTGTGATGGTTGAAATAGATCTTTCTTTACATCTAACGATCGTACAACCATAGGACTACTCAATGGATAAGCTTTATCCATATAGAATCGTTTTAAGATCTTTTCTGTATATGTAGATTGATGGAGAAAGATTCCATTAGACAAATTCTCGATCTGCAGGTCGAGACAAAATTTGGTCTTGCCGAGATTTTACATCTCAAACTTTTTTATGAGATAATTAGCAAGTTTAGTAAGCTCTTCAGGAGTTCCGGCAAGATTTAAATCATCAACATATACCGATATTATAGAGAATCCACTATCAGATCTCTTGATAAATACACAAGGACAAATTGGATTATTTATATATCCTTCTTTAACAAGGTACTCACTAAGAGTATTATACCACATCTTGCGAGATTGTTTTAATCCATACAAGGATCTCTGTAATTTGATTGAGTATAATCCATCCGTCCATTGATTATATGCTTCAGGAAATTTAATTCCTTATGGGATTTTCATATAGATATCATTATCTAATGATCCATATAAGTATGCGGTAACGACATCCATTAAATGCATATCAAGGTTTTTAATGATTACTAAGCTGATTAGATATCATAATGTTATGACATCAATTACTAGGGAATATGTTTCATCATAATCAAGTCCATGTTTCTATGAAAAACCTTGCACAACAAGACAAGCTTTGTATCGCACAACCTCATTTTTCTTGTTGCATTTTCGTACAAAAAAATCCATTTATATATATAGGTTTTATCCCTTCATGGGTTTGGACTACATGTCCAAATACTTTACGACTTTCTAACGATTTTAGTTCTGTTTGGATTGCATCTTTCCATTTTGGCCAATCATTTCTGTTTCGACACTCTTCAATAGACCTCTGTTCAGGATCCTCATTCAGAATTTCACATGGAATCGTATAAGCAAAAACATGATCAATAATAACCTTTTGTCTATCCCGATTTTTCCTGTACTTACATAATTCAAAGAGATCTCTTTAAAATTTTGTTCACTTCCTTCTTCAGGAGCAACTTGTTCATCAATGTTAGACTGACCAGTTTCTATTTCTGTAGCGCTTTCAAGTTGTGGACTTCTTTTCTCTCTGGAGTATTAACTGTACCATTCTCTTTCAAAGGTTCTTATCTTTTGCATCGACCGGACGCCCACGTTTCAGAATTGATTTTTGTATACCATCATTATGTCTTTCAGAGATTGGCGTATTCATCGTCGGTATGTGAGATTTTGTTACTTCTTACTATTAGTAAATGTGTCAGGCAAATGATTTGGAATATATTGTAAATGGATTATCTTTCTTACTTCTTGCTTGTATTGATTTGATCATGGATCAATATGAGTAAGTGAAGGAACGTTCCATGTAATTTCACGTCGTTCTTCAGGAAATGATACTTTATCTCTCCTTAACAGCGGGAAAAATTGCTCATTAAAATGGCAATAGTCATATCTCGCCTTAAATAAATCACCTGTCAAGGGCTTAATATATCTCATAATAGAAGGTGAATCAAAACCCACATATATTCCTAAACCTCTTTGAGGACCTAGTTTTGTCCATTGTGGTGGGGCAATCGGAACATAAATAGCACAATCAAAAACCTTTAAATGTGAAATATTAGGCTGGTGCCAGATATCATCTGCAATGACAAGTATGGTTGAAACAAACTGGGTCTAAGCCAAACCAATGCAGATGCATGCAGAATTGCATGCCCCAAGACGATGTGGGTAAATATGATCTCAAAATCATTGATCGAGCAATCAGTTGTAAACGTTTGATAAATGACTCTGTTAGGTCATTTTGAGTGTGCACATGTGTCAATGAAATATCAACATCAATTCTAATCGACATGCAATAATCATTAAAATATTGGAAGTAAATTCATCGGCATTATCAAGACGAATAGATTTAATCGGATAATCCAGAAATTGTGCTTTTAAGCGTATAATCTGAGCAAGAAGCTTGACAAAAGATATTGTTCTCGTCAAGAGCAAACTCACATGAGACCATCGCGAGGAAGCATCCAACAAGACCATAAAATAACAAAATAGTCCACAAGGAACATCAATAGGTCCATGAATATTCGCTTGTATTCGTTGTAAAAATATAGGAGATTCAACATGAACCTTCATCGGGGATGAGCTCTTAATTAGTTTTCCTCGTGACAAGCGACACACACACACACAATTACGAGATGAAAGAATCTCCTGGTTCTTTAAAAGGTGCCTATGTGAGTTTTGTACAATTCTATGTGGTATTATTGAACCCGAATGACCAAGTCGATCATGTCATAACATAAATAGCTTTGGATCATTGAATTTCTGGTTCATCACAATATTAAATTCTACTGGAAATATGGTCACATAATACAATCCAAATGATAAAATTGGGAATTTTTTTTAACAAGCTCCTGGCTTGAATCACTGTATGTAATGTATAAAAATTCTATATTCCCTTCATTTCACGGTTTCAATATGAAAACCATCGAGATGTATATTTTTGAAACTTAATAGGTTTCTTTTCGATTTGATAGAAATAATGTTGTATTAACCAAGATATGTGTATCACCCGACAATATAATGGTTGCTCTTCTGAGCCCTCAATCAATGTTGTAGTATCAGAAATTATACTAACATTTGCTTTTGCCGATTGTAATGCCAAAAAATATTTTTGATCATGGAGAATTATGTATGTCGTTCCACTGTCAACCAAACATATGTCCTCATCATTCATCTTGAATTAATATCTAGCATAACATATACAATTTTTATTGGTAAATTTAATTCGAAATGATCAAGTCAAAAATAGTGAATTGTGTTTCTTTATGAAAAACTCTTCACACAGCAATTAGAATTTGTGATTTTTTTTTTCAAGTTGCTGTAAGCATGGAGTGGAATCATCTAGGGAATATAGCCAAAACAACTCTAAAAATTTTTATTTATGCAAATATAGTTGTGCAAATTTTTAACAAAATTGCATGTTATCACATAATAAATGAAATCAAAACTTATTTATAACAATTCTCATAAAAAATGAAATTCATCGAAACGATTTTCTTAACATTCTTGATCATTCTTATTCACAAACTAATCCTATTGCCATCTATGTTTGGCTTTGAAGGAAATTCTTAATATCTAAATGAGTAAAATTCATTGAATTCATTTGACCATCATTTGCTATGTTACCGAAGTCTGCAAAATGAACTTATTTTCCTCTGCTTTTATCATTCTTGAATGCTTGATAAAGTTCAACCAAATTCTTTGGAGTGCGGCAAGTTTGAGACCAATACCCTTGAGCTCCACATCGATAACAAATCTCTTCGTGGTTTTTAGCCGGTGCACTATTTTTCATAGCCTTTGTATTTTCTTATGGATTTTCCTTATTTTTGCACTTCAGGTGGTATGGTGTAAAATTTCTACCATGATCACGACCTCTACCATGAGCACAACCGCAGTCACATTGATTATTATAATGACTAACATTCGCTTCCGGGAATGGATGTGACCCGGTCGGATGAGAATTGTGGTTTTTCATCAAAAGTTCATCGTTCTGTTCTGTAACTAGCAGGCATGAAATCAACTGAGAATACTTTTCAAACTTTCTTTCTTTATATTGCTCTTATAGGAGCATGTTAGATGCATGGAAAGTGGTGAGCGTTTTTTCTAACATATCAGCATCAGTAACATTGTCCCCGCACAAACTTAAGTGTGAGACTAAAACATCACAGAGTTATACTCATTTACTATCTTATAATCTTGCCCCTCAGGTGCAACCAACCATATCGAGCCTTTGGGAGGATGACACTTTTCTGATGATCATATCTTTCCTCCAAAATTTTCCATAATGCATATGGATCTTTCACTCCAAGATAATTGGTTTTCAGCACGTCATGGAGGTGATGGCGAATAAATATCATTTCCTTTGCATGATCTTGTTTGCTTGCCTCAACTCTGTCCTTGATAGTATGCCCACGATTCATAGCTTTCAAATAAATCTCGGCATCAAGGACCCAAGCATTATAATTTCTTCTAGCAATTTCAAGGGCAACGAATTCTAGGTTTCTAATGTTTGCGATGAAACTAAGTATGTACAAATAATATCTCAGAAGACTATATACTCTCAAAACTACAAGTTTGAGTTTATATTATCTGCTTCGTGATGCCATGCTTCGGGCATTTCAACTATCCATGCTTCAGGCATGTCAATTATTCATGCTTTGGATATGTCAACGTTCACCCTTCGGGCATGTCAACTGTTTATGCTTCGAGCATATCAACTGTTTATGCTTCGAGCATATCAACTGTTTATGCTTCAAGCATATCAACTGTTTATGCTTGGCTTCAAGCCTCATATTATTCTTTTCTAGATTCAAACTAAATCTAGAATTCAGGCTAGATTATTTGTTTTATGAGTATTTCTAATATAAGGTAGAAGTATGTAATAATAGAAATGCAAAAGAGGTACAAAACAAAAATATGAAAAAGTTTTTCGGTTAGTAAAATTGTTTTGGAAACGCACTGATTAGAGCAACCTAGAGGTCTCAAAAACACATCTCCACCATTCAAAACGTACATCTATGTTTAGAAACAATCTGTCAAAATTTGGTGATGATCCAACGGTATACGACTCGGCAAATGTAGTTCTCCAAGACCATTGTAGAAGTGTCTAACATTCTGCAAAAAATTCAATATTGTTCTCTTTCTTTCTCTTGTGTTCCTAACACTTATCTTGCTTTCTGTATTGTTTCTTATAACAATTTTGTTGATAACGTATTATAAATTCAAGTAACATAATATAGAAAAGAGTAAATTGCAGTTAGAACCCGAACGTTGGTCACATTTTCCAGTTAGCATTTAATCGTTATGAAACCTCAGTTGGCATCCAAACGTGGTCAAAATTGACTCAATTAATACCAAAAAACCGGCTGCGACCTTTGACTTTTTAGATGCAACCGTTGACTAACGCAAAATTGATTGTAACCCGTATGATTTACCAATTTTACCCCTGATTTTTTTGGATTGGCGGTAAAATGTGGCAACCGTTTGCCCTTCCAACCATTTTTCTCATTTTCCCCCTCCCCCTGCAATTCTTCCATCTATATTCTCTCTCTCTCCCCTGCGATTCTCCCCCTCTCCCATGCAATTCTTCCATCACCAAAAGATTTATCGATTGGAGCAAAAACAAGCTGAGCACAAGAGCCTGTAGCATTCTCATTAGCACCATTGCAAAGCTGTGGAAAGTATATGCAAGAAAAGCAGCCGCCGTCAAGAGTCATGATCCATGTTGAAGATGGAAGTTAGATATTCAGAGTAAATAAAGTGAAAACCAAACTTGTAACAAGTACATATCTGGTGACAAAGTTATGTCCTCGTGGGAAAATGTTTGACCTTCCAGACGAACAACCTCCATAAACTAGAAGTATGGCGAAATCCAAGTCATATAATGCACTTCATAAGTCCAATAAAAGATACCCATTTTAACAGGATTTGAAGGACAAAAAAACTTACTTCTTCATGCTCTATGATCTGGGCAAGCAGTAATATAACCTGACTACTGGGGAAGCCGCCTGGTCTTGTAAAAGGAACTGCATAAGGGCTGGCTTTGAGCGAGGCAGCAGCATAAGAATCCACACCGTAATCAGCCCACCTGACCCGGATTTTCATAACTTTATTATGTTGTTCCTGACCCGGATTTTCACAACTTTGATACCGAGAGATCATTGGATAATTTCAGGTGGGTCAGATATGGGCATTGTATTGTGATGAAGATGCTTTACCAAAGTACAATGGTATCATCATAAAGATTGATAGCCCTCCTCATTTTGGATTGCACATGAGTTGGCTCTCTGGATCGAAATCAAAAGAAATAATTCAATGTAAGGTCAAAACAATGCCAATCTCTTGCGGAACTTTTAAGGTTGCAAGAAGAAAAACCCAAAAGCATAACAATGCTAGTCCCTTCTCTCATAAGATTAAAGTACAACATTCAGCAGAAAAGGATTTGTATTCCATTTTACCGCAAAAGGGTGACATTTGGGCGTTGTATAAGGGTTGGAATGAAAGTCTTACAATCACAGACTTGGAACTTTGCGAGTATGAAATCGTGGAGATTCTTGAGACATCAATCCTACTGTATATTGGTTTATTTTGTGAAGTGGATGGCTAATTTATGGAGGAAAATCACAAGGTAACCAATTACAACAGGAGAGAGAGAAGGAGAAGACGTTAATTTGGAGGAGAATTGAATTTTGGCAGTAAAATATGCTGAAACCGGCTGCAGCAGGTCATCAGCCGGTGTCCGGTGTTAATTGAATCAATTTTGGCCACGTTTGGGTGCCAAATGAGGTTTCATAACATTTAAATGCTAACTAGATGATTTGACCAACGTTTGGGTGGTAGGTGCAATTTACTCGTATTAAAAATATAAAAAACAAGAAGAAGTAGAGAATAATAATGTTTTCTTCACTACTCAAAGGTGTATATAACTTGTCTAACATAATGTCCTATTTATAGGACTTTGAAGATGAAATTACATTGAATTGGTTACATCATTTACTGTTGTAAGACACATTTAGATTTATATAAACCTTTTTCTGTAGTATTTTCTGCTCAAGGAATATTCCTACCCAGATCCCAAGGCTAAAAAAAACAGGGAAAGAAAAAGAAAATTCAAAATAGATAGAGATGAAAGGCCAAGTCAACATTGGCGGTAAAGAGCCAAGGTCAAAGTCTACATCTCCATTCCTTCTTCTTCCTTAAAATTTTTCAGATAACACAACGCTTCAAACAACAAAGTCAACCCATGGTACAAACCCATCATCATGAATTTCTTATTCTTCTTACATCGATCTCCAATAGGAATTTTTTCATCTTTACTCCTTTTCTTAACAATCGCCAGTCAAATTCTCCCAATACACTGCAGCTGCAGTCGTGGTTGTGATTTAGCTTTAGCTTCTTTCTATGTTTGGCAAGGATCTAATCTTACATTAATTTCCCAGCTCTTCAACACCCCTATTCCTACTATCCGCAGCTGGAACCCACAAATCCCTGACCAGGATACTGTTATTGCTGGAGACAGACTCAAGATACCTTTTGCTTGTGATTGTTTAAACAACGATTTTTTGGGTCATGTGTTCAGCTACAGAGTTGAATCACGGGATACTTATGATATTATTTCAAACAGAACGTATTCTAATTTGACTTCTACAGCTTGGTTACAGAGGTTTAATAGTTATCCAGCTAATAATATTCCGGATACTGGGTTGTTGAATGTCACTGTCAATTGCTCTTGTGGGGAGAAATCTGTTAGCAAAGATTATGGGTTGTTTCTTACTTATCCTATTAGGCCTCAGGATACTCTGCAGTCTGTGGCTTCCGTCAATAATTTGTCAACTGGTGTCGTTTCCAGATTTAATCCCACTGCTACATTCAATGGAAGTGGCTTGCTGTATCTTCCGGTCAAAGGCAAGTTTTTTTAGGCAAGAAACTGTCTCATAGTCTTTATGAGCATGTTTCGTTGTTATCTCATTTGTTTTTAATCTCCTCACACTTGGTGCAAAATCCTCCCCCCCCCCCCCCCCCCCCAACAAAATAGAAGAAGAAAAACTTAGATCTGGGATCTTCTGGGATAAGATGCCTAACTTTTGTCACAAAAGAAACACAAAAGAGAAGGGGGTTATCTCTTTTTTTTTTCTATTGAGTTGCAGTTTCTGCTTAATTTTGTAGGAGTTAGGCGATAACCAAATTGAATTTTCTATTTTCTATTTCTGGTTGTGTGCTTATTAGGCCCTTTCGTCTGTTTTTTGGTTATGATAATTACTCTATGCATGTCCTCTTAGAGGAGATAATGCAGATTAGCAATGTTGCTAATGGAAGTTAGCATTCACTATCTTGCTCTTAACATTCACTATCTTACAACTGTGCAGATCTTAATGGAAGTTATCGACCCCTAACCTCCAGGTAGTACTTCCTGTCTCCTCTTTGTGATGGAACTTACATCATTCAGCCTATGAGTATTAGTTCATGTTTTGACATCTGTTACAATGGATTTTCCCATGTTTTGCAGCACAGGTAGTTTGGTCTTCTCGGATTTCTTCGATATTGGCTTACGTTGTTTTCTGATTAATAACAAGTAGGCTAAGTCGGGCTCCTTTCTGAACTCAGGGCTTTCAAGTGCAGCTATAGCTGGAATTGTTGTTGCACTGGTAGCACTGCTTGCCTTCATCTGTTTGTATGTAGTAGTTTCCAGGAGAAGGAAAGCACATAAAATATCATTACTCTCACTAGCTTCTGACAACCAATCTCTTGAAGCTCAACAAGGTAGCTTTTCACCTTAACGTCCCATGTTTATCCCTGGAATACTTGTTAGTCCCCTTCTGTATACTGATATCTAGTCGTATAACTTGTATTACCCATAGAATTTTTAGCTAAACTTCCAATACGACACCATTTCTTTGAGTGGCCAATGCTTGGACATGGATTTGCAAGTTTCTTTACTGAGAAATCTTGAAAGTTGAACTTTTCAAGGAAGCATTGCATGATGATGAGAAATTCCACTCAGGGACTCTCCATTGCATTATTTATTTATTTATTATTATTTTTTGAGTAATCTCCATTGCATTAGACCAATTGTATCATTGTACCTATAAAGAGATGCTTTATTTTGTCTTCTTTTGCATATTACGTTTTCATTTCTCCGCTGCAATCAAGACTCCTTTGATAAGAAATTTCCATATCTACTCTTGAGCAAAATTTTGCTTGATAAATTCATTATTGTTACTGCGCACAAATAGATGACCCAAGTCACCTTGAAACCAGTAAAATGAACTCTACCCACTAGAAAGGAAAAGAACAAGAAAGGAAGAATCATGTGGTTTGGATAGTAGCACCCTTGGTGATTGAGTGGGATAAAGAGAAGGATTCGGACTTGAACGGCTTACACACACATTCAGTTGCGAGTTTTAGCCTTCTGCAAAGATATCACTGGAAAATTGTATTGTTTCCATCAAATAGAAAAAGAAGAGAAAAAAGAACGGAAAATCTTGTGCTTTTAGATGGTAGCAAACTTATGTTTTGCTGGCAATGAAGAGAAGGATTTGGAATTAAAAGGATTAGACAGAAATCCTGTTTTCTATTTTTGACTTTCTGTGTAGTTTTTGACGAAATATGGATATGCTTGCGTCTTGTCGTTCAAGCTATTGTCATAGGATACACTTAGGGACTGAAAGTAAGAGAAAGGCTCGGCTGTCTCCTTTATGGATAGATGACAGTATTATTGCAAAAATGAGTATACAACTTCCATTTATTTTCAAAGGGAAGCATAGATTTTTATCTTTTCTTCGTAAAGAGAGTGACAGTGGTAAATTGTTAGTTGTTGTAGCTTCTACAATGTGGTTTCTTATACTGTTTCTCACTTGTTCAACTAAGTATCCACTCGTTGCAAGATGTCAACTGCAAGCTGAAGTCCTACTTACTCATCCATGGAATAAGGCACCTGTGCATGATGTAAATGCCTAAAGTCATTTGTATTTCAGTTCCTTTCTAAATTGTTTAGCATGAGATCAAGGAACATGAAATCCTCATTTTCATTCTGGAGGCAGAAGGGATCATAATACAGTTTGCTTTTCTAAAGTTGTTTCTGTTTAATAGGTGTCCATTGTTTGTCCGGTCCTTTCTTTGTTCCCCATTTTAAGCGTGAAATTGTACAGAAATGATATTGAATTTCTAGTGCTGTCTGACCATATAGGTCCTGGGGCCTTCTCAAATAAAAATGTAGATTCCGTAGGAGTTGGTGACAGTGCTTCTCCAGGTGTCACTGGCATCACTGTTGACAAATCAGTTGAATTCTCATACGAAGAGCTGGCAAAGGCTACTAATGATTTCAATATTTCTAATAAGATTGGTCAGGGAGGATTTGGAGCTGTTTATTATGCTGAACTCAGGGGCGAGGTTTGTTGTATTTTGTTATCCAGTAGATGCTCTCTGTTTATTTTAATTTATGTATTTTTAATAACTAGTGCAAAAATGACTATGCCTCTCTGAAACTATTGTTGTGTGAGTTGATTCCGACTATCCTAAGATGATATGACTGACTATGCCATATAGGTTCCTGCTCGGATGCAGAATTTTTTTTGCTTAATTAGTCTTATGCTCTGTAGCCAACACCGTGGTTGTGATATACTCTCAAGCTAAAATTAGCAGTGTGTGAGTTTTGAAATAGTGCATGAATATTTTGAGTGAATCTGTTACATAGTCCTATGCTTCAAGTCATGCTTTAGGAAGGTTCCTTTGGATGCCTTTACTTTTTCCCCTGGGCGTGCTACATGTAGGATAGGCATGTCTTGATCCATGAATGTTTATGATGAATTTTTGAAGGGTTAGTATGGACGGATCCTGCCCTTCTTAGAGATTCAATGCTAGAGGATGTGCATAATGGGATTAGAATCTAGAAGAGTTATGATGCATTGTCTTTTTTCTCCCCTAGAAAGTGATGCTAAAACCTTGCAGTTTGTTGGCACTTTTATGCGGTTGTATGAGACTTTTGCTGAAATTTGTCAAATTGGAATGAGCTTATGTGTGAGTAGAAGGTTGATACCTATACGTATAATATTTAATCGGTCGGTCTTCATATCTTCTTAACTGAGCTTGTATTGCATTATTCTTATGCTGCAGAAAGCTGCAATTAAGAAAATGGACATGCAAGCAACTAGAGAATTCCTTGCTGAACTGAAGGTTTTGACCCATGTGCATCACCTAAACCTGGTAATAGTCTTATCTTGCTTGACATATTTTCCGCTGGATGTTAGCCTTCTTACCTTTATGTGTTTAAGTTGTCCAGTTCCAATTGCATTATTATCTGTCTTCTTTCGGCTGTTTTGGATGGTAAAAGTCAATAAAGATTCAGTGAGATGTGATTATAAGAGGAAAACATGAACCAAAACTATCTTAGTATCACTGTCGATACTGGAACTCTTAAAATCATAAGATCATTCCCATTTCTATTGAGTTGACACTCATTTTTCAGATTGATGGCCTGTCAATGAAATTTCTGATATGTAAATATGAATTACAAAGGCCGAGTTATTGTCTTCTGGTATGCAGCAACGTTTTACATCATTGAATGGCACAGAATTGGCTCATTTGCAAGGAAAGTGCCAAGAAGTTAAAATTTCTAAGGAGAATAGTAGCACATGCAACTTTTTCTTAGTGGAAGAGATCACACAAACACACACATGGGGCAGAGTACCAGCAAACACTCGCTTAAAAATCTTTGATCAAGTTTATTTCTGCTCTAAGCATGAACATGGACTACTGAGACCACCATATGTTTTAGAAGAACCATTAAAGCATGATGAAGATGAGATAGTGTTAATATAGGACTGTGGTGTGCTAGTACTCTGGATATAACTGTTTTCGCATACGGAACAGTACCTCCCTCCCCAAAAGCATTTTGCCATATTATTGCGGAATAAAAGGGGAAACACGCAACATCATGCAAATTTTTACTTTTACTTTTAGGGACCCCATAATTCGTTATCATCTCTCAACACAAAAAGTCCCGTGAACCATTTGCCCTTGGAAAGGAAATCTATGTGGATGGTTGACAAGATAACTTCCTGTCTTATGCTACCTAACCTTTTGTTGAGACCCCAAATTGTGTGCTGTAAAATGTTTGAAAACTAGTGTTGTTTTAGGTTCTTATATTTTATTTACTCTCTCTCTCTCTCTCAAAAAAAAAAAGAAAAAAGAAAAAAAAGCCTGAGTTCTAATTCAATTATCAACGTAACACAAATTATTTGGCCTCTGAAATGTTAGGAACTCTGGGGGAATCAAAAGTTAGTCTGCATAAGGCCAGGTGTTACTTGCTGGAATTGAGACTTGAGGATAGGCAGCTTTACAAGTATGGTAAAATGGTGAACTAAGTTGATACTTGGCTCTTTAACATATCAAAAGATAAAATTAAGGAAATGATGAAGAAAATAAAAGAAACAAACGAGGAAACATAAACCAATGGAATAATTCTTGCTTTCCAGTTCACTGAATTTGGTCCAAGCGATCCAAAAAAGTATTCCCCCTTGCATCGATGCACAATAGTTCATTTTATGTTCCTTTTTGCATTATACATACCTACTTGAAACGTAGGTTACTTTGTTTAAAATATCACAGTGAAACCTACTTATGTTAAGGGAAAGTTTTTCTTGAACATTTCTTGATCACATCAAATGAATGATGTGAAGGTAAAAGAATAATTCATAACGTACATGCATTACTCACAATGAAACCTCCAGTTTTTTCGCTTATGTGGTTAATATAATCCATCTCATTCATTTACACTGGTTTGCAAACTCATTTCATTTTTCACCGTTGATTTAAAAATAAAGAGATTGGGTATAAAACGGATAGCTTACATATATTTAAACACTTGACCTTGCCTCTTCACATTGAGGACCTACATGAAGTTTAAAAACGGGCCAAAAAGGTGGCATATGGATAACCATGTACACATTGAAATTTAAATAAAACGTCTCATGTCCGCTACCATTATAGATTCTTATGTCGGATAAAATCTAAACAGATAGGATGATTTCTAGCCTTGTTTCATACAACATTTTAGTGCGCAAGTCAGTCCAATAGGTAGTTCAATAATTAGTCCAGTACATGCACAACACAAGTATACTGGTCGGCTGAGAGAATGATTTGAACATCTGATAGTAAGATCCGTGTACTTTATACTGCTTACCATTTTAAAAAACATCGTGCTTACGAATCGCAGTCCAAAACATGCGCAACACAAGTATGTTGGTAGACTCAAGAACGATTTGAAAACTCAGCATCCTGCGTTTATACCTATTCTAATCAATTTCACCTTAAGACACGAGTTGCTATAGAGAAGTTTAGTTTTTCATGAATTTTCTGTATCAGTGCTTGTATATTGAGTGGTGTTGTTTTCTTGAAAGTCCTTAATAGGATATCTTCTGTTGGAGAATATTGATATTCACATTGTAGAGATCATTCTAATATTGAAGAATATGCACGTCTCCCTGGATTCTTGTGTATCAATGCATACGTTGATGCTGTGGTAACTTTAATATCTGTATTTCTTTTTACTATTAAGCACTTGTAAGATTTTATAAAACTTAGTGATAACTTAAAGTGGATCACATGTTCATGTACAGTTCTTTGGGTTACATTGTGTAGAATTACAATATAAATACACTGTAAATACAGTATAAATACTCATAGACTTGTATAAATACAACACATATCCACTGGTAATATATTTATATGTAACTTAGTATATTAAACTATTAGTTTAGGCACTTGTATACTTAGAAACACAAAGTAGCCATTTTGTCTGCTGCTCTATATAAATGTTATAGGCTGAAGCAACACAACCTATGTAAAGGCTTTACCTTTGTATTTCGAGAGTCAAGTCGAATATCACATTCACTTTATTCGATTCTTTATATTTCTATATGCTATTAGAGTCCTGATCCTAAGATATTTCAAAAATGGCAAAGTCGTCGTCTTCTTCTGTTCCTGAATACGCAAAAGTTGCCTCCACTCTTGAACAAGCATCTAGAGCACGGTCTCATGGTACTTCTATCTTGGATGATTCTTCCACTATCATTACTAGTCACAAACTTAATGATGACAACTTCCTCTCTTGGTTTAGAAGAGTTGAAATGTTGGTGACAGGTAAGGATTAAGAAGCCCGCAATCACTCTTATTGAACCAGGGCATAAACCAAAAGAACATCTACAAATTGTATATCAATCAAATGTACCCCTGGTGCTGACAAGTGGCAATGGCTGCCTGATAGGAACTTCTCAGTTGCCAGTGTAGCTAAAGTACATCAGCCACCAACGCCTGTGGTTGATTGGCATAAAATTGTCTGGTGTAGACATAATCTTCCTAGATTCGCGGTTGTTCTATGGTTGGCTTACTGGAAGAGGATTCTACAGTAGATAACTTACACAGCTGGGCATTGCACATACTAACATTTGTGCCCTTTGCAGTAGGGAGGCTGAAACTCATGATAACTTGTTCTTTCAGTGCAACTATGCCACAGAGGTATGGACAAGCATTCTGAAGCAGCTGATGGCAAGGAATTGGTCAAGCAAATGATTGGACATACTGGAATGGCTCTCATACACCTCTGGAAGAAACTGTGTTTCAAGGTTCTACAAGGACCTTCTCTACTTTGGCTTCTCTGCAGCAGTATATGGATTTGGAGGGAGAGAAACCAGAGACTACATCAAAAGATTGGGAAGAGTCAGCAAGCAACGATTAGTGAATCCTTCCAAAACATCATATATAACGCTATGTCCTGGCAACGCGTGGAAAGATCAAAGAGAAATTGGGAGCTGGCCCTTAGACTTGGTCTGCCTATAAAGATTTTCAAATGACAAGTTAACCAAAGAAATGGTTTAGCTTGGTCCTTAGGTCACTCGCTTGGAGCACCCTATAGTCACCTCACCATACTTACCAGTTCAGTACTGTTTTACATGATTTGTGCAGGGAAGATGGAAAGACTAGTATGCATCAGATCAGAAGAGACTAATCACAGGAAATCCCTGTAGGGGCGATACTGTTATGACCAATCTTTCATAATTCTAACTGTGGGGCTATGATTTACATTTATATGTCCTATGCTACTGCCTTGTTATGCAAGTTTAATGACGTATCATAATTGCTTGTTATATAATATCTTATGGTAAGCCACCTATTCTGACGGCCTATGACAACTTTTGTACAGGTTGGCAACTCCCAACCCGTAGATTACTTAGCTTAATGGTCACTATGACCACCTGTTGTAAAGGTTGGTAGTAGTTTATTGGATACATTGTAAGCCACCTGAATTGCTCCAACTAAGCCATCAATTGCTTATGTCCAGAACCCATTGTAAATTGCCTCTTTGGCTGGCATATAAAAGTTTTAATTTACAAAAAAAAAAGGTTTGTGTGATTACTAATGTACATCGACAAAATGCCTTGAGAATTATTAGGTACTTATGCCTTGAGAATTATTAGGTACTTGAAGTCTGCACCTGGACAGGTTCTATATTTCAGGAAAACCATAGAGAGACCCGTTCAAGTCATAATTTATGCTGACTAGGCTGGATTCAACAGTAACATGAGTTCAACTACTGGCTATGCAACATATCTATGGGGAACTTAGTTATCTAGAGAAGTAAGAAGCTACGTGTTGTACCTAGAAGCAGTGCACAGGCAGAATTGAGAGCAGTAGTACTTGGACTATGTGAGGGTTTATGGCTAAAAAAGGTATTGGATGATATTGGACAAAGACACTCTAGCTATAATTATATTATGTGACAACTATGTTATTAGTATGGTAGAAAACCCTGTACAATATGATAAAACAAAACATGTAGAGATAGATATACATTTCATTAGAGAGAATATTGATGACAGTGACCAACTTGAAGTACATTTCTTCTAAGCATCAGATTGCAGGCATTTTAACAAACATATATCTACTAGGATTTTTTAAACTCTATTGTTCAAGCTTGGTTGTATAAAATATATACAACTAAGCTTGAGATAGAGTGTGAAAATACAATATAAGTACACCGTAAATACAATATAAATACAATATAAATACACATATACTTGTATAAATACAATGCATACCTAATAGTAATATATTTATATGTAACTTAGTATATTAAACTTTTAGTTTAGACACTTGCATGTGTGCATATCGAGGTGGGGGTCTCGCTGAAAGCAAACTCTTTATCCTTTGTGATGGAGGTATTGCTTGCCTGCCTATCACCCTCCCCAAACCCTAGCGATATCTTTTGTTGTCGTTGGGATATACTGGGTATGTGTTGTTGTTGTTGTTGTTTAGACACTTGTATAGTTAGGAACACAAAATAGCCATTATTGTTGCTGTTGAATATAGCCGTTAGAGGCTGAAGCAACACAGCCTATTTAGCAGCTTTACTTTTGTATTTCAAGAGTCAAGTTGAATATAGCATTCACTTTATTCAATTCTTTATATTTCTGTACATTGATTGTAAGTGACCTTGCCATCTTTCCCCTACATCGGCTTGATTGAAGTAACAGGGTTGTTATAAGCTCAGAAATTGCCATTCTTTGAACATTAGAATCTGTAGTTTAATATCTATGATGTGTTTAAAAGAAGTAATCAGATCCAGATGAATGCTGTTATTTTCTCTTATTTAATACAACTGACTGTTGGGTCTTTTCAATTTGATTTCCTTGGAATGCAGGTGCGGTTGATAGGATACTGTGTGGAGGGTTCGCTTTTTCTTGTGTATGAGTACATCGAGAGTGGGAATTTAAGTGAGCATCTGCGTGGAACTGGTGAGCGCATCTTATCTGCGTGAAAGGGTTGTTACTTCTGAGTCTATTATCAGATGAAATGGTTGAACTGCGGCTTACTCTTATTAATTTTCTCCAGAAAGGGACCCTCTGCCATGGTCAACCAGGGTTCAAATTGCTCTGGATTCTGCCAGGGGTCTTGAGTACATTCATGAACACACTGTGCCTGTCTACATCCATCGTGATATCAAGTCGGCAAATATTTTAATAGACAAAAATTTTCATGGGAAGGTAATTTTCAACTCCCTGACAATATTGTAAGCCATGATCGAACTTCTTCAAATGGTTCACCTGTCATCTTTGTTTTCAAGGTCGCGGATTTTGGCTTGACAAAGCTAACTGAAGTTGGAAGTTCATCCTTGCCCACACGTCTTGTGGGTACATTTGGCTACATGCCACCAGAGTAAGTTTTAGCTGTCAAATTTGCTTGCGTAAGACATGGAAGATCAGAATCCACAAGCCTGGAGCTAGTGTTTATGCTCTGGTGCCATCCCCATCCCCATCACCTCTCCTCCCCTATCCAGTTAGCTATTTTGTTTCAAATGCTTTTGCAACTTTTTCTTGCACTGAATTTAAATTGGTGTTCTTTTTTAATTAGCATTCCGTAAATTTTTGTTGTACGTAAGTATATCTACCATCTTCTGAACCACGATTCAACGTGCTACCCCCTTATCGAATGTTTTGTAAGTACTTTCACGCTGAAGACCTGCCTTCTATTTCTAGTTTGAAGAGGGATGGTAGTCTAATATGTCAATATTTGTTGGCAGTCCTTGCGCCTTTTGAATCAACCTATTGCTAATTTATGTTTCAATCAGTCCCTTCATATGTTGCTGGTTTTGTGCGGTAAATGAGTGTAACACTGTTATCAATATTTATCATTCTTACTGCAGGTATGCACAATATGGTGATGTTTCTCCTAAAGTAGACGTTTATGCCTTTGGCGTTGTCCTTTATGAATTGATCTCAGCCAAGGATGCCATAGTGAAGGGGAACTCAATCACTGAATCTAAGGGCCTTGTTGCTTTGGTAAATTATCCAGCGTGGCTTTGGTTTCTAAATTGGGATTGTAGAACTTGTATGTCTAGAATTTGTCAAGTAATGCTTTCTCTACATTCTTGGGCAGTTTGAAGAAGTTCTTAATCAGCCGGATCCGAGTGATGACCTCCGTAATCTGGTTGATCCTAGACTTGGAGACAATTATCCACTTGATTCAGTCCGCAAGGTTTCACAGCTCTTGCTGCACTCAAAATAAAAAGCCTTTCTTGCATTATACGATTTGTTATTCTTATGTTATTGGTGCAGATGGCCCAGCTTGCCAAGGCGTGCACACACGAAAACCCTCAGCTACGACCAAGCATGCGATCTATTGTAGTGGCTCTAATGACACTTTCATCATCTACAGAGGAGTGGGATGTTGGCGCTTTCTACGGAAACCAAGGTTTTCTTGGCCTAATGTCCGGAAGGTAATATTGAGATACATCCTCATTGTTATTCAGGTTGCATTTTGATCTTCATGGGACCAACATGCAGCTGCCTCCCATACTCGGGATGCCTGTGTATTATTGTACAAGATTGTACATGTCTGTATTTGTGTACAATTTTATTCTTAGTCAGCCTCAAGCTATTTCTTCATAGTCGCTGTTCCGGTATGTCGGCTCTTTCTACGGAAACCAAGGTCGTGTTGTCCTCATGTCCATAAGCTATCATTGAGACTACATCCTCATTTTTACTTACCTGACCAGCATTTAGCTAGTTGCTAAGCTGGATGCCTGTGTATGATTGTACATGTCTTCTTTTATATATGATATGTTCTTAGTCAGCCTCAAAAGGTGTCTCCTTAACCCTCTTGGATATTGGCTGTTTCTATGGAAACCAAGGTCTTCTTGGCTCTTTCTTCTTCATTGTTATTTTGATAGATTGCAGTTTGCTTCTCCAATACATCAGCATTCAGCTGCTTTGGATACCTCTGTATGATTGTATATGTCACATTTTGTATAAACAGTGGGTTTTCTCCGTTAGGAAGAAAATCAAGTCAAGCTTATAGCCTAAACACAAGGAGGTCCACAATTTAGTTGAAAGTCCTTCATGAGTTTGTTTGATATAAAGGTTGTATACTGTGTTCTGCTCTTTGAAATATTGCCCCAGAGGATAAAAGGAGGAAAAGAACTGTTAGTTGAAATATTTTCTTATTGGAGTATGGTTTTGAAATTCTGTTATAGCGGACATTAATTCGTATAACGTGTACTGCTTCAATGCGGAACTATCAGTGATGTAGTAGTTTTTTACGTTTTGATTCAAGAAGAAAATATTCTAAAATCTATGAAAACCAAAAACTTCATGGTCCATGGAATACCTAATCCATTATCATTCAACTAATCTATTTGGTTCAATAATTAGTAAGTTTAACACAAATATATATATATATATATATATATATATATATGTATATATGCAGACACACATGCATATGTATCTGAATGTAACTGTTATTTTATGGTTCAATAATAGAGTAATAATAATCCATACGGGTTAGCCTATAATTTATGAGTTAAGAATTTTTATGGTTTGATTTAGTGGCAGGGTTTAAAGACATTGTCTCATACTTAGGAATAGTCTTCAAGTAATAGTTTATCAAATCGAGCATGTTTAAAATTCTTGGAACTCTAGTTTGTAACCCTTTTGCAATGTTAAAAGATAACATAATATTTTGGACTTTTCTATTCTTAACTAACACAAAAAGATTATAAATTAGACCACTTTTGGATTGATATAATTCCAAACATAAAATGTAGCTCGTATAATAAAAATAATAATAATAACGGTGGAGGTGCGATCACGGAATCCTGATGGAACCAGTAGAAGAGACTTTTTTTTTTTGCCTCTTCCGTCCGTCAAGAATTAACGTTTTCCAACCTTGTCATGTGATCCAACCTAAATCATATCAAGTGGTTGTGGAGAATGTAACACAAGAAATGTGGTTCTCATGTCATAACTCAGTCGGTATTCAAATAAGAAAATTGTTCTAAGAAAGATTGCATGTTCGAACCGGGACATGTTCAGCGTAGGTGCAATAATCTATCTGGGTCAGTAATGGTTATTGTAGGACCTCAGGCGCTACCATCTCTCCGAAAACCAATTGGTGACAGGAGATGCGCATACACTAGCCTTATAGTGCATTCAGCACACAAGCGCCCACGGCATTCGACTGTGACTTGGCCTACATGGCCTACACCCACCGGCCTACGCCACGGGACAATTACTGCACCTAACAATCTCCCCCTCAGCAATTGCTCCTGCTGGGAATCGAACTCGTGACCTCGCTCTGATACCAATTGTAGGATCTGCAAGGCACCACTAGAAGGGGGTTGAATAGTTGGTGCGGAAAGTGTGGTTTTTAAAATAGTTTAAAACCAAAAACTCAACTTTTGAAAACAGATTCTGTTTTCAGGACCAGTTTTAAAACGTTTTGAAAACTAGATTGTAGGTCTTCAAAAATTCTGAAATTTGGAGAGAACTTAGCCTCAGATGTTATGAGTGTCTCCTAAAAATTTCAGATTTAAATTCAACCTCTAACCCCTTGAAAATTCGTTGGTGGTCAGATTGTACAAATCTACCAGAAACGGTAGACTGATTTCAAAAATTAATTTCTATTTGTACGTAACTCCAAATGCTCTGAAAATTTAAAGACTAACCCCTTATAAGTTTTATTTAAATGGGTTGAAACAGTTTTGAAAAATTCTTTTGGGAAGTTAGTCAAATACGATCAAAGTCTCAACATTTGCAAGCCTGAAAATCAGACTGCACTAGTCTCAGATCTTTGGATGTTTGAATGACTTATACTTGTCCAAAAGGGTTGAAACTTGCGCCAAAAGAACCTTGAAACGTGTGGCTATGTTTCCTGAAAGTTTCGTAATTTTTGAAATCCTTTTACTATTTTAGAAACGTGATCAAAAAGAGTAAACAGTGCTGAAACAGAATATAAGTGCTAAAAGTAAATGACACCGAGAATTTTATACTGGTTCGGTTATAAACAACCTACTCTAGTCTTTGAGGAACACCTTTCTCAGTTCACACTAATCACACAACTCAAAAACACCTTACCACAGGGTTGATAGAGTTACACACCAACTCCAACCCTTTACAAACCTTGTACGTGAATACAATTGTCACGAACACCACCACCTTGCAAGATTGAAGATTAATCACACCTTGATCAATCTTTTACAAAGATAAAGAATGTGTGGTGGTCTAAGATAAGCCTATTCAAGAATATGAATGTAAGTACAATAGGCTTTCAAGAAGAAAGAAAGAGAGTGTAGAAGAATAAGGCTAGAACACTTTTGATCTTTTAATTTGCAACTCTTGTTCTTGTTCTTTTTTTGCTCTTCTTCCTTCCTTTTTAATTGTTTTGGCCGCCCCCCTTGGTGTCCTTCTCCTCTTGAAAATTATCTTCTAAGTCATTGGGAGAATGTGTGGCATTATTGTGACATACTCTTGCTCACTTGGCACCTCCTCATTGGATGATCATTTAACCTTTGCTTACTTGGCACTCATTGATTGGTTGAATGTTGTCATCATTTGATGACTTAGAAAATCTGAAAATTCCACTAAAAACATGTGCCAAAATCACCATAAAACAACTACCATAACTTCCAAGATCATCACATAAATTAAGCAAGATAATTATCTCACAAAGATGGTTAAAAAATCGCCCATTATGACAAATGCACATGCTGAAATTTCAGCATGTGTTATATTCACTTTTTGTTCAAAATGTTGCCTAGTTTGCTTTGATTTATCTCTTGAAAATGAATCACCATTTAGTAGACAATATTCTCATCATGTATGGAACAAAATTGGACAGCAATGTGGCCTAAAATTCGGCCAAGGTACATCACACACATGCTGAAATTTTCAGCATGTGTGATATTCAAGAATATCACTTTCTTTATTCCATAAAATATTTAAAACACTTCCAAATTGTCTTCCAATTAATCCACCATAATCAAGAAGTAAAATATTGCTCATTAACATGTTAAAAACGTCCAGCCCTTTAGTGCACAAGCTGAATTTTCAGCATGTGTCACAATTGTGACAAAATTTGAAATATTACCTTTTGTAGCTTCTTTCTTTAAGTCGCCAACATTGTATGATTGATTCTTGACCAATAAATATGCCAACAAGGCTCCACATATGCTCCATTTCAGCTGTATAGGCGTGTATGATATGTATATACATGTGCTGAATTTTATTTTTGCAAACTTTGTGAAATAGTGCACATTTAATAATACACACATGACATATTCCAATCAGCCCTTAATTTAATTTTCTAGAACACTTTAAGATGTGTGACATATGTAAAAAGTGTCTAGATACATATCGTATGATGTGCCAAAGACGTTACATGTGTTGTGTACGTAGAAAACCGAATTTTCAATGTTTATCAATTACCCGATTTTCTCTAATTAAATTCTAACTTTTTGCACATGTTATATATATTATGTTACACATAATATACATAATATAAACTTTAATATTCAGCACTTGGCTGGTCTTAAAGTGGCGCCATTTACATGTGACAATTGAAATTGGAATCTCCACAATTTGGCGTTAATGTGGGGTGATTTGTGTGTGCCAACATGGAATGATTTTATAGATGGAATTATCATCATACCCACGAAAATTATAGAGATTTTTGAGGTGTAGGGGCTGGCCATCTATTTATGGCAAGTACATGACACGTTGGCGAAGTTTCGGTATTCGCCCGATACGACAATTTTCGGTTTAGAACCTTTTAACCTGTCATATTTAATTTGTCATCACCATGACTTATATCATATGATATAAGACCTGAATATATTCATAAATATGAGTTAAGTATGATGGTGTGACGTTAACGTACGTACGTAAAATATATAACGTATCGGTAGTACGTTGGAATACATGTGTATGTGCATTTTTCAAAAAATCTGAAAATATATATATTTATGTATATATATGCGTGTATATATGTGAGAGGAGAAGGAGGAGACTTTCCTTTCTTAATCTTGTTGCCTTTGTGCCTTGTCCAAATGTTGCTTCCTTTAATGAACTACTTAGTTTAATTAACTAAGTACTTCACTTAATGAACTAATTTAGTTCATTAATGGTGGCACCTGAAAATAGTACAAACACAACAAATGTTCGCCATTTGATGTAAGCTTTAACGCTTCATGGCTCGTTAGTACGGCAACATTATATATGAACTATATAAGGCAAGTTTCATGCAACAACGTGTCATGTCATAAAATATGTCATGCATTTCTTTGTAACACGTTATTTAAATCATGCATTTTGAAATCACTCAAACCCCTTTTTCTCAACAATCTCTCCCTTTTGATGATTTTTAAAATAACCTACATTCATGATTTAAATCTTATCACTCCCCCTTTAATCATGCATAAATTTGAATTTTAAATTTCAAATCCGCTCCTCCTTGATTTATGCAATCAGTTTCTCTCCCCCCCTTAAATCATGCTTTCTCTCCCCTTTATTTTTGAAAGTTAATCAAAAGCGCATGTAAAGATGAAAAGAAAATCATGCATTTTGAATAATCTCAAAGGTGCGTTCTTAAGGGTTATTCATTCAACCCTTTGAAAATATTTCTTTTGGTACCCAAATTTGGGTGACCCTTCTAGGTCTTCCAAAAGGTGAGAAAGGTGATGGAAGCACAACATAATATACTTTAGGTGCAACTGCATCTGACCTTTGGCCAAGAACTCCTTTATACGCATTGTATGTAGGACGTTTTTGATATGTCCTTGTTTTAGTGTGCGTAGTGTGTGATCTAGATGGATGAAATGCATGTCGTGTATGCATCACTTGTTTCTTCTCATATCTATATGGTACAAAATTGTATTTCTTATGATATGAAGAAGTATGACGAGATGTGGGGAAAGGGGGTCTTTGCGTCATCTTAGACGCCGTTTTTGGCTTTGGGGTGTCTACTTTCTTAGACACAACGAACTTAGTTGGTTTGGTGGATGCTTCATTTGTCTCAACGTATCCCAAACCTGTTTTGTCACTATCATGCTTTTGTGATAAGATAATACGATGCAGCATGTTAGATCCCGTATCATACTGTTTCATCATTTTCTCTAAGTCTGTATTCCTTGATTTCAAACTTGAAATCTCGGATTTCATTTCAGTGTTCTCGGATGTCAATGATGAAACTTCAGACCTTAATGAATTTATGATGCAAGACGACTCTTCTTTTGAATCGTTTAATTGAGCGACAAGATTCTCGTTAGAAGATTCTAACAATTTCTTGTCTTCAATTAACCGTTTCTTTTGTTTTGCAAGAGTTCTAGCAAACTTATGTAATTCAAGATATTCAATATATAAATCATCATAAGATAGTTCAGAATCCGAGTCAGAATCAGAATTTACCTCATTTTCAAATAGTGGAGGCATTTGGCTTGACATATCTTTTTCCTCGATTTCGTGGCTAGTGGTTACCATCTCACTTGAATCATTGGATCCTTTGAAGTGAGTGTTCCTGTGCTCTGATACCACTTGTAGGACCTCAGGCGCTACCATCTCTCTCAAAACTAATTGGTGACAGGAGATGCGCATACCCTAGTCTTATAGTGCATTCAGCACACAAGCGCCCACGGCATTTGACTGTGACTTAGCCTACACGACCTACGCCCACCGGCCTACGCCACGGGACAATTGCTGCACCTAACAGTTATGTCATTGTATCCAGTCTACTTGAGTTAAAGAGTTGCAAATCCAGTTTGCAGTAGACATTAGTATGAGTTCTAGAAAAGCTTTACCAAATTAGTAGACCGTTGAGCTCCTAATTTTCATTCTCCACGAAATTCTATAGGGCTTGAGAAGTGGGGGCCTACAGAGTTAAAGTATTTACACCTCTCTAAAGACATGGTTCAAGATATGTGCTCATGGAGAATGAGGATTAAGGTTGGCGAGGTTTAAGCAGGATATAGATGCACCATAGAGTATATATAGGGGCTTAGATACTCTCTCAATGTTAGGTTGAATTTGTACTTTTTGTCTTTTCATTATTTGTTGTTCATTATGTGTCTATGCAGGTACATATAGAGTCGAGGTTGTCGTTGGAAGCGAACTCTCTATCCTTTGGGACGGAGGTATTGTTTGCCCGAATCTCACTACGTCGATTGAAGTTGATTCAGTCTCCTTTCTCGTCTAGCTCACTATATTTCGATTTATATTGACTCAGTCTCTTTTTCATCTAGCTCACTCTACTTCGATTTATGTTGATAAAGTAGAATATGCTAAAACTATCTACGTATCTTTTCTTCAATTTTCACTTGCTCATTTCTCATCTAGCTCACTGATTGAATAAGAACAAGTCTCCACTTGCTCTTTTCTCATCTAGCTCACTGATTTTCTTTTCTTAAGCTAAACCTTTTTCATCATCCTACTACTCTTGATGTTGATTCTCTTCGGTTAAACGCTCGCTCCCTTAGACCCTAACGATAGCTTTTGTTCTTGTTGTGATATGCTGGGTATGTGGTGTCGTTGTTTCTCAAAAAAAAATGTGTTCAGAAAAGAACCAAAAAAAAAAAAAGAAAAGAAGCCACCAACCAATCGGTTTAACATTAGAAGCTGCGTTTGGAATTACTTTTTTTCCCCTTTTATGTCTCTCGTTTCGAGAAATCTTAGTTGGAAACTTGGAATGATTGGTGTGAAAGATAGAAAGGAGACAGTTGGAAAGTATGTGAGAAATTGTAAGGTTGTGAAGAAGAAAGGTGCATCAAATCAAAGAGTATGAAAAACAAAATGTATTAATCAAATGTCATATGCCTCCTCCTGTCCATGTGAAGTCTCTTCTTTCAGGCCTCCCTCCTTTTACTCCTTCCTTTTCCCGCCAATGTTTACTCCATTTTCACCTTTTTTATGAATCTCTTTTTTCTCTTTTTCTTTTTCGGGTTAGGATCTCTAACTCCCACTTTTCTTATCCTCTTTGTGACTATGCGACACATGACAGCAAGGAGGGATGATGAAGCTAGATTAAGGTCAACCGCATCAAGCCTCACCACGCCTCTTGCTGTCACGTGTCGCGCGGTCACGCGTCACCGCACCTCCTTTGCGGTGAGGGGATCATATTCCTTCTTTTTCTATCCCTTTTTGGGTTGGGATCTCCTCACCCCCTTTGTGACCACGCGACACGTGGCAGCAAGAGGGGTGTCTAGCCTCACCACCTCCCATTGCTGCCACGTGTCGTACGGTCACGCGTCACCGTACCTCTTTGCGGTGAGGGGGATCCTATCCTTTTTTGGGATAGGATCCCCTCACCGCAAGGGGGTGCGGTGACGCGTGACCGCGCAACACGTGGCAGCAAGTGGGGGTGGTGAGGCTAGATGCAGGTGACCCTCATCTAGCCTCACCACCCTCTCTTGCTGCAACGTGTCGCGTGGTCACAAAGGGGTGAAGAAAATGGGGTTTTTTGGGTGGGGCGGCAATAGGACATGGGGCAAAGGGGTTGGGGGCAGGAAGCGATTGGAGGTCATCGCGGTGAAGTTATGCCCACATTCCCATGTCAAACTTCTTAGATTTTCATTTCTTTGATCATATTTTTTTTTGTCAAATATTTGTTTAATCATATTAGGATTTACCTTTTTGCATGTCACTCGTCGGACAAGTACATAAAAACAAAACAATGATAAATAAGGAAAGAGACACACAAAATACATACTTATGCATATGCTAACGGGACGATAAGGCGGAAATATCACCATTACTCGCACAAAATGTCATTTAACACTAAATATGTTGGCTGTTACAGTAACCAGAAGAAAAAAAGAGAAAAAAAATTCAAAAATTAAAACAAACAGAAAAAAGAATTCAATCATCCATCCATCAGGACATACCCGGGAGGAAAAATTTTAAGCTTCAATAATTACCGGAAAAAAGCCAAAAATATTATAGTTTTACATTATGCTCTTGGTACTTGGAATTGCATGGTTGGTATTAGTTCTAAATGCAGGTTATTCTGTGCTGAACCATATAGCGATTTCTTCCACCTTGATCCTTCGTCGGGTTGGTTGCATTGCTTTTTCCAACTATTGCTCATATATCTTTGCATTAAGTGCGCATCAAAATTGGCAACTCTCAAATTTGACCCTTGCTCTTGCGAAGCAGCATTATTTTGCCAGGCTACCTCTTGTACATTCATCTCGATGTAATTATCTTAGCTTGGTAGTTTAATGTAGTCTTCATTTTATTTTGCTACATCATTATCTGTACGGGTAGCATCCCCTAGATGCGTTGACATTCGCCACGATCGATTAGATCGTGTGCTTTTCTGGGTATATGATATTTGCATTTTCCCAAAAAAAAAAGAATGCATTTGACAAATAGGTCCAAATAGTCATGGAACGTCAAACCAAAGATGTCCCAGAATTTACGCCCATGACGCAAATGGTAATTGTCATACCCCGTAACTTTTAAGTACGACTTTCAATAGTTAGAAGTCAACTTTAAATATAATTTCATTAAATGCATAGGTTTACGAGGCTGAGTTAGATAAAATATAGGTGAGAAAATAAGCAAAATGGTGAAATTAAGAAATTAGACTAAATTACCCAAAGTACTCCTCCCCACTTAAATGATGGGGGATTTACACACAGGGGTATAACTCCCCATTAGCCTAGCCATCGGTTATAGCATAAAAAGGAGAGGGGAAACCGCCAGGGAGAAAAGAGAAGGAGAAAGAGGAAAGAAGAAGAAGAGAAGAAGAAGAAAAGGAAGGAAGAACGTCCAATCTAGGTTCAATCCTTACCGAAATTCTGCAATACACTCGTAAGCCTATCTAGATTCCAAGACAAGTAATCTTTCTATACGCTTTACGCAAATTTTGATACCATAGGCCCTATGTTCTTATAAAGAGAAAACTTGGATCACACATTAGTAGCTTTGGTTTGTTTATGTTAAATGCCTTACTATATGCAATTGTTGTTGTTGATGGTGTCAAGTCATTTTCTTTGGGCCAATATCTGAAAATGCTTATGTTGTGATCTTTGTTGTTAGATATGCCCATAAGAGTGTTATACGTAATGTGTTCATCGTCTTGGTATAAGTTCTTAAGCTTGGTAATCACACCTTGGATGTTTGAGCGTATTTGCAAGGAGTTGAAGGGTGAATGTTGGCATTGTTGTAGACTTGTTGGGTTAGAAGGTTTGAAGATATCTATGAAAGTTTGTGGGTGATAGAAGGTTTAGAGTGGATACTATTTTGCATGTTTGAGAATCAACGCATGCTAGATGGGTGTTAAGCATGATGAATCTAGGTGTTAAGATGGATCATGAAGTGTTAAACATGAAAGGGGTGAAGGAGGAAGATGATGGGAAAAAGTTACTGTAGAAAACTGCAGTTCTGAAACCGTCAGAACACTTCGAACACCTACTTTAGGCGTTTCAAGTCACATTAGGCGCCTAAAGTAGGCGTTCAATGTGTTCCAGTGCATCTTCGTACACTTCGAACACCTCCATAGACGCTTCATGTCCACATAAGGCGCTTCATGTAGGCGTTCGATGTATACAACACATTCCCGAACACTTCGAACGCCTAGTATAGGCGCCTCATGTCCACTTTAGGCGCCTCAAGTGGCGTTCCAAGTATACTGGAAGTCCTTTTGAGCCATTAGGCGCCCTATGTATGTGTAATAACTCTATACTCTTCCTTTGAACATAAAATGCAAGGGTATTTGAGGTGTAATTGAGGAATAGATGTTAAGTTTGACTAAGTAAGAATAAGATTGAATCCCAAGTGAGTTGGTGAGGCGAACGGACTTAGAAAGATACGAACATAGAGTGTTTGAGGTGCAAGACCATATACTTGATATGTAAGATGTGTGTGGGTGTTACATGTTTGATATGAAGTTGCATGAGCATCCTGCATCATGACATGAGCACTTTGCATTTAACTTGAGAATTACTTTGCGAAAGAACATGTGTTTACAAGAAAAGATTAAAGTTTTCGAAAAGCAAACTATGGCTGCTGGTTGATCGCAGGGTATAAAAGTCACGCCTGCGAAAGCAGGGTATAAAAGCGTGACCTGTGAATCAACAGCAGGGTATAAAGTATTTTATGGGGCCATGGACCTATCAGCACGGATATATGATATATGTAATAGGGCCGTGGACCTTTTAGCACGGGGTATAAAGTTATATATTATGGGGCCGTGGACCTTTTAGCACGGGGTATAAAGTTATATGTTACGGGGCCGTGGACCTTTCAGCACGGGGTATAAAGTTATGTTTGATGTGGATTGATCACCCACAGGGTATAAAGTTCTTCTATGCGAAGAATATGATAAGAAGAGTTATGAAACGTTTTGTGAAATGACACGCACAACATGTTTATGAAAGAAGACATGCATGGGTGTTGTGTGTGGTTTTAAAGAGGTACATGTATCATGATACACGAAGCATAAGATTTGACATGCAGAAATGTGACTAGCTTACGTTCTGTTTATGTGGTATGTTACTTTAGTTACATGTTTGTTCTCGTATCCGCGTATCAGTTATGTGATCTATCTGTTTTGAGGAATTGTTTGTTAACCCGAGCACCTTATTTTGGGCAATGACTTATACACTGGTGACTCGTCGTGTGTGATCCCGTGAGGTGTATAGACGGGTTACTTGCTGGCGATATTTTCGCTAAGAACAGATACTCCATTTTCTTTTCAGGTGAGCCATAATACGAAATGATATTTGTCGAAGACGATGGCGAGTGGGCTCAATGGAATGATGGTCATGGAAGTAGATAATTGTTTGATTACTCTCTTTAAGTTGGAAAACTCGATGTTTATTATGTTGTACTAGAGGATATGTTAGATCATTACTGGACACATTTCGTTTCCGATGTATTGTTCTGGTTACATTAATGCTGGTGAAGTTTTAAATTTTACGACGTTTCCGCTGATTTATCCTACGTCATGAATAATGTATGCTTGATCTGCGTTGACGCTTTGTAGTCCTTGTAGTAGACTACGGCGAGTGCACTAGTTCCGATGACAGTATCGGGCCGGGACGCTACAGGTGGTATCAGAGACTAGACTTTAGATCTATCTTGGAAACTTAGGTTCATGATCTTTTAGCAATTTAATATGTGATTATTCCTTAAGTTTGACCCTTAGTTATAAGTGCTGATTTCTCTAGAGTTTAAGTATGATCAGGGTTGAGTGTGTGCGAGCGCGGTTATTAACTTATCTCGTATTAATAGTTTTATTTCATACCCCACCCATCCTTACACATTCAAGCTTTCAGTAACATCCTGTGTCAACGGATTGCTAATGGAACGCTGACCTTTCAGAGAAAATGCCTCCAAGAAGAGATAACACAGGAAACTCTGACAACCGACAGGAAAATCAGCCACCACAAGTGGTCTTACCCCAGGTGCTCACTGATGCACTAACGGTGATCGCACAAGGGTTAAATCAGCAGCATCAGCCTCCGCTGCCTCCACCACCGCGGCACAATATCCGGTTCTTCTATAGAGAGATGAGGAAGATGAGAGTTCCAGAGTTCGGAGGATGTACCGACCCTGAGGAGGCTCAACATTGATTGGCCGAAGTAGAAAAATGTTTTAGGCTGGTGCAAGGGCCCGAGGAGATCAAGGTGGATGTGGCCACACCTCTTCTGAGTGGCAAGGCGGGAGAATGGTGGGCCAGTTTGGTATTGAAGATGACCCCGTCGATCTTCTGGGCTCAATTCTGTGATGCCTTTCTGAAGTACTACGTGCCAGAGACGGCAATACTGGACAAGGTTAGGGCATTCGATCGACTTGAGCAGGGTTGGATGACCGTATCAGAATACGCTGATCGTTTTCACGCCTTGGGAAAGTTTGCTCCTGCGATTATGTCGGATAACCGCCTTAAGATGACGAAGTTCGAGAGAGGTTTGGACTCGAGGATACAGTCGGCAATAGGGAATGCGGGGATGAAAACTTATGAGGATATGCTAGATGCGTGTTTCTGCGTCAAGAGTGATTTTCGCCGAGTAGCGGCAAGAGAAGCTAGTGCAGGATCGTCTGACAGAGGCAAAAGGACAAGAGAAGATGTGAGAGTTGGTAGTAGACCCGGACGTTGGGTCAAGATTCCGAAAAGAGGTCCAGTTGGAAATTTTCAGAGACTCCCACCCCAGAATCCAGTAGTTCATCAGGCTATGGGAGCTTGCCCACACTGCAACAAGAATCACGTCGGAGAGTTTAGAAAGATGGCTGGAGCATGCTTCCGATGTGGTCAAGTGGGTCATATGATTAGGGACTGTCCGGAGATAAAGAAAAATACTCTGGGAGAAGCGGCTCAGCAGCCGAGCGCAAAGCCACGAGCCAATGCCCGTGTACATCTCATGACAAACACTGATGTGTAGGAGGCTACCGATGTAGTAGCAGGTGCGGTTTTAGTAAATAAGACACCTACCAACGTGCTCTTCGATAGCGGCGCAAGCCACTCCTTTGTAGCAAAGAGATTCACTAAGCACCTTGGTAGTTTGCCTGAATGGTTGGACACTCCATATCGTGTTCAAGCGGCCGGAGATCAAATTATGGTTTCGTACCAGCAGTACCGGGATTGTAAATTAGAATTTGAAGGACAAACATTCTCTGCCACACTGATCCCTATTCAGATGTACGACTTTGATGTTATATTAGGAATGAACTGGTTGGCCAAGCATCACGCCAATATTGATTGTCGATTGAAGCAAGTGACAATCAAGAACGCTAAGATGGAAGAGGTAACGTTTCAAGGGGAACCGGAACGAAAGAAAGTTCCCAAGAAGGTATATATGTCTGTTGCACAAGCGTGCAAAACCTTAAGGAAAGGTGCTGAGGGATTTATAGTGTATGCCATGGATGTTACTCAGGAAGTGCCGTCTATTGAGCAAATTCCAGTGGTTAATGAGTTTCTGGATGTGTTTCCGGAAGATTTACTAGGAGTACCACCCCCGAGGGAATTCGAGTTCGAGATAAACTTGATTCCAGGAACTAAACCTATTTCTAATGCTCCTTATAGAATGGCTACGACAGAGTTGAGAGAGTTGAAGGAACAACTGCAGGAGTTGTTGGACAAGAAGTTTATCCGCCCTAGTGTATCACCTTGGGGAGCACCTGTTTTGTTTGTGAAGAAGAAAGATGGTAGCATGAGACTTTGTATCGATTATAGAGAGTTGAATAAAGTTACCATCAAGAATAAATATCCCCTTCCACGAATTGAGGATTTGTTTGACCAGCTCAAGGGTGCCAAAATATTCTCTAAAATTGATCTCCGATCAGGGTATCATCAATTGCGAGTGAAGGCCGAGGACATCGCAAAGACAGCTTTTCGAACGAGATATGGCCATTATGAGTTTTTGGTGATACCGTTTGGATTAACAAATGCCCCTGCAGCTTTTATGGATCTTATGAATGCCGTCTTTCGGGAACAATTAGACAAGTTTGTAGTGGTATTCATAGATGATATTCTAGTGTATTCTCTTGACGAGCAAACTCACGCTGAGCATTTGAGAACCGCTCTAGGTATTTTGAGGCAGAAACAACTATACGCTAAGTTTAGCAAGTGTGAGTTTTGGTTAAGCGTGGCTTTTTTGGGTCACGTGATATCGGAGGAGGGGATTGCTGTGGATCCGAAGAAGGTGGAAGCTATCACTGAATGACCTAGACCTACTAATGTCACCAAAGCGAAGTTTCTTGGGTCTAGCGGGGTATTATAGAAAGTTTGTCGAGGGATTCTCAAGGATAGCAGTGCCTCTCAGTCACCTTACTCAAAAGAAGTCTAAGTTTGAGTGGACGACGGAATGCGAGCAAAGCTTCATAGAGCTTAAGAAGAGATTAACCACAGCTCCAGTATTGGCTCAACCCTCTGGAACTGATGGGTTTGTGATTTATAGCGATGCATCGAAAAATGGTTTAGGTTGTGTTTTGATGCAAAACGAACGAGTCATCGCATATGCCTCACGACAACTAAAGCCTTATGAGCAAAACTATCCGACACACGATCTTGAACTCGCTGCAATTGTGTTCGCCTTGAAGATCTGCCGGCATTATTTATATGGAGAAAAATGTGTGGTATTCACGGACCATAAGTGTTTAAAGTATTTATTCTCACAGAAGGAATTAAATATGAGTCAGCGGAGATGGTTGGAATTGCTAAAAGACTATGATTTGACCATCCATTATCACCCAGGCAAGGCTAATAAAGTGGCAGATGCATTAAGCAGGAAGTCCAGCCATGCACGACAATCACCATTGGAAAGAGAAATGGAAGAATTCGATTTAGATTTGATTGACTCCACGGTGAACGTATTGACAACATTGACTATCACACAAAGTTTGATTGACCGGGTAAAAGAGGCTCAGAAAAAAGATAAGGCCCTAAATGAGATAACGGAAAGAATGAAACATGATCAGGTTGAGGGATTTCAAATCAAAGAGGATGGGAGCCTATGGTTTAGAGGAAGATTGTGTGTACATGATGTTGATGAACTTAGAAGGGAAATTTTGCAAGAAGCTCACGGCTCAAGGCTATCAATACACCCTGGTAGCACCAAGATGTACAGAGATCTCAAGCAATATTATTGGTGGTCCGGGATGAAAAGACATATTACGGAGTTTATAGAGAGGTGTTTAGTCTGTCAACAAGTCAACACGGAACACCAACGGCCTGGTGGATTGTTGATGCCATTAGAAATCCCAGAATGAAAATGGGAACATGTCACGATCGATTTCATAGCTGGTTTACCAAAGACGAGGAGTGGACATGACATGATTTGGTTCATTGTGGATCGATTAACCAAGTCTGCACATTTTCTACCCATCGCAAGTGAATCGTCTCTCGACAAGTTGGTAAACCTATATATGGATAGTATTGTTAGCTTGCATGGAGTTCCCGTGAGTATAGTGTCCGACCGAGATCCACGATTTACTTCTAAGTTCTGGACAGCATTTCATAAAACCATGGGAACGAAATTAAGGTTGAGTACGGCGTATCATCCCCAAACCGATGGACAATCCAAGCAGACTATTCAGAAATTAGAAGATATGCTAAGGGCTTGTGTCTTGGATTTTAAAGAGAGTTGGGATGGGATGGTGAAGCTAATGGAATTCTCATATAATAACAGTCACCATAGCGCAATTGATATGGCTCCTTTCGAAGCGTTATATGGAAGAAAGTGTAGGTCTCCGGTTTACTGGGATGAAGTCGGCGTGAGGACCATCACCAGACCTGAGCTATTGAGAAGACACTAGAAAAGGTGAAAATCATTTGGGAAAGACTCAAGGCGGCTCAGGATCATAACAAAAGTTGGGCAGATTCCAAGCGACGACCATTGGAATTTAATGTGGGTGAAAAAGTTTATTTGAGAGTATCACCTACGAAGGGCATTATGAGGTTTGGAGTCAAAGGCAAGTTAAGTCCCCGTTTTATTTGTCCCTATGAAATACTGAAGAAAGTAGAAGCTTTAGCATATAGGTTGGCGTTACCCTCGATATTGGCGCAAGTTCACAACGTGTTCCACGTGTCACAATTAAGGAAGTACGTGACGGATCCAAGCCATGTACTTGAAGCCCAACCTTTGGAACTCAAGGGCGATGTTACATACGAAGAGATACCCATGAGAATTGTAGATCGAAAGGACCAAGTGTTGAGGAAACGGGTGATCTCTTATGTGAAGGTCCAGTGGAGCAACCACTCAGAACGCGAGGCCACTTGGGAACTCGAAGAGCAGATGCGGAAGAAGTATTCTCAACTCTTCTACTAATGTATGTAAGTTTCGAGGAAGAAACGTTTTGTAAAGGGGGTGGAATGTCATACCCCGTAACTTTTAAGTACGACTTTCAATAGTTAGAAGTCAACTTTAAATATAATTTCATTAAATGCATAGGTTTACGAGGCTAAGTTAGATAAAATATAGGTGAGAAAATAAGCAAAATGGTGAAATTAAAAAATTACACTAAATTACCCAAAGTACCCCTCCCCACTTAAATGATGGGGGAGTTACACAAAGGGGTATAACTCCCCATTAGCCTAGCCATCGGTTATAGCACAAAAAGGAGAGGGGAAACCGCCAGGGAGAAAAGAGAAGGAGAAATAGGAAAGAAGAAGAAGAGAAGAATAAGAAAAGGAAGAAAGAGCGTCCAATCTAGGTTCAATCCTTACCGAAATTTTGCAATACACTCGTAAGCCTATCTAGATTCCAAGGCAAGTAATCTTTCTATACGCTTTACGCAAATTTTGATACCATAGGCCCAATGTTCTTATAAAGAGAAAACTTGGATGACACATTAGTAGCTTTGGTTTGTTTATGTTAAATGCCTTACAATATGCACCTGTTGTTGTTGATGGTGTCAAGTCATGTTCTTTGGGCCAATATCTGAAAATGGTTATGTTGTGATCTTTGTTGTTAAATATGCCCATAAGAGTGTTATACGTAATGTGTTCATCGTTTTGGTATAAGTTCTTAAGTTTGGTAATCACACCTTAGATGTTTGAGAGTATTTGCAGGGAGTTGAAGGGTGAATGTGGGCATTGTTGTAGACTTGTTGGGTTAGAAGGTTTGAAGATATCTACGGAAGTTTGTGAGTGATAGAAGGTTTAGAGTGGATACTATTTTACATGTTTGAGAATCAACTCATGCTAGATGGGTGTTAAGCATAATGAATCTAGTTGTTAAGATGGATCTTGAAGTGTTAAACATGAAAGGGGTGAAAGAGGAAGATGATGGGAAGAAGTTACTGCAGAAAACTGCAGTTCTGGAACCGTCAGAACACTTCGAACACCTACTTTAGGCGTTTCAAGTCACATTAGGCGCCTAAAGTAGGCGTTCAATGTGTTCCAGTGCATCTTCGTACACTTCGAACACCTCCATAGGCGCTTCATGTCCACATAAGGCGCTTCATATAGGCGTTCGATGTATACAGCACATTCCCGAACACTTCAAACGCCTAGTATAGGCGCCTCATGTCCACTTTAGGCGCCTTAAGTGGCGTTCCAAGTATATCGAAAGTCCTTTTGACCCATTAGGTGCCCTATGTATGTGTAATAACTCTATACTCTTCCTTTGAACATAAAATGCAAGGGAATTTGAGGTGTAATTGAGGAATAGATGTTAAGTTTGACTAAGTAAGAATAAGATTGAATCCCAAGTGAGTTGGTGAGGCGAACGGACTTAGAAAGATACGAACATGGAGTGTTTGAGGTGCAAGACCATATACTTGATATGTAAGATGTGTGTGTGGCTGTTACATGTTTGATATGAAGTTGCATGAGCATCCTGCATCATGACATGAGCACTTTGCATTTGACTTGAGAATTGCTTTGCGAAAGAACATGTGTTTACAAGAAAAGATTAAAGTTTTCGAAAAGAAAACTATGGCTGCTGGTTGATCGCAGGGTATAAAAGTCACGCCTGCGAAAGCTGGGTATAAAAGCGTGACCTGCGAATCAACAGCAGGGTATAAAGTATTTTATGGGGCCGTGGACCTATCAGCATAGATATATGATATATGTAATGGGGCCGTGGACCTTTCAGCACAGGGTATAAAGTTATATATTATGGGGTCGTCGACCTTTTAGCACGGGATATAAAGTTATATGTTATGGGGCCTTGGACCTTTCAGCACGGGGTATAAAGTTACGTTTGCTGTGGACTGATCACCCACAGGGTATAAAGTTCTGCTACGCGAAGAATATGATAAGAAAAGTTATGAAACGTTTTGTGAAATGACACGCACGACATGTTTACGAAAGAAGACATATGCATAGGTGTTGTTTGCGGTTTTAAAGAGGTACATGCATCATGATACACGAAGCATAAGATTTGACATGCAATAAATGTGACTAGCTTACATTCTGTTTACGTGGTATGTTACTTTAGTTACATGTTTGTTCTCGTATCCGCGTATCAGTTATGTGATTTATCTGTTTTGAGGAATTGTTATAAAGATGCTATTTGTTAACCCGAGCACCTTATTTTGGGCAATGACTTATACACTGGTGACTCGTCGTGTGTGATCTCATAATGTATAGACGGGTTACTTGCTGGCTACATTTTCGCTAAGAACAGATACTCCATTTCCTTTTTAGGTGAATCAGAATACGAAATGATATTTGTCGAAGACGATGGCGAGTGAGCTCAATGGGATGACGGTCATGGAAGTAGATATATGTTTGATTACTCTCTTTAAGTTGGAAAACTAGATGTTTATTATGTTGTACTGGAGGATATGTTAGATCATTACTGGGCACATTTCATTTCCGCTGTATTGTTCTGGTTACATTAATGCTGGTGAAGTTTTAAATTTTATGACGTTTCCGCTGATTTATCTTACGTCATGAATGATGTATGCTTGATCTGCTTTGACGCTTCGTAGTCCTCGTAGTAGACTACGGCGAGTGCACTAGTTCCGATGACAGTATCGAGCCGGCGCGCTACAGTAATGACATCCCACGTGGGACGTGCTTGATAGAACAGAAAGTGGTATTGCAAATCAGCATATGCAGAGGAGGAGGTTTCTGAAACCACCTGGCTGGGACGTAACTAGCAAAGACGTCCCAGCTGTCTTGGACACAAATAAAAAAGACGTTTACCGTTCTTGGGACATAAGCGGAAAGACGTCCCAGTGATGGACGCAGTTACAAAAGGGTGCATCTCTTTCCCTCTCCTTCATTTTTTTAACTCTCATGCATTAAAAAATTGTATTTATTACGGAGTGGTAGGTTGAAGAGCAAGAATGCTTGATAGACAAGTGATCTACGACGGATAAATTAGTGAAACTCTCTAATTTAATTAATTTCAATTTATATTTGTTATTGTTATTTCTTGTGAATTGTATGATTTTATTATTATTTCTTGTAAATTGCATGATTTTATTGCTATTATTTATTTTATGTAATATCAATCAAAAATGCATGTATTTATTTTTATCAATTAGAATTCGTAACGATTCACCATGTAAGCTTTGTGATTTTTTATTTAATTATGTTACAGTTTGATTTTATTATGTTAAAGAGAGATTTTTCCATTATATAGTTATGTTACGTGATTCAAATTTAGGTGTATTTATGGCATCACATATTAGAGATAGTGGTACATGATCGAGGGAGGAGTTAAGGCCATATATTAATGATTTGTTAATTCTTCAGGAGAACATATGACACTCTTTCTTAAGTGTATTATGACATATAAGACATCAGATCATAAACTAGAATGAACATGTATAAGGATGATTTGAACATCCCACCTAGATGCATACAGTACATTGAGTCAGTTGGCTTATGAGGATGAGTTGCAGCAGGATTAAAGTTGATCATAGATTGATAATCGCGTTTGCAGAGAGGTGGAGACAGTATACTCACAAATTTCATCTACCTATATATGAAGTGGCTATTACGCTACAGGGCGTAGCGATTCTGTTTGGGTTACGCATTGGCGGTGAGTCTCTTCCGGGGATGGAGCTAGGTATGCTTTATCAGGATGACAGGATGTTTCTACGGTGTAGTTGGGTTAGACTCTTAGCGTGCAATATTTCAGGAGAATTTGTATTATTACTCTCGTGCCAAAACCTAAATT
Organism: Eustoma russellianum; assembly: GCA_036186865.1. Taxonomy (NCBI): domain Eukaryota; kingdom Viridiplantae; phylum Streptophyta; class Magnoliopsida; order Gentianales; family Gentianaceae; genus Eustoma; species Eustoma russellianum. Next base: position 11,487,035 of record AP025055.1, read on the forward strand.
TAGGACAGGTTTGACAACATACTCCTACATTTAGGATGAGTTTGACAAAACAATCCTAAATTTAGGTCAGTCTATAAGTTTATCCATTACATTAGTCTTCTTTGCAACAAATTATTTCACTTCACTAGTTTATTTTAATTCACTTCGCATTTGACAAGAAAATGGATGTTCAGTTGTTTTGTATGTTTAAGAAAGAGTCTGATGCTATTGTCTTAAAAGTTTCAACCAACATAACACTGAATGAACTTACTTGGTGCAGATCGATGGCCGTCGGAAAGGACGAAAATAAAAATTGTCCTGAATTTGTTTGTAGATGGCCACGTTCAGGTTCAAAAAACATGAAAGGTTTGATTGAGATGCTATACAATATATAGTGATGAGTATATGGGACAAGCCTTTACATCTTGCGCACAACCGATAATGTTCACCGTGCATTTTGTTCCTAAAAAGAGTTAAACCAGCATTGTTTATAAATAAAGAGAAAACAGCACTGAAGATGAAGCTCCCAAACCCAAACGTACTGTCAAAAAAATTATGAAACTCCTCAAAAGGCCCCAACGTTGAAGTACAATTAGAGTCAGAAGTGTTTACATGTTTTCTTATTAAAGGTAATAAATGTGTTATGCGTATGGCATAATTTATGGTCATAAACATGTTATGCATATATTGTATGATTTATGTTTATTTTTTGTAGTCTAACTTAACTCTAAACCATAACTCTAACACTAACACTAACTCCAAAGACAATAGCTATAACATGCGTAAATTATTTGCAAGAATATTTATCTAAAAAATTCTATTTGATATGAAGGAGACAATATCTATGATATGCTTAAGGTGGTTGCCAAGTAGGATAGGCTCGATGTGCTGCTCGGAGTCCCGTAGATCGATCTAAATTCAACCATATATCTTTCATGCCGATGTATACGTTGTCAGATATTTCGAAGCAACCATCTCTAATTATGTTCGCTCTCCTCATCAACAATAGCATATGCTATCAGAAATATATGATCAACATCAACATCAATCAATAATTTTTCACTAAATTGTCATACAAATGCGCATCGTCTATTGATATCATTGGACCATAATGTTTGAACCCTAAAATTGACGATATGAATGCCCAAAAACCACTCTAAACACCTTTTGATCGACAATGCTCAACTCTGGATCATGCCTTCACCGGGTTATGGTTCCTTCACATAATGCCTCTATTGCAGCCACGTATCAAGCCAACTCACATAAAGATTCAAACCAATCACCATATAACATTTTCATTGCATATTTTCTTCTCTGCCACGTTTTTTTGTATTTGATGTCTACAATCAAGCTCTTTTTTATATATTCACAAACATCTTGAGTTCCAAAACTTATATTTTGGTTAATGTGTTCTCTAATCATCATCCCAACCATTCTTGAATTGACATTCCTACGATCCGGTAAAATATTAACGTTTGTGAAACTATGACGCTCACAAAAAATATCAATCTTCCAATAGTTATGTGTTTTTTTTCAAGCTTGCTCTAAGTCGCCATTGACAATTTTTGGTCTTCAATTTTGTGCGCCTAACATACCAGAATTCTCGTTTGCTTGCCACGAAAAGCTTATTATTCTTCATGGACCATAATTGCGAGGCATGTTGCACATCCTCTTAGTTTTGAACAACATTGTCTCCTCTGTGAGATTATGTTTACTCTCTTTCCATAGTTGATGTCTAAGCCCACTTCGACCATGAATGCTCATGTCTTTATATCATCCATAATCTTCGATTAAATACAACGTTTTCGTCAAAATGAGGTACTAATAGACGAAACACCTCTTCTTCATCCTCCTCCTCTTCAACGTCATCCAAATAATGTTCATCTTAATCATCGTCTTCATGGTCCTCGAATTCATCATCATTGTCATTTTCTCTATCTTTTGTATTCGTTTGATCTTCTACATATGCATGTAGTGAGCAACTTCCAACCACATTGAATGTAGATCCAGCAACAATATCTTTATTTGCACTGCCACCAACAATGTTTATGGCATGTGGTAGAATATCATGAACTGTAACATATATCTCTATAACTGAAGGGGTTGCACAACGAATGAGAATTTCTAGACCTAATTCCAAGTCTTCTTCGTCAGAAATGCTAGCCAAATTTTAAACATAACCAACCGCATTAGACTCAGAAGTGGTAACGACATCCCATATTAATGCTAGCCAAATTTTAAACGTAATCAACTACATTAGACTCAGAAGTGGTAACGACATCCCATATTAATTGCTCCAACATCTACATCTAGCTTCAATCTTGATTTAACTCGCTCTTTAATCTCTATATACATAATATCACTTGGCAACCTTATTATTTTGATGTGAGCACAATCAAATACAGTTTTATTGTGTGAATTCACCGTTTCACCTCCTTCGTACAAAGAAATTGGATTTGAAGTCATTTTAACTATATGGAGTTCGTAAAAAGATATTCAAAATAGTTTCTTCATTTCATATCATCGTAATTAAATAGAACCCGAATACAGGACCTTTTTGACAAAAATGTCGCACGTCCAACACCTAGGACGTCTTTGCTAATTACGTCTCAGACACGCAAGACATATTTGCCATTAGCACTCCAAATAGATCCGCTACCAATATTGCCTCGTGATTTTTGTTCTGTCAAACACGTCCTACGTGTGACTTTGCGTTCTGGATGCAAATTCTGGGACGTCTTTAGTATTGATATCACAGAACTATTTGGACGCTGTTGTCAATACGTCCTTATTATATAAAGAATTTTTTCAATTTGTAGTTTTTTTAAATTAAAAAAACAATATTTTTTTGCTTTCCCCCAATAATTATCCATATCATAACATAAGCATCACCAGCTAATAATATGAAGTACAAAACCGAAGCCCCACAAACTTCGCTGCTTGTCGCTGTTTACAAGTTCATTTATTCAGTTATTTTCACAACAATAAGCATTGGATCAAACATAAGAAAAGTTTATACTGGAAGTCGAAGATATTAGGCAACAAACTGGTATGTGATATACAGTCCAGGCCAAAATTAAATTTCACCCTTTCCAGCCAGAGCTCTAACCAGGCACATCCCAGATAAGAGCTAACAAGTTGAATGTACATATTATCAAACAATTTTTCATAATAACAAGCAAGAGAAGAACGAGGATCACAAGCAACATCACTAGTCTAGAGTTTACAGAGCTTCGCACAGCCTAACTAGAAAAGGAGGAAAAGTGAAAAAAATAAACAAAGAGGGCCACAAGGATACTTCCTAAAACCTGCATCCATGCTGGTAGTCATATAACTTAGGCCGGTTAATTCTTCTTTACGATGTTTTTGTATTGATTTTATAGTATTATGTAAACCCCGTGGTTTACCTAGTTATATCTGCTGGTGTCTTGTGTAGGAACCAGGCAGTCTCTTCACGGACAGTTAGAAGAAGTCCATGTATATCCTGCTTAAAGGAAAATGGAAACAAAATTTTAATACTAATATATAAAGTAGGAACCACATGAACAATAATGACACTAAAAAATGACGAGAGGTGCATCAAAACACATCTTTAAAGAATACCTAACTACCAACAATACATGTGCATGAAGATCATCATGCAGAAGGGCTATTAATTATCTACGTATTTATATATTGTTGGAGATGCTTGAAAGGGTATTGTTAACACCAAGTTGTAAGCTTTGTCTTGGAAGGAGCATCACAATCATGTGAAGATATCATCTAGATCTCCATTCATATTCTCATGTCAATTCTATAACTAAATGACTTAAAACACTTGAAACTTTGCACTGACTAACATTTTTACAAAATGAAAGCACGACTTTTGTTCATCATGTTACAAAATACTATAATACTGTAAGTTCATGTCTATTTGTATCACATTTGGATGGACTCTTGAATTAAGTTATTTAAGCACCATGAATCACATTCAGAGCATAATGTCAATCAACTTATCAACCCTTCAGAGGATAATACTGTCGATGGTGGCGAAAGTGAGTCTTGCATCATAGCTAATTTATAAATCTCATCGATTGAGGCCAAGCAAGAGTAATGTAAGATGTTCATTATGCACTTCTGTCGGGGATGCAAATCACAATGATGAAAATGGGCAAACTTGAAATGCAAGTTGGCATGTCATCAATGGTAATGGAATGATTACTTGGCTGCACTTGAGTTTTTCCTAAAATACTTTTTTCTAATCAAAATATTAGGGATTCAAACTGAAGTAGAGGCCATTGCATTTCCTGATATTCAAGGTTCAAATCATTATCCTCCTTCGCCTGTGCGGGAAGAAAGAGCTTATAGAAAATACATGTACACAAACAACTTCCTAGGCTGAGAACTGTACCTGTGTTGGCCAGTCACTTCACTCATTAACCCTCCAAGTCCTGGAGAATATGCTTTTGAGTCTACTTCCAGAGAGTCTTTGTAAGGCCTTCTTTGCACCAGCAACCTCCATCTCCGACAGCCTTTGTAAATGTCCATGGACCCCAGCTGCAATTAATCCCTTTCGACATCCCTGGCTGCCTCCTGCGGTGATTGCCAAGACCACAGCTATAGGAAATTTCTTGGAAACAGTGTCATTTCTCAAATCTAACATTTGAGTCAACCTCATAACACACTTGCCATCCCTAATGAACTCCTTCTGGTTCGACCTAACTGCTAGTAGGGATACCAACGCGTTAGCAGCCACCTCTTGTATACCATCGGGCTTAGCAGACTCCATCAGCTTCAATAAAGTTCCAATACATCCACTAATGGATCTCTTGTTGCCCTCACTTAACGACAATTTAGCTAGCAAGGAGGCACAAATATGCTGTAACATAATGCTTCCGTGTTTTATATGCTCTGCAATTTGTATGACAAATGCTGTAGAAGATGACAACATCCTAAATGCCGACTCCACATCCGAAAGATAATAAATTGCCCTTAAAGCATGTTCGAGTGTATCTGAACTAGAGGAATCTTGTAAGCAATGAAGCAATCTTTGCAAACCCTTTTCTTGTATTAGCAAATTCTTAAAATACTCACTGGCAGAAGAAAGGATTGCAACACAATTAGCCGCCTTTTCTTGGATGGAAGCATTGTTCGAAACAAGCAATTGCAAGAGAACCGGAATAACCCCTTCTTCGCCAAAAGTTAAGCGAATATCTTCATTTGTCAACACATTCTTCAGCGCCCCAACGGCATGCGATTGAGCTACCTCAGAACCAGATTTACAGAGTTCAATAAGAATAGGGACACCACCATAAGCTAATATGGCCCAAGAATTGTCAGGGTCCGAAGTGATACTCTCAACAGCTAAAGCAGCCTTTTCCTTGAGAGGCATGGAACTGGACTCAACGATTCTCAACAAGGGCCCTAAAGCCCCTTCTTCAAACAAGCATTTCCTCGAACATTCACTGTTCGAAGCAAGCAAAGAGACAGCACAAATCGCCTGTTCCCGAACTAAGGAATTGACATTAATATCCAAAAGAGATAACAAGTAGGTAACGTCCCCTTCTTTAGCAACCAAACCCGCAGATTTCTCATCTTCAGCCAGTAACTGAATCAACGAATCAAGCGCTTTCTTCTTAAACTCAACTCCTCCTATCTGCAGCCGGATAAAGAGGTCCTTCACAAAAATCCGCAAATCATCTTTGCACGCATTTGCAGAGGGCTGAGAGAGGACAATGGCAGTAGATTGACGGAGAACGCCGGAGCGGAGAAGAAGGTCGAGGTCATGTATTAGTTTCGCAAGCCAATTAGCTGACATGTCAAGGTCGGATTGCATCAGTAGCTTGCCAGGGGTGAGAGAAGGGTCAGAGCACTGGTGGTGAAGGGTCTCCACGCGCCGGAGAGTAGAAAGTAGATTAGGAAGCAAAGTCTGAAGCAACAGATTCTCCGACCAGTGAGCCGAATCTGAGACTTCACACACCATAGATCTCAGAGTCAACAGTTTGGCGCGAATAATTTGCCATCTGGAGGAAAACGATGTAATAGAAAGCGACGAATGCAGAAGCTGGTTCAGTAGCTGAGTAATCTGATCGAGCAATTGAGACAAAGACGCCGGCGAGGACGGATAAGCCTCCGACTTTGTGCCAGCAGAGGGGGAAATGGCAGTGGGTGGATGCATTACCTTGATAAGCAGTGGATTAACGGGGTGAGGTGGAGGCGGAGGTATTTTTGGAGGGGAAACAAAGGGAGGAGAGCGGCGTGGGGCGGCAGGAGAGGTGGTGGCGTAGCGGGAAAGAGAAAGGTGGAGAAAAAGAGAAGAGGGAAGGAATGGAGAGACCGGGAAGCGAAATTCAAGGCAGAGATAGAGGAAGTGTGTGTTTGTGTGAGAGAGGAAGATTTGCTTGCGAAAATGCTGAGGCATAAGGCTGTACAGAGTGAAGCTTTGACCCCACTGTCTAAAGTGAAAAAGAAAAGAAAAGGTAAGCTTCAAGTTGACTACACCATTAGGCGTAACCGCGTCAATGGGGACTGACGATATCTAGAAATTGAGAACATTTTCATAAAATATTATATTTTTGATAAAAATAATTCCTTAAATACGGTATGTTTTGGAAAAAAATTTTTTTGTAACAATTAAAATGCACTTGGCAATACCGTCTTAAAAATCTCTAGATGCATTTGCTAATGCGATCCAGAAAGCCACTCTTGGACGGCACTGTCAATTGCGCCTGAGACAATAGACTGTTTTCTCGGCAGAAAGACTATTTCTAGAGTGCAAAACTACCTATGCTTGGACAGCCTGGGTGGGCCCTGCCATGCATGTCCAAGGGCTTGGACGACAAAAATGTTTATTTATAAAATTCTATTTAATCTCGATGATATTGAAATGAAGAAACATACTAGAGAATCTGTTTGAAGTATTCACACATCAAATATAGTCGTCAAAATCCCAGTCAGTTTGTATTATGGAGGTGAACTTGTGCTTGCGCACATTGGAATATCATATAGTAGTAGACCCACAGAAAATGATAAGAGCGTCAAGCGATATCGTATACAGAGAGTTCAAAGAGCAAGTCATGTCAAGATTGGAGCTGGATGCAGATGTTGATGAAATCAAGTTGATATGTCGCTACCCCTTCAAGTCTAATGCGACTGGTTATGTTTACAACTTGGTTAAGATTTCTGACCAGGAAGAATTGAAAACCGCTCTAGAAATAACTCTTACAGTTGTGGAGATATACTGGACTGTGAGTGGTGTTTCACCATCCGCCGCAACTATTGATGCTACTGTGAGCAGATATGTTGTTGTCGGATCTATGAATCATGCGGTTGAAAGTTGTTCATCATATACAAATGTAGAAGATCAAATGAATAAAAAAGTTAAGAAGAAGAAGACAAGACAGGATGAAGATGAAGAAGATGATTTAGAGGATATCATGGATGTGGAGGATGAAGAAGAGGTGCCTCAGCAGGATTACTCTATTTGATAAAAATGTTTCGTTTTCGAAAGACTACAGACGCCTAGAAGACACGCTCATTCATGATCACTGGAGGCTTAGACATTATCTTTAGAGAGAATAAACTGGATTACATAGAAGAGATGACATTGTTCAAAACAAAAAAGGCCATGCAACATGCTGCACAATTGTGGTATGTTAAGCATAGCATATATTTCAAGATTGGAGCAAGTACAAAAGAATAGTGACATGTTAAGTACACATATTAGAAGACCAAAGGTTGTCAATGGCATCTTAGATCAAGCCTGGGACAAACACATCAAATATTGGGAGCTCAGAATTTTTTGTGAACATTATAGCTGGAAAAATATTAACATTATATCAGATCACAGGAATATCAATTCAAGAATATTTAGAAGAATGATTAGATAACACATTAGCCAAAAAATGGACTATTGAACTCAAGAGATATGTGAATTTATAAAGAGGAGCTTAAATGTGGACATCAATTAGAAAAAGGCATGGTTGGGAAAATATCCATAATAAAAATGTTCTACGGTAAATGGCTTGAATCTTTCTGTGACTTGCCTCACTACGTGGCTGCGATTGAGACATCAAATGAAGGGACCATATTCCGATGAAGGCATGATCCAGACATGATCACTTCCGGACAAAAGGTATTTGGTTCAATTTTTGGGCATTTAGACCGTCAATTTTTGGGGTTCAGACACTACCTTCCAATGATATCAGCAGATGCCACACATCGATATGGCAAGACCAGGGAAAAACTTTTGATTGGTATTGCGGTTAATGCCGCTGATCATATATTTCTATTGGCTTGTGCTATTGTTGATGTGGAGAACGAACATAATTAGGAGAGGTTGTTTCAAATATTTAGGAACATATACTTAGCAAGATGCAAGGCGTATGTTTGATTTTAGATCGATCTGCAAGACTTTGGGTTGCAATAAACTAAGATCCTACTTAACAACCACCTTATGTCTACCATATATATTGGCTCCTTCATATCAAAGCCAATTTTGTAGGTAAACATTCTTACAAATCATTTATGCATATTATATATATTGTCTTCATAATAAGTTATTTAACTCGTCCAACTCCACAGGAAAATTTCCTGGTAAGGTTTTGAGCAACATGATATGGAGAGCTGGCACAGAACATAAAGTGTACAGGTCTAATGAACGTGTGGCGAAGCTGAAAGAGTTGAGTGAACCTGTTTATGATTATCTTACGTGGATGCCACTTGACAAATGGATAATGTACCACGACAGAGTAGAAACTATTATGTGATGACAACAAATTTTGCTGAGTCGTGGAACATCATACTCAAGAGGACTAGATATTTACCAGTTAGTGCTTGTGCGCAAGCAATGTTCAAAAGGATGGTGAAGATTTTTAATGAAAAGCGAAAAGAGTCATTGTCATATTTGGCAGCAGGGGACAGATGGCCGGTCAAGGTGCAACAACGATTTTTATTGAGATTGGAAGAAATGCAGAAAAGCACGATGTGCATGTATATAATGTATGAGAAGGCTTGTACGTGGTTGTACCTCGACATAGAGTAGATCATGATGGTGTTTCTTATACTATAGACCAAAACAACAAGACTTGCACTTGTTAAAATTTTTGGCTTTACCATATGCCCTGCTACACGCTATGAAGGTATGTCCGAATATATACAGTTCAGCGGTGGATCTTGTTGTCCTATTTTACTCTTATTGTACGATGTTAGAAACGTAAAATGTTTCGTTCCATTCAGTTCAGCTTTCAATGTATTGACCATCAGCTCTATTCAGACTTGAAGCCAATCTTATGCGCATGAAACCTGTTCGAGGTAGATGAGAATCAACTCGTATTTATGGTGAGACAGACCAACGCAACAACAATCACAAGTGTGGTATATATTGGACCATACCACCTGTACAAAAACAACTAGAGGGAGGATGGATAGTGGTTAGCAGAAATTGCACTATTTTTAAGCCTTTTAGAAATCTCCTCTAATCTGATTATGAAATTCTCAAAATCAGTACCTGTTTTTGAAAAAGTTATAAATCTCAGTGCACTACTCTAAAAATTATGAAACTTTACAAAAATGAACTTCAAAGTGTTGAACACAGTTTGTCCTTGTTTAGCACTTGAAATAAGTATAAAACTTCAAGTGGTCAGACTGAACTAAATTTGACATAGCAGATTTTGAAAGACTATAACTTTTTGTGTACTTGGTTAAAATGATTGATTTGTGTGCCATACTAAGCCTTAGAATGTCTTGTTTATATTTTCAAAAAGCCTTGACCAGACACTATGTTCATAAGATTGGAAATGCATGTTTCTTGATGACTGATCAATCTGTTGGCAGAATTGAGCAAAAACCTTTCCGGATTGATTGACTAACCTTCCTTTGTTCAAATTCAATGATTCTTGTTGCAAATGAAAGATAACAGTCATAAGTTTATTTTCAACACAAATCAAGAATTATAAAGACTTTTGACTATTTTAAACTATCGTGTAAAGTTGAGTATTAAAACTGTACAAAAGAGGATGAAAAGTAAAGAAGACAAGGACACAAAACGTTATCATGTTCCGATCAATGTGGCCTACTCCTACTTTAGTCTCAAGGAACACATTTTTTTGGATTTTCACTACACCTTACAAAGTATTTGATGTTGAGAAATATGTTTGGATAATTTTCAAAGTCATGATTTTAAGTGGTGAATGGATAAAAATGTCACACATAGTGTTATATGTGATTAAAAGTTGAAAAAGTTGACATCGATCTCTCAGGTTGTTGCACTTCGATTGATCGATGTACTTCGATCCCTCACATTGATCGATCTATGTAAGGCAGTGAAAGTTCAAGACCTTACTGTAAGATATCGATCTCTAAACCTGAGACACATTGATCGATCGATGTATACATCAAACCCTCACTTTGATCTATCGATGTAGGACAGAGAAAAATTCTGAAACTCACTGTGAGACATCGATCTCTGAAGCTGGGGCACTTAGATCGATGGATGTCTAGGGTTTTTAGAAATATTTTTCTAAAATGTGATAAAGTGGTTGTTTTCATTTGTACATGTTTTATATATGTTCGTTATGTGATTATTACGTGTTTTTGATAATTATAAATGCATTGTGACTAATGTGCCTTGGAAGTTCCTACAACTTACCAAAAAGGGCAAAATTGGTATTTTTAGTTTTTTAGGAACATGATATGGTGGAATTATTTCAAGGACTTATTCTCATGCTATTTATCATGAAAAAGGTGTCACTATATCTATTTCTGACCATCCGGGTCATTTTTGGAGTTTTCTATCACCAGGGGCATTTCGGTCATTTACCCCTGAGGGTATTTTTGGTATTTTTACTCAAAGAATCTCTTGAGCATATTCTTGTCTTCATTATAGAGTAGAGTTATGATTATCTTGAAGATTATATGGTGGTTTTATATTATTTTTCTCAAATGATGATATTATCGACAGTAGCGGGATATATGACGGGTTATGATGTCACATTCTATTTATTTCTTGAAGATCTTTTTCTATATGTTATTGGAGTATATTTATCATCATTTTTCATAGAATTTAAAGGTGTTCAAAGTTTGAAAATGATCACTACATACAAGAAGAAATAGTGGGAATTTTGGTGTTATATGTTGACATAATCTTGTCAACTATTATTTGTTGATTTTTTATTCAAAAAATCTGAGTTGATATACATATATGCAAGCCTCCAAACGTTTATTAACAAATGGAAATAATTGTGTATTCATTTTATGACTTGGTGACAAGTGGACCAACCAAAAACAAGCTTGTTGGCAAAATTGCCAACTTGGAATTTTTCAATTTGAAAGTAACGGCTAGTGTGGGCTGTTTTGGGGCTGATTTGGTCAAAAATTCTGCAGCCTCACATGACCTATTCTTGTTTCAAGAAGTTGAGGGTATAATGGAGGAATATGCCATATTATCCTTGGATATTATCTTCACATTTTCAAGACAATTCCAAGTGTAAAATTTAGGCCATAATGGATTTCTAAGATGGACCAATTATATTATTTCATGTTGCCATGTGTACAAGGTGATTAGGTGGCCAACCAATGATGTGAAGACAACTAAGACTTGATGATGAAGATGGTGACACGTTGGAGTTCTTATCTTCAAGAGTCATTTCACACTATAAATAGGAGGCAAAGGTGAAGAAGAAGAAGAACAAGCTTGAAGCTCACTTGAGAGCAATAGTTGATTTGTCTAGCTATCTTCTTCTTGTCATTCTTGTTCCATTCTTTGTAGCCAAGGTGTTCTTGTTGTATTTGTTAGAGAGCTACAAGCCTCTTGAGCTTCATTTGTAAGATTGATTAGCCAATTCTATAAGGCTACATCAATAGGTGGTAGAGGTGTTGCAACTAAGTGTTGCATAGAGGTGTTCATCCAAGTCTTGAATAGGGTTGGTGTTTAACCCAATGATCAAGCTTGGGTCTTGTTGTAATTTGGTTCATACTATAGTGAAATCCAAGGAAGGGTGTTCCTTGAGACTGGAGTAGGTCACATTGACCGAACCAGGATAAATTCTCGGTGTTTTTATCTTGTTTCTACATTTATGCATTCTGTCCCTTTTTTACAGCAGTTTTCACACAATATCTCACGTTTTGAAAAAATAGCTAAACACTTTCAAAATTCATGATTTTTGGTGGAGCTATACTTCAGACTGTTAGCTTTCATTTGCAACAATAATCACTTTATTTGAGTAAGGGAAAGTTAGTCTTTTAGTCTTTGCAAGATAACTGCTCAAATCTGGATGCAATCTGACCAGTTTTGAGAAAACTTGAATTCTATTTTAATCAAGAATTTTTTAAGGTCAGGGCCTTTTAGAAACATAAACTAGATATCCTAAGGAGTGTTTTGACATAAAGATCAACCTTTTTGGTTAAGTATTCAAAGAGACACGTTTTCCGATTTCAGCAATATTCTGTCCAATTCTGCCCAGATTGATGATCTGAATCTTTTTATTTGTTTGAAGGACCAACAATCTTATTTTTGTCTAATTTTTGGACAGAGTCTTGTCAACACATTGAAGTTTAGTTCTTGAAATTTTCATAATTTTTGGAGTTGTGTACAAGGATTTTTGAATTTCTCAAAAACAGGTTCTGAATCTGAGGTAGTCTCATATTCCTGTTTTCAAAGAGGATTTTTATCGAGGGTAGTAGTGTAATTTCCGCTAACCACTATTCACCCCCTCTTGTGGTGTTTATTGCAGGTGCACGATCCAACAATTGGTATCAGAGCGAGGTTGACACCACTCAAAGAAGCAAGATTCAATACCAAAAGAACAAAACAAGACCAAGAAACAATAACTCTTTGTAGCTTGCACATCTCAAATCAAAGGTACATACAATGGCCATAGTTTCTCATAAAGGTGAGTTGGAAAGTATGTCCACACAACGTACTCCTCTTTTCAATGGAAATAATTTTGATCATTGGAAACTTAGAATGGTGCTATTCTTAATGGCTATAGACATCGATTTATGGTCTATAGTTGGAGATGAGCCGTGCATTCCAATGAAAATTGTAGAAGTTAGTGGAGTCACACAGGAAGTAGAAAAATATAAAAGTGAATGCTCTTTTGAAGATAAAAAGAAAATGTCCATAAATGCTAAGACTATGCAATTACTTTCAAGCGGACTAACGACTTCTGAAACAGGATATGTGTCAAATTGCACAAGTGCACACGACATGTGGAAATCACTAGAATGAAAGCATGAAGGTACTAGCGGGGTAAAAGAGTCAAAAATAAACATGCTTATGCCTGAGCTTGAATTTGTTAAAATGTTTCCAAACGAATCCATAACATGTATGGATTTGAGGATTACTAACATTTTCAATGCCCTTGAAGCTTTAGGCAAATCATTTACCAATAATGAGAAGGTTCAAAAGGTGTTGCGAAGCCTTCCTGCTGAATGGGATCCTAAGGTAACAGCAATCGAAGAGACAAAGTCAATCACTAAGATGGATGAATTGATCGGTTCACTTAGAGTTTACAAGATAAAGCTAAACCAACGGAAGTACGAGCCATCTAAGTCATCCGGTAAGTCTATAGCTTTAAAATCAACTGAATCACATGCAAATAATGATGATAGTAATAGTGATAATGAATTAGATGATGACTTAATATTGATAGCTAGAAAACTTAGAATGTTTTTTAAACGGTCTAATAGAAATAGACAACGACCTTCTTCTTCTTCTCAACCCAAGAAAAATAACTCTAATAACAACAAATGGTATAATAAAGAGTTGAAGTGTTATGAGTATGGTCAAAAAAGACACATCTCTTATGACTGTGCCGACAAAGAAAAGCGCAAACAACAACAACAACAATAATAATAACAATAAACAAGACAAGGAGATGCAAAAATCAAAGGCAAAGGAGACCAAGTCAAGGAAAGTCAAACGAGCAATGAAGGTGAGCACGTGGAGCGACTCGTCCGACTCAAAATCTGACACCGCGGAAGCTCAAGTCTGCTTTGTATCCAACGAGAAAAATCGCAAGGAATGCAAGAAGGAGGCAAAGTCAAAGAATCTAAAAAATAAATGGTTGTTAGATAGTGGATGTTCAAGGCATATGACAGGCAACCCTAAACTATTCACCGAGTCGGAACATATCGAGAATGGAGAAAATGTGACATTTGGTGACAACAACAAAGGACAAGTTTTTGAAAAAGGAACAATTGGGGACCCTAACACATTTCAAATACGAAATGTGTTGTTTGTAAGTAATCTTTCATATAATTTACTTAGTATTTCTCAACTTATAGATTGTGGATATAATGTTTCTTTTCTTCCCAATTCCTGTGATATGACAAATGAAAAAGGAGAAATTGTATTAAAAGAAAATAGGGATGGTAACATTTACACACTATCACTAACTAACATGTTAGATGCTAAGGTTAAATGTTTAATATCACACGACTTAGATGTAAACTTGTGGCATAGACGACTAGGCCATATAAGAATTTCAACTATTGAAAAGTTATCTAAGAAGAATTTAATTAGAGGAATGCCTAAGTTAGACTTATATAATTTTCAAATGTGTGAAACATGTATTAAAGAAAACATATTAAAGAAACATTAAAACCAAAACATGAAGTGAGTACTAGTCATGTACTAGAATTGCTTCACTTAGATTTATTTGGTCCAAGTAGGACAAGAAGTCTAGGTGGACACTACTATGTGTGTGTCATAGTAGATGATTACTCACGATACACATGGACATTGTTCTTAACACACAAAGACGATGCTCCATTAGCAATCGAAACTCTTATCAAGCAACTCGAAAATTTCTACGAAGAAAATGTTAAGAGAATTAGAAGTGATAGAGGTGGAGAATTTAAAAACTGTAGTCAAGTTTTGTGAATTGCATAGAATAAAACATGAATTCTCACCACTTAGAACACCGGAACTCAATGGAGTTGTTGAACGTAAAAATAGAACAATTCAAGAAGTTCCTAGAACAATGTTATGTGAAAATAAAGTACTAAAATATTTATGGGCTGAAGCTGTAAGTTGTGCTTGTTATATTATAAATAAGCTTTCTATTAGAAAGAAATTAAATAAAACACCTTATGAATTGTTAAATAATAGACAACCTAAGGTAGATTATCTTAGAGTTTTTGGTTGTAAGTATTTTGTGTTGAACACTAAGGATAATCTAGATAAGTTTGAACAAAAGTCTATTGAATGCATATTTGTTGGTTATTCAACTAATCAAGACCATATAGGTGTTATAATCTTGCATCTAGAAAAATAATTGAATCTATACATGTGAAATTCAATGAAAATGCATGCTTTGAAGTTAGTGATAAAACTCAACATAAACAAGAAAATAATGTTGAAAATATGTTTGATGATGATGATGACGTATTATTTGAGCCTGTACTTGATCATCTGGAACCAACTCCCCCTGAACAAGACATGCATGAACCTTTAGATGAAATAAATGAAGAAACTTTGCAATTGGAAGATAATACAACTAATGATCCAAGCATATATGATAATGTTCATACAAATGAAACGTTTGAACAAGATGAGAGTGAACCTAATCATTCTAGGAATTGGTGGCACCTTAAAGAATTAATCATTGGGGATCCAAGTGTTGGAGTTAGAACATGTAGAAATATAAGTCAACCTGAAGGACATAGCTTAATCTCACATTTAGAACCTAAGAATGTAAAGGAAGCCTTTGGTGATATATCTTGGATAGATGCCATGCATGAGGAATTAAATCAATTTACAAGGAACAACGTGTGTGACTTAGTAACTAAACCAGAAGACAAGTCTATAATAGGAACCAAATGGGTCTTTAGGAATAAAATGGATGAACAAGGAAATATCACACGAAATAAGGCTAGGCTAGTCGCACAAGGTTATAATCAACAAGAAGGAATAGATTATGAAGAAACCTTTGCACCCGTTGCATGACTAAAAGCAATTAGATTGTTACTTGCTATTGCAAGTCTAAGCAACATCAAACTCTTCTAAATGGATGTCAAGAGTGCATTCTTGAATGGATACATCCAAGAAGAGGTGTTTGTCAAACAACCCTCTGGATTCGAAGATCCAAAGAATCCTAACCATGTTTATAAGCTTAAGAAGGCTCTATATTGTTTGAAACAAGCTCCAAGAGCTTGGTACGATAGATTTGTAAACTTTCTTATGGCAAATCATTATCAAAGGGGGACCACAGACAACACATTATTTCTAAAAAGAAAAGATAATGACTTGTTAATAGTCCAAATATATGTAGATGATATAATCTTTGGATCAACCAACCCTACCTTAGAAAAAGACTTTGAATAATGTATGAAGTCAGAATTTGAAATGTCAATAGTAGGAGAGTTGAATTACTTCTTAGTACTTCAAATCAAACAAACCCCTCAAGGAATCCACATTAGCCAACTTAAGTATGTCAATGATATGATTAAGAAGTTTGGCTTTGAAGAGTTGAAACCAACACCTACCCCTATGAGCGTTAGCACCAAACTAGACAAAGATGAAAACGGTAAACCTTTTGATGACACACTTTATAGGTCTATGATTGTCTCATTGCTATATTTAACCGCATCAAGACCTGACATCATGTTTAATGTGTGTATATGTGCTAGGTTCAATCTTGTCCTAAATTATCACATTATAATGCAGTGAAAAAGATATTTAGATATCTTAAACACACACCTCACTTAGGACTTTGGTATGATAGATTCGATAAGTTGGAACTGTATGCTTATAGCGATGCTGATTATGGTGGTTGCAAATTAGATAGAAACTCCACTAGCGGTAAGTGTCAATTCATAGGAACCAACTTGATCTCTTGGTTTTCTAAAAAGCAAGCTAGTGTAGCTCTTTCTACCACTGAAGACGAATATATAGCCTTGCGTTTATGCACTACCCAAATACTTTGACTTAAACAATAACTTAGTGATTTTGACATTAAAATGAATAAGATTCCAATCTTCTGCGATAGCACAAGTGCGATCAATCTTTCTCGGAATCCGATACTTCATTCTAAGGCCAAACACATTGAGGTAAGATACCATTTCCTTCAAGATTGTGTTCAAAATGAAGATATAGTTATAAACCATATAAGAACTGATCATCAAATAGCTGATATCTTCACCAAACCCCTTAATCAAGCCAATTTTGAAAACTTATGAGCCAAGTTAGGTATGATGACTTACGATAGCATTGCATAGTTCTATCTTTTGCATGATTTGCAAAATAAAAGGGGAGATAGAATAGGAACATGATTTTAGTTGGTAAGTCATGATTTGATTGAATAATATGCTAAGTTTCAATTGGTATAAGTTTTGAGCATAGGTTAAGGGGGAGAGTATAAGTTGAGGGGAAGCACATGAACACATATGTTAAAACATGAGAGAATTGAGAGTTTGAAAACAATTGGTATAGAATTGATGAAACAACTGGCAAATAGTGAGGTTTTCAAAACAATAGAATTGGTTTAAAATAAAATTGGTAGATTTATGATAAACAATTGGTAAAGAGTTATGATATTAAAATCATGTTAGATTATTTTGAAAATCATCCAAAAGGGGGAGAATGTTGAGAAATATGTTTGGATAATTTTCAAAGTCATGATTTTAAGTGGTGAATGCATAAAAATGTCACACATGGTGTTATATGTGATTAAAAGTTGAAAAAGTTTAGAAAAATAACATCGATCTCTCAGGTTGTTGCACTTCGATCAATCGATGTACTTCGATCCCTCACATCTATCGATCTATGTAAGACAGTGAAAGTTCAAGACCTTATTGTGAGACATCGATCTCCAAAACTGAGACACATCGATCGATCGATGTATACATCAAACCCTCACTTCGATCGATCGATGTAGGTTAGAGACAAATTCTGAAACTCACTGTGAGACATCGATCTCTGAAGTTGAGGCACTTTGATCGATCGATGTCTAGGGTTTTTAGAAATATTTTTCTAAAATGTGATAAAGTGGTTGTGATACGACCCGTGATGTAAGCCCAACAATAGATCCAGCCCATTCTACAACAAGCCGGCCCAAGAGGCACATCAAGACTCAGCGCGTTTGAGAGATGATTAAACTGTCGCATGCTTGGCCACCAAGGGATTTAGTCAACAACTACTTTACATTATTTTAGGAAGTTAACCTATGTTTCCATATTTTGCATGCATGTAGGTAGTGGTATTAGTAGGTCACGTTTCCTTATTTCCAGTAACAAGAATAAAGTGCAACAAGGACTTTTACTATAAATTGCATTGTAATTTCATTTGGAAAAATAGAAGAGAAAATTGTCCCAAAAATTTCTGTGTTCTTAATCTTTATTCTTGGAGCCTTACCCACTCTACGGGTAGCCATCATTGGTGCTCTCGTTCCCGATCCAACCTTCCGCCATGGGCCCTCGCAAAGACTCCTCATCCGAGGAAACAAACACCACCGTTTCCGAACAACTCACACAACTTATCGCTGTCACTACCGCTTCCTCTGCCACTTCGAACCAAACTGCCTCCCAACTATCTGACTTAATTCAAGTCATCCAAAACCTCATTGAAAAAATCGATCAACTCACCACCCATATCATCGACGACTCCCCCGGACCTAACTCACCACCACGTCGCCGTTCACCTCCACGAAACCGTTCACCAAACCACCATTATCCTCGACAACCCAAAATCAACCTACCCATTGTCACCCTAGCCCTTCCTGATTTCACCAAACCATTTGATGTCACCACCGATGCTTCAGGAGTTGCTAACGGGGGCGTTTTATCACAAAATAACCAACCTATTGCTTTCTTTAGCAAGAAGCTCTGCACCATAATGCAAAACCAATCAACATACACCAAAGAGTTATATGCCATTACCGATTCGGTTAAAAAGTGGCACCAATATTTATTGGGCCGTCGTTTTCGAGTCTTCACGGATCATCACAGTTTCAAACACCTTTTAACCCAAACCATATAAACACCCGAACAACAAAAATGGGCCACTAAACTTATGGGGTACGATTATGAGGTTATTTATAAACTAGGAAAAGAAAATGTTGTTGCGGATGCATTAAGTAGAGTGGAATTGAATGTTTGTTTTGCTATTTCACATCCCACTCCCACATGGTTAGAGGAGCTTCGAAATTATTTCAAAGATGATGTAAAAGGAAAACAACTTGTTGCACAAATCACAAAAGACCCGGTTAGTTTTCCTTTTCATACCTTTCATGATGGTCTCGTATACCGTCAGAATCGTATTATGGTTCCCCCTCTACCACAATTACGTGAACAACTCTTACAAGAATTTCATTCCTTGTTCACCGGCGGTCACTCGGGGATCACAGCCACAACCAAACGCTTGGCAACAACTTTCTCTTGGCTTGGTCTTCGTAACGATGTCACGGCCTTCAAAAAAAATGCCATGTTTGTCAAGCAATCAAATATCCCACCCACAAACCTTTTGGTTTCCTCTAGCCGTTATCCACCCCAGAGGCACCTTGGTTAGATATTTCAATGGTTTTATTACCCATCTTCCTTCTTCTAAGGGACGTACTGCTATATGGGTGATTGTAGACCGCCTCTCCAAGTTTGCTCACTTCATAGCCCTTCCAACTCACTACACGGCAGTATCTTTGGCATCGTTGTTCATGCGAGAAATTTACCGATTGCTTGGCCTACCCAAGACAATTATATCTGACTGTGATCTGATCTTTGTGAGCCGCTTTTGGTCTGAATTGTTTAAACTCATGGGTACCACACTATTGCACTCAAGTGCTTACCATCCGCAAACCGATGGTCAATCCGAAGTTGTCAACCGTTGTTTAGAATCTTATCTCCGTGCCTTCGTTTTCAATGAACCATCATCGTGGCAACGTTTTTTATATCTAGCGGAATTTTCCTACAACACTACTTTCCATTTGGCAATCAATATGACCCCATTTAAAGCAGTCTATGGGAGAGATGTCACCTCCATTCATGATTACACTCCTGGTGATAAAACCAATGGGTCTATTGATGCTTCTCTTCTAGAACATCAATGAATCCTTTCTCTGCTCAAGGAAGCCATTCATAAGGCCAAAGATCGCATGGGAAAACAAGCTAACAAACATCGTGTTGAGAAGGAATTTCAGGTTAATGATTTGGTTTATCTCAAGCTACAACATTACAGGCAGAAGTCAGTCGAGAAGAGATCATGCAAGAAGCTGTCCAAAAGGTACTACGGCCCATTTAAAGTCATTGAAAAAGTGGGTAAGGTCGCCTACAAGTTACAATTGCCACAGGGATCAAAAATACATCTGGTCTTCCACGTTTCTTTGTTAAAACAATGTCATACAGAAACACCGTTAACAACAGAGGAATTACCCGACTTTGAAGATTCAACCCAACCAACCTATATCCCTGAAGCAATTCTCAGCTCACGTGAAACAGAGAAAGGTCGACAACTACTGATCAAGTGGAAAGGACAGCCCAATGAAGAAGCAACATGGGAATATCAATCTGAATTTATATCGATGTTTCCAGATTTTCAGAACATTGGGACAATGTTATTTTTCAGGGGGACGGTGCTGATACGACCTGTGATGCAAGGCCAACAATAGATCCAGCCCGTTCTACAATAAGCCGGCCCAAGAGGCACATCAAGACTCCAGCCCGTTTGAGAGATGATTAAACTGTCGCATGCTTGGCCACCAAGGGATTGAGTCAACAACTACTTTACATTATTTTAGGAAGTTAACCCATGTTTCCATGTTTTGCATGCATGTAGGTAGTGGTATTAGTAGGTCACGTTTCCTTATTTCCAGTAACAAGAATAAAGTGCATCTAGGACTTTTACTATAAATTGCATTGTAATTTCATTTGGAAAAATAGAAGAGAAAATTGTCCCAAAAATTTATGTGTTCTTAATCTTTATTCTTGGAGCCTTACCCACTCTACGGGTAGCCATCAGGTTGTTTTTATTCATACATGTTTTATATATGTTCATTATGTGATTATTATGTATTTTTGATAATTATAAATGCATTGTGACTAATGTGCCTTGGAAGTTCCTACAACTTACCAAAAAGGGAAAAATTGGCATTTTTAATTTTGTAGGAACATGATATGGTGGAAATATTTCAAGGACTTATTCTCATGATATTTATCATGACAAAGGAGTCACTATATCTATTTCTGACCATCTGGGTCATTTCTGTAGTTTTTTATCACCAGGGGCATTTTGGTAATTTACCCCTGATGGTATTTTTGGTATTTTCACTCAAGAAATCTCTTGAGTATATTCTTATCTTCATTCTAGAGTAGAGTTATGATTATATTGAATATTATATGGTGGTTTTATATTATTTTTCTCAAATGATGATATTATCGACAGTAGCGGGATATATGACGGGTTATGATGTCACATTCTATTTCTTTCTTGAAGATCTTTTTCTATATGTTATTGGAGTATATTTATCATCATTTTTCATAGAATTTAAAGGTGTTCAAAGTGTGAAAATGATCACTACATACAAGAAGAAATAGTGGGAATTTTGGTGTTATATGTTGACATAATCTTGTCAACTATTATTTGTTGATTTTTTATTCAAAAAATCTGAGTTGATATACATATATGCAAGCCTCCAAACGTTTATTAACAAATGGAAATAATTGTGTATTCATTTTATGACTTGGTGACAAGTGGACCAACCAAAAACAAGCTTGTTGGCAAAATTGCCAACTTGGGATTTTTCAATTTGAAATTAAGGGCTAGTGTGGGCCGTTTTGGTCAAAAATTCTGCAGTCTCACATGACCTATTCTTGTTTCAAGAAGTTGAGGGTATAATGGAAGAATATGCCATCTTATCCTTGTCTATTATCTTCACATTTTCAAGATAATTCCAAGTGTAAAATTTAGGCCATAATGGATTTCCAAGATGGACCAATTATATTGTTTCATGTTGCCATATGTACAAGATGATTAGGTGGCCAACCAATGATGTGAAGACAGCTAAGACTTGATGATGAAGATGGTGACATGTTAGAGTTCTTATCTTCAAGAGCCATTTCACACTATAAATAGGAGGCAAAGGTGAAAAAGAAGAGCAAACTAGAAGCTCACTTGAGAGCAATAGTTGATTTGTCTAGCTATCTTCTTCTTATCATTCTTGTTCCATTCTTTGTAGCCAAGGTGTTCTTGTTGTATTTGTTGAAGAGCTACAAGCCTCTTGAGCTTCATTTGTAAGATTGATTAGCCAATTCTACAAGGCTACATCAATAGGTGGTAGAGATGTTGCAACTAAGTGTTGCATAGAGGTGTTCATCCAAGCCTTGAATAAGGTTGGTGTTTAACCCAATGATCAAGCTTGGCTCTTGTTATAATTTGGTTCATATACCATAGTGAAATTCAAGGAAAAGTGTTCCTTGGGACATTGACCGAACCAGGATAAATTCAGTGTTCCTTGGGACATTGACCGAACCAGGATAAATTCTCGGTGTTTTTATCTTGTTTCTACATTTCTGCATTGTATCCCTTTATACTTCAGACTGTTAGCTTTCATTATCAACAAGAATCACTCGATTTGAGCAAAAGAAATTAGTCTTTCAGTCTTTGCAAGATAACTGCTCCAATCTAGCTGCAATCTGACTAGTTTTGAGAAAACTTGAATTATGTTTTAATTTAGAATTCTTTAAGGTCAGAGTCTTTTGGAAACATAAACTAGACATCTTAAGGAGTATTTTGACATAAAGATCAACTTTTTTGGTTAAGTATTCAAAGAGAAACACGTTTTTCAATTTCAGCAACATTCTGTCCAATTCTGTTCAGATTGATCATCTGAATCTTTTTATTTGTTTGAAGGGTCAAACGATCTTATTTTTTTCTAATTTTTAGACAGGGTCTTGTCAACACTTTGAAATTAAGTTATGGAAATTTTTATAAGTTTTCCGCTAACCACTATTCACCCCCCTCTAGTGGTGTTTATTACAGGTGCATGGTCCAACATTTGATTCATGGGTTATAAACCAACTCCAATCCAAATTTAATTTCAACACCTTGACAACCACAAATATGTACACCACACCGCCTATTGATGTAGCCTTATAGAATAGCTAATCAATTGCAACTTTTACGAACAAAAAAGGTTAATTGCAATAAAATGACAACTTAAAACAACACAATTCAGCTGCAATAATGAAGAACAAGATGGAGAAGAAGAAGAAGAAGGAAGAAGATAGTTCAAGATGCATCTTCCTTCTTCAATTCTATTCCTATTTATAAGAGTGAACAGCCTCTTATGATGATTAGGATGCTCACGTATCACCTTCAATATCACCAATCTTACTTGTCTTTATTTTATTGTGTTACGACCCATATTTTTGGTTCAGTAGAAAAAGAAATAAGATAACAGAGAAGAAAATAAAAGTTCGATATCGCTAGATTACGGTAGAATAAAAACTTAAATAGGAATTACAAAGGACATTGAGAAACGCTTGAAGAAATGATCAAACAATAAATTACCCAAGATACCAATATACGAGGAAACTAGGTAATGAACATTTTTGAACATATGATAAGATTTAAATAAATTAGTCGGTAACAACTTAACTTATTAGATTAAATTTAAATTAAAACTAAAAGACATGACACAAGAAATTAGGGCTACTTAAATAAAAAAGAAAGTAAGACATAATAAATATCTTAGAAAAGAAGAAAAGAAAAAAGAACACACACACACACACACACACACACACACACACACACACACACATATATATATATATATATATATATATATATCATATATGACTGGAGATATGTCATTATTGTTTCATTATTTCATTATTTCGAATGCTTTGAAAGTGTAATATGGTTTTCCTCCGCCATATGTGAGGCTTTGCATGAATAAATACAATTTTTCGTTCAAAAAAAAATGACGACTCTCTCCTCTCTCCGCATTAATCGGCGGGTGGCGGCGTAGCCGCCGCCGGCAACCCTCCTGCACTCTGACGACCACTTCCGTTCTTCCTTTCCCCTCATTGCTTCGTTTTCTGTCTTCCGCATGGCTGCATCAAACCCTACGACACACCCATCGCAGTCGCCGTATACATCAACCACACGGACATATGCCTCCATCCTTTCATCATCATCGACGCCAATCGCTACCAAGCCGGTACATAGATACAAAGGCGATCCTATGATCACATTCACAGATGAGGAGATACAATCATTGGCCGCTTTATTTCGATTCACGCTTGTAAGAACGTTTTGGTACAGACGACCTCCGCTTGTCACGATCCGATCAACCATCGACCGGGTGGGTTTCGCAGGGTCAGTCAAGGTGGGTTTGCTAGACTCCACTCATGTCTTACTTCATTTTGATCAAGAACAAGATTACTACCGCTGTTTTTCACGTCGGGGATGGATGATCTCTGGCAAGCATATGCGTGTCACTAAATGGTCTCCAGACTATGATCCTGCTGTTGAAATGCCAGTAGTTCCGATATGGATCTCATTCCCTGGACTCCCAATACATTTCCATCGTAAAGATGCTCTTTTTAACATCGCCCAAATGCTTGGAACGCCTTTGAAGATGGACTCTGCAACGGCGGCAACAAATAGGCCGTCTGTTGCTCGGGTATGTGTTGAGTTAGATGTTTCCAAAGAATTGCCCAAACGTGTGCATATACAAACATCATCGCGAATTGTCTCCCAATCGGTGGAATATGAAGATCTCCCTGCGTATTGTACGCAGTGTTATAGGCTTGGCCACATTATCAATGACTGTGCCAAAAGCTCAGCGGCTAGCGTTATGCCGCCTCGTCCCTCAGTCGCACAAGATGTGGAAAAGCGTCCAGTAGAACAATCGAAAAAAAAGCAGCGATGGACTCCCAAAAAGAATCCTCCTCAGATGGACATACAACCTAAAGCTCCATCAGCCGATCTAGTAGAGACTGCTCCAGTGACGAACGCAGATATACCTTCGACCTCGCGTTTGCCCCCTTCACCTGATCTTCACATATCCGACAGTCTAGCGAATGTGCAGGACTTATCCCGATTGAGAAGTGTTGATGATTGTATGGTGGAGGATAACACCGGACGTGTGGTCTCCCCCACCCTTTCGGATAAAGAAGCTCACCTGCAGATCGCTATTTATCGCGCTAGTGATCCAAACGCTGATGACAATCCCTATGAAGGCATTGCAGCCTTGTTTGTACCTCGTGAGTCAGATTTACCCGAAGCAAATGCAATGTCGGTGCATTCATGTGAGACTCCTTCTCTTCTTTGCCGTCCTCCTTGTCCAGTATCTCTGTGCATAACCAGGTTACGTGCAACTACTCTCAATAATTCTTCTGATGCATTATCCCAATGAAGACACTTATATGGAATGTAAGAGGCATCAGAACCACATTTAATCGACTGCATGCGTTAGTTAGAAAACATCATTTTTCATATTCTAGTAGTCATCGAACCCAAACAAC
>AP025055.1:11513569-11605521 GCA_036186865.1 Eustoma russellianum
TGGCTCAGAAGCGGGCGTTTCTTTATTGGAAGCAAAAAGCTAATGTCTGTTGGCTCAAGGACGGAGACGCATATACACCTTTCTATCATAATACTGTCAAGGAAAAACGACAAAAACAAGCAATCATTCGCATACACACATCTGACGGCACAGAATGTACATCGGTGGATGCTATCAGAGCTGAGGCAGTCCGTTATTTTTCACAGTTATTCACGGATGAGACAGTGATGAATTGTGACACCCTTCTGTCACACATCCCGTCCTTACTGGAGGAGGAGGATAACGTATTTCTCCAGTCTATACCGCTTGTGGATGAGATTAAAACGACAGTATGGGATTTGAGCCCAACTAGCGCAGCAGGTCCTGATGGATATCCGGGATCTTTTTATAGGAGGTTTTGGCACATCATTTCTGCTGATATAGTCAAGGCGGTACATGAATTTTATTTGGGTGTCCCAGTTCCTCGTTCTGTTGCTGCCGCCACTATTGTACTCCTACCAAAGATTGTTAATCCTCACACATTCGCGGACTTTAGGCCGATTTGTCTCACCAATTTCATTTCAAAGGTTATTACGCGACTTCTTTCTACCTGTTTGGGACGTTTACTGCCCAAGCTTATTTCGTCAGAGCAAGCGGGATTTATGCAAGGTCGAGGTATCACGGAGCAAATTCTACTTGCTCAAGAGATGGTCCATGTGTTGGACAAACGTCCGAGGGGAGGTCATTTGATTCTTAAATTGGATATGGCAAAAGCTTTTGACAGAGTTAGCTGGAGCTATCTGGAAGGCATATTGAGGCGCATGGGGTTCCATTCTTGGCTTATTCGTCTTATTATAAATAATTTCCGTTCCACTCGATGTTCCATTCTGATTAATGGTAGTCACACGGATTCTTTTGCTATCGGGAGAGGAGTCAAACAAGGCGACCCTCTTTCGCCTTTATTATTTATCTTGTTGTCTGAAGGATTTTCACGAGACTTAAAAGCCTTGATCTCTGCAGGTGATATTAAGGGCTTCACGGCAGGTCGAGTCACATGTGTGTCACACTTGGGATTTGCAGATGGCCTCCTTATTTTCCTGAATGGAAGCAGCAGAAACTTGACCAGGTTTCATTCTTTTTTAACATTATATCAGCAGGCGTCAGGACAGCTGGTAAACTATCATAAAAGCCAGATTGTAGTTGGAAGTGGGGCTTCAGGCCAACGTGCAGCATCCATTTTGGGCATGCGCCTTTCATCTTTGCCTATTAAATATCTCGGCTCCTTTCTGTATCGTGGGATTAATCGTGCCAGATATTATGTGCCTTTGATAAATCATTTTGATGCAAAGTTACTCTCTTGGTCCAACAAGCTTTTGTCAATGGCCGGCAGATTGGTTTTAATAAAACATGTGTTAAACTCCATTCCTGTACATATTATAGCCAGTTCACAACTTCCGAAGGGTGTTGTCAATATTCTTAACCGCAAAATGGCAGCTTTTCTCTGGAAGGACAGACATCACTGGTGTTCTTGGTCTGCTGTATCTCGACCACAGTCAGAGGGAGGTCTGGGCATTCGTCACATTTTGTACACACAGAAAGCATATGACAGTCAATTGTGGTGGAAATATCATCATACCAATTCTCTGTGGGCTGATTATACCAAAAGAAAGTATGGAAGCCGCCCCTCTCTATACTGTTATATGATTCTCCTGTCTGGAAACGTATTTGTGCAGTTCATGATTTTATGATGGCGCATACTACTTCGGCTGGATTATCCTATCACTGGCTGCCAGATCCCAACGGGCAATTCTCAATAAAATCGGCCTACAATGCAGTGGCTAGCTCACAACCTCCCGTGCAGAGTGTGTTTCGTTATATTTGGTGGAAAACCATGCAACCAAGTGTACGTGTCTTCTTGTGGAGAGTATGGACCATCTCTTTGCCTATGGTTAATAATATGCGCTTTTGGTCAGCCATCTTTCCTTCGCAATGTGCCTTTTGTCGCATGGCATCAGATGAGCAGGATCATGCCTTTCTGCATTGTGCAGCAATTAAGCCTATATGGGTTGAAATGTCACACATATTCTCTGGTCCCCTTCCAAGAAGTAATACTATTAAGGCTCATTTGCTCAGGTGGTGGCGCAGTTCGTCGGCCTCCTCGATGCATGGCCAGCTGCGCGTAATAGCCCCGTCTGTGGTACTGTGGAATATATGGAAGGAGTATGCGGCGGTACGCTATGGTTCTGAGACATTTGGGTCGGCTCGTTTATTTGAGCACATACGCATGGCTTTATACAATTGGTGTCTCTCGGTGAAGGGTAAGAAGTTTGCGTCAAATATTCCTCAGCTGGTTGTGCTAAGGTTCTCCCCTCCTTTACGATCAGCACGGCTACGGGTAGTACGTTGGATATTGCCTCCTACATGTAGGATGAAACTTAATGTTGATGCAACTGTAGGACAGGCAATGGCGGCGGGGGCTGCGATCCTTCGGTCCGATCAAGGCACCTTCATCTCTGCCATAGCCTTTGCATTGCCCTGGGTAAGTCCGCTGAGGGCAGAATTGATGACATTGATGATGGCAGTTACTTACTATGCCAGAGATTACACACAATTAATAATAGAAACGGATTGCCAGATTCTCTTATCCATGTTCGGTGGTTCGCGGTTATACACAGGCGCATTAGGGGACGACATCCGCCGGACAACCTTGTTACTATCCCTCAATAACTCCTTACTCCAATATTGTCCACGAGAAGCCAATTCTACAGCTCATCATCTTGCACGCTACGGATACCGGGTAGTTGGCGCCATTCACTATGTGCATCTTCATGAGTTGCCTTCTGATGTTTGGGGCGCATTGCTTCTAGACCTTCAGCTCCCTGCGTTGCGTGCATAATCATGTCTCACATAGTGTTGGCGTGTTGTAAATTATGTTGCCTGTGGTCTTCTTTGGCCCAGGCAATGCGGGTATGCAATTTTGTTTTGTTCCTTCAGTTTAGCAGTTTTAATCTTCTGTGCATTTTGCTATCTCATCACATGGATTGTTGCATGATCTTTCATTGGTTGCACATGCTGGAGTGTTGGATGGTGGTGACGCTAACGCTGGAGTGCTGGGTGGTGGGGCACGGCCCGACGAGCCAACATGCAATGGGGTCACCTTGGTTCAAGACGAATCAAGGTGGCGGCGGTACGTTAATCTATCATTCCTTAGCACAATTTGCAACTCATAAGTGGTTGACTCATCCATTTTCTGCTATCGTGAGGTACATTTTGGAGGTGACCATCTCAGCGCTGCCTCAGCTTTTTACATGCTGTTGCTTTCCAAGACGGCCCAAGCTGGAGACTATGTTCCACAGTTATTTTTCTTTCATTGTATTTACATCCAATGACAGTCGTATAAATATGTACGCTTTTTCCTTCGCCAAGGTTTTATCCACAAGGGTGGTTTTACTTGGCAAGGTTTTAATGCGGCATATCATATATGACTGGAGGACAGCAATCATTCGATTTTTGTATATTTGGTTTCCATACGATGACTATGTATTATGGTATTCCTCTGCCATAAATGAGACTTTTCATTTATAATATAGACTCTCTTCAAATATATATATATATATATATATATATATATTACATATAGGTGGCGCCATTTAGGAAGAAAAAGGAAGAAGGAATTGTGGTTAGAAAAATACTCTAACAAAATACTTAGTGTAGAAAATTGTGTAGAAACCAAATGATAAAATTTTGTCCTATTCTACCCACTCTCACCCAAAATTTGGCCATGACATAAGTCAAAGGGGAAGGAAGATCTTCTTTCAAAAAAACACATCATTCCAATCACTAAAAAGCCTTACACCTTCTTACATCCCTTTTACATTATTCAACAAACCAAACCAACCCTCCCACTTTCCATCTCGGGTGCCACCCAAGCAAAGGAAGAAGACAATATTTTTTCTTGCTTTACCTACATTGAAACAATCATAGGTTTATATTAAAAATCCTTCCAACCCTTAAACATTTTCTTACATGTCTTACACTCTTCAACCAAGCCTCAATCCCTTCCAACCTAATTTTGACCACCCCTTTCAAGACAAAAAAATGAGAAGATATTTTCTTCTCTTTAACCATTTTTTCACTCTATATCTTGCAAAATAGTTAAGACAACCAACCACTTTCTACCTTCTTCCATCAAATTTCCAAGACAATGATGAAGTGTTCTTTGTACTCCCAATTGTCCAAAACCATCCCCTCTCCCTCTCTCCCTCCCATTTTCATCTTTAATCCATTTCATCTCCTACACACTCTCTCTTCTCTCTCCAAAGGAAGAACAAGTCTTCCAAACCTCTCTTCATCCCCCATTTAGACAGTCTTCATATCTAAGACACTTCTCTTTCCTCTCCAAGAAAAGAAAAAAAACAAAGACTTCGAACCTCCATTTTAGCTCCATAGCCAAAAGTTGAGCAAAGAAAAACCACGAGAAAAACTTCTTCCCTTCACATCACACTATCACTTCAAGCCAAGAAATAAAATGCCTCCATCATCTAGTGATCATGGTAAAAATTTTAGAACCAAGAAGAAGGAGTAGCAAGGTAAGAACTTCATGTAAGATAAGTTATATTTCTTCCAATTATCATTTTCTATAGTTGTTCACTATTTCCTCCATTTTTGGTATCCAAACTGTGGCTACATCCAAGGTGAAAGGAAAAGGTTTTCTTCAAGCCAAGTGAAGAAATCTTCACTTTCATGCTAAGGTTAAGTGATAAAGGCAAGTACTCTTCCTAGATCTTTTATGGGTTTTCAAAGATCTATGTATATATGGTCTCGTTCATGATATGTTCAATGTTTTAGTATCAAACATATGTAAAAGCTATGTTCATAAGTGATGTATATAGTGTGTCGTGTGACCTTCATAAATTCGGTCATTATGAGACTTATAATGCATAAATGAAATTAAATGAACACTCTTATGTGATATATATAAAAGTTAAAGAAGGAAAATGGAGATTTATGATATATTAGGAAAAGTGTACTAAGAATACATTTTTGTGCATGTGTTCATATGTTTTCTATGAACATCATAACTTATGTGTTTGTATATGTTTTTGGCTTTCATGAACTTTTGTGTTCTTGATTTAGCATGTTATGAGGCCAACATATTCATGTCTATGATTATAGATCACAAAAGATGTTTCTTGATGATCTTCATGTTTGTTATAAAAATATATATATTTCGGCCTTAGGTAGGTTTATTAGCCTACTCACCTTATTTTCATGGTTTTCATCAGTTGACATGTTTATGTGTTCTATGATGATTTTGCAAGTCATTATATTGATGGAAACTAATATGCATATAATTAGGAGAAATGTTTAAACCAAGATATAAGTAAAAGAGGTAAAAAAGAAAAAGAATTTATGTGACATGTATCCAATACATATGTTCGGCCAAAATGGGAAACGAAGAGAAAGAAAAAACTTTATGACATGTTATAAATATATATATCATTAAAAGAAATGGACAAAAAATTAAAATATGGAATAAAGAAGTGTGCTATATAAAAAGAGAATTACGGATATGTATATATATTTATTTTGGCCAAAGGGACATAGGAATGGCGGCGGCGGCGATTTCTGATTGACATGGAATTTTGCATTCCAGCACCAATTGATCATTGTTCCGAAGCGCAATTTCCAATCTTTTTTCTTTTGGGCTGTTTGTTATTCGTTAATCTTTTCCAATCTACGTTTTTTGCGCAGCCATAACACATTAACGATCATCCGCCAGGGTTGAGCCGAGTTTTGGGAAATTGTGGCTCCAAAATCGTTGCCTGTTCCGGAGATGCCACGACAAGTACAACATTATAAAGGTCTACAATTTTCTCTAAAGATGAGGTATCACAATTTTTACAGCCTTATCGTTTTTTTTCTAATTGGTTCTTTTTAGAATGGCTGCCCTCAAGAAGCAATTGAATACTTCATTTGAACGTATTGGATTCAAAGCTACTCCAAAACTTGGTCATTTAGATGCACATCACATTATCATTACATTTCATAATGAGGAAGATTATCAAAGATGTTTTCTACGACGTACATGGATGTTGCATGGATTTCACATGCGGGTGACAAAATGGACACCGGATTTTGACCCAAGTTATGACACTCCTATTGTACCGGTATGGGTATCTATTAGAGGTCTCCCGCTGTTTTTGCACAATAAGACAACATTATGAGATGTGGCTCATATGATTGGTACGCCTCTCCGTATGGATTCGGCAACTTTACAAGGAATACATCCATCAGTCGTTCGCCTTTGTATATAGGTGGACATATCTAAACCTCGTCCGGTCTGTCTTCACATACAAGGAGGCCATACTGAATTTTGTTCTGACTGTAGAGTCTTGGGGCATGTACCACCAAACTGTAAGAATGCCGAGATTTCAAAACAAATGCCAACTGAGAGCACAAAAACTCAACCATAAGAGGCCCCTCAGCGGAAAAACAAGAATCAGAGGTGGACACCTAAGAAGCCACCCAAACCATCAGTATATATATTATCCCGCTCATCCACACAGATTCAGTTACATATGGCGGATGTTCGCCATCCTCCAGTATCCACATTCGTTGCTATTGAGCATTCAAAAGACTATTGCTAAGGAAGATATACCCGTATCAACTTCATCACAGTATGCATTAGTCACAGCACAAGAACCTTTGATTGATCAGCTCAATGTTTCTTATACACAGGATTTATCAAAGTTGGGGCTGTCTCATGAACTTGACAGCTAAACAAGTTGGTATTTTAATAGCCAATGTCTCAGGTTCGGAAACTGCACAATAGGAACGTGCTGATCGATATACTACATTTGTGGCTGAGCTTCCACCCGATGATTATCTATTTGTGCAGACTGTCAAGGAACAAATCTACATGACAATACATGACGCCTGTAAAAGAGATATAAGGACAACGACGCAAGATATTTCTCAAAGACTATTGGTTGTTCCACATCAAAAGGGCAAGGAGGAGGACATCATTGACCAACTTGAGGGTCCACAACCTATAACAGTTCGACGTCAGCGACGTCCACTGCATGATTTGCCTCCACCACCTCCTACATCTATCGTCACTTGTTCAAGTTCTCAGGATTCTTCAAGCTCTAGCACATATTCTTCGAAATGAATTGCCTATTCTGGAATGTTGGGGGCTTACGGACGTCCCTAGTTTGTCTAAGAAGATTAGTTAAGAAACATCGTATTCATTTATTGGTTGTAATTGAACCAAAGCAACCAGCAGAGAAATTGATACGACATCAACTTAAGCTATCATACACACAGTCTTTAGCTACATGCTGTGAGAAAATATGGGTATTTTGGCAGAACTCAGTGATTAATCTGGCAGATGTATGCCATGGGGAACAGGTAAGCCTTTTTCAATTTCGTGTTGTTGCTACAGCCCAGGTTGTATCTGATAGTCCAGTTTATGGTTTGCATACGGTGACTGATCGTAGGCGTATGTGGTTTGAAATTCAACAATATAAGCGTAGCCATTATGGTTACTTGGAGGAGATTTTAACACTTATTTGTCGATAGATGAACATCATGGTACTTCTATGCTTCATTTAACTTCACTAGAGGAATTTGCTGATTGTGTCAGGCAGTGTTCACTAATTGATATACCTTATGATGGAACGCCATATACATGGGTTGGTGGATGTGTCTTGGGTCTTGTCAAACGTAGACTTGATCGACTGTTGTGTTTTGAGATGTTCTATGATCATTTTACCAACTTGAAGACTAGACATCTATGGATTACTTCCGATCATGTGCCTCTTCTTCTCTCTTGTGTTCAACAGAATGAAGATGACCCAAGATCTTTTTGTTTTTTGAATGTCTGGGCTGAACATGAAAATTTCCTTTCGTATGTTCGGGAATAATGGGCAATTTATCCAATGATTGGTGGAAGGCGGGGCATTTATGATAAATTGCAACGTCTAAAATGGGACTTACAGAATTGGAATATTCATATATTTGGTAACGTATTTGATAAATTAGCCACAATAGAGATAGACGTACAACGTCTAGAATTGGAATATTCATATATTTGGTAACGTATTTGGTAACGTATTTGTCGTGCATCATCTGATACCCAAGTTCATTTCTTTCTCTATTGTTTGAATATCCGTCATGTCTGGTCTCATTATGCGTCATTACTTGATGGTCCCCATCCACAGGATATTATGTTGACTCAATATCTATTTCTTTGGTGGACTTCCACCTGTGAGAAATCCTTTTGCGGCATATTATGCTTTATTGGACCTGGTATTATATTATGGTCTATATCTGTAATCTTTGGTGATGAGTGTTGGACTTTGAGGCTCATGGGTTAACTCCAAAGCTTCGCGTTAATCGTCTGCAGATTATTCGATGGCGCACGCCAACCTCTGGGAGATTCAAACTCAATGTCGATGCAGCACATGGTTCCTTCTTTGCATCAGGAGGGAAGATATTACGAGACTCAGCCGGCAATTTAAAGGAAGCAATTGTATTTTATCTTCCATTATCGACGCCATTCCAAGCAGAGCTCCAGACGACTACTATTGCACTCTTATATTTCTTATAGCGTTATCGACATGTGGATATGGAGGTGGACTCTATAGGGATAGTCCAGCATGTCAGTTTAGAGACCATCCATCCCTCATTCGTACTTTACTTGAGCATGGAGATGTTATGATTACTCACGTCCCATGCTAGGCTAATATGGTGGCACACTTGTTAGCACAGCATGGACAGTTGCATAACCATTTTCATCATTTCCTTACGACAGCTGCCTTACCTCCTATGGTTAAAGGTGCTATACTTACAGATGTTGCTCTCCCTTATCTACGCCTTTGACATGAGGATGTTAAAGCCTGATTTTTGTCTTGGTTGCATGTGTCGACACTTGACACAGACAACACGGGTACTCTCTTATTCTCTTTGAGTCATGATCTTACTATATTAATTGTGGAGAATTACTTTATTCCACTATAGCATGGTTATATGTGGACTGCCCGTATCTAAGGATATGGGCAACATGGGTACTACTCCAGCACACACAATTTGTCATTACATGGAAATTATCAACACTCAAATTTCTATAATTTTTACTAATGCATCCTTTTGTTACATGGTGAATGATTTCAACCTATGCACAGGAGATGCTGCATCTTGGAGGTAGTATTCATCTATTGCTATTAATACTATGATGGCCCATTGGTTACAAATTTCCTTCGGTTTCATGCATGTGTTGATATATAACACAGGCATCCTTGCTATGCTCGATTGTACATACATCAACTGGACTATTTCAACATCTGCTTGGTCTTGCTTTGGGTTCTTTACCACTCTGCTGAATACTCAACAATTTCTGATCACATTCAGTGTTTATGACAAGAATAGAATACACATACGAGTAACACGCCATTCGTCCAACCATATAAATATGTACGCCTTTTCCTTCGCCAAGGTTTTATCCACAAGGATGGTTTTTCTTGGCAAGGTTTTAATACGGCATATCATATATGATTGGCGATTGACAAGCATCAGATTTTTATGTAGGCATTTTTCATATGATGATATGGATTTCTTGTACTAAGATATTCCTCCGCCATAAGTGAGGCTACATAATAAATACAATATCCTTTTGTTTTAAATATATATATATATATATATATATATATATATATATATATTGACATGGAATAAATCACTTAGTAGTTTATGGATATAAAGATGTATAAAATAAAGTATGATAGAGAATATGATTACTTTATGTGTATTTCTATGAAATATGAAAGTATATAGAAATGAATATTGAATTAGGGTTTTTGGTCCTTTTTACTAAGTATAAGATGGATATTTTAAGAATATGTTGATAGAGAAATTTGTACAAAAGTGGGCTGTTTTGGCCGAGAGGAGGATAGGGAAAAAGAAATGGAATTTTCATGAGTTAAGACATAGATTAAGTGCATATGTAGTAAGTTTTGGTTACATGATGATATGAGGATTTTTGAGTATTTATATATGTTGGATGGATTAGAAATGGAGGCATTTGCATATATGTTTGCATCTCACGAAAAGTTTTAAAAGTTTTTCATACGTAACGAACCATACCGATGAGACGATTGATTCCATCGACACACGTCATAATATGATATGAAATGTTTTGGAGGCCGTCATGACACCAACCGAAGTTGGTGGTGGTGATGGACATGTAGTATGTTATTGATGATCAAAGGCCGGCATGACACTGGAACCTACAAGAGGTTGGTGTCATGGGCATATAATACCCTACAGTTACAGATAGTTTGGTCGAGTATAACACCTTGTCTAGGACAAGGGATCTCCGCCCTATTGATGTCACCATTAGATGCCATGTACATATAATATAACACCATGTAGACTCATCGAGATTCATATTTGTACACGATGACTATAAGGGGAATCATTCGATATGTCATACGGTATTGATTCTTATGTTATGATAAGTGCTATGGACATCATATGAAATTTCATGTGTTAAATTTTTTATGGAAATGATATGTACAGACATATTACAGAAAATAGATATGGATATTAAGTTTTATTGTACAGTACATGGAAAATTTTATGACATCGGTTTTATCATTCAGCGTTGTAGAACTTTTATGACATTGTTTTAGAAGGAATTGCATCACAAGAGTATGACATTTGCATGGGTCATAGAGGTACTTGATGTATATAGAGATTAAGAAGAAGTATAATGACATCTTAGACCTCTAAGTGTGGATATATATGATATTGGCGTTTTTTGAGACTTGATAGTGCAGAATGTTTACTTTGATGAGGATATATGTGCTACATGTTATTTATTTACAGTTATGTTATGCACTTTATTTATATAAATTGGAGACATGATTTGTTATGTTCTTATTTATGCAATATTATTTTCTTACCTGTTTCCTCATGTATGATCCATATGACGTATCTAGTCGGACTACTTGCTGGACGATTAGTGTTATCGCTCATACTTACCTTATCACATTGTAGAGAATAGGTATTTTGGTACAAGTTTATTGAAGATGAATTCAGATAGATTATCGTGACCAATGAAGTACACACGAGAGTTTATCTGCTGAAGATGATAGCCATTGAATCAGGATGTATTTAGAGGATTTCTGGATTTAGTATATTATGATTTGTACAGAATTGTAATATAAATTGGTGCGCGTTGATTGTATTTCGTTATGTTTATGTTGCTTCCGCTATGTCGTACCATTATCTTGTCAACATGCAGATGTATGATATCGACGCCTCGTACTTCTCGTATTAAATGCATCAGGCCGAAACCCTAGTTTCGGGTGGGGCACTACAGATTAGATGTACACCTCACTATTTTGCACAGTTGACACCTTCAATGTTGAGAAAAAGGGGTTTGAGTGATTTCAAAATGCATGATTTAAATAACGTGTATTAAAGAAATGCATAACATATTTTATAACATGACATGTTTTTGCATAGAACTTGCCTTATATAGTTCATATATATTGTTGCCGTACTAACGAGCCATGAAGCTTTAAAACTTACATCAAATGGCAATCATTTATTGTGTTTGAACTATTTTCAGGTGCCATCCTTAATGAACTAAACTAGTTCATTAAGTGAAATACTTAGTTAAATAAACTAAGTAGTTCATTAAAGGAAGCTATATATATATATATATATATATATATATATTCAGATTTTTTATAAAAAGGCACATACACATATATTCCAACGTACTACCGACACGTTATATATTTTATGTACGTACGTTAACGTCACACCACTATATTTAACTCATATTTATGAGTATATTCAGGTCTTACATCATATGATATAAGTCATGGTGATGACAAATTTATTACGACACGTTAAAAGGTTCTAAACCAAAAATTGTCGTATCGGGTGAATACCGAAACTTCGCCAACGTGTCACATACTTGCAATATATAGATGGCCAACCCCTACACTTCAAAAATGGCCACAAATTTCGTGGCTTACATGGTATGTACAGCAATAAAATCATTCCATGTTGGCACACACAAATCACCCTCAATTAAGGTCAAATTGTAGAGATTCCAAAATTCAATTTTGTCACATGTTGGGCGCCACTTTAGATCAGCCTAAGTGCTGAATATTAAAGTTTAATTTATGTATATTATGTGTAACATAATATATATAACATGTGCAAAAAGTTGGAATTTAATTAGAGAAAAATCGGGTAATCGATAAACGTCGAAAATTCGGTTTTCTACGTACACAACGCATGGAACATTTTTGGCATGGCATATAACATGTATCTAGATACTTTTTACATACTTCATAAATTCTAAAGTGTTCTAGAAAAATCAATTAAGGGATGATTGGAATATACCATATGTGTATAATTATATATGTACTATTTTACAAAGTTTGCAAAAATAAAATTCAGCACATGTATATCCTTCATCACACGCATATACCAGCTATGTTGGAGCATATGTGGAGATTTTTTGGCATCTTTATTAGCCAAGAATGAAACATACAATGTTGGTGACATAAAGAAAGGAGCTACACAAGGTAACATTTCAAATTATGTCACATTTGTAACACATGCTGAAAATTTCAGCATGTGTGCATTGAGCTGGCTGATTTCTACACTAAATAATGCCATATTTTACTATCTTGAATTAAGTGGATTAATTTAGAGAAATTATAGAAGTGTTTTGAATATATTATGGAATAAATAAAGTGAAATTTTTTTTAAAAGATTTTATTTATTCATGTAAAGCCTCACTTTTAGTGGAGGGAGACCTTATTACATTGTCAGAGTACTCGAAATAGTGAAATAACGAAACAAGAATGACGTATCTCCAGTCATATATGATATGCCGCATTAAAACTTGCCAAGAAAAACCACCCTTGTGGATAAAACCTTGGCGAAGGAAAAAGCGTACATATTTATATGACTGTCATTAATATGATGAGAATATAGTATGGGGTACAAATCCATGAATGTCTTTGGCGTGAACAGTGAAATGCTGAAGGTGTTGAGGTGGCCGCATCTTTGTCTTGTAATTGTCTTGAAAACCCAAACCTCAGAAGATGTCCATAGAGAGAAGCAGTCAATGTAAGTACGAAACTGATCAATCAGAGACTGGAAGAGCAAGCACATACCGGAGCCGCCTTGGCAGTTGAAGTGCCAAGGCGACAAAGAATAAATAAGAGCCATGGCCGTCCATGTTGTGAGGTCCGAAAATGCAGGGTCCACTTCCGGAATGAGGCTCACCATTGTGATGTGAAACTCGCACAAACGGGAATAGGACATGAATAGAGCATTAGTGTTCAAAATAATAAACACAAACATAGTGTGAAAATGCATACCCGAGTCGCCTTGACCAAGGGGCCAAGGCGACAATGGTAAGAGTCCCGCCATATGAAGCCCGAAAGGATCCACCATGAGAGTAAACCATGCGCAGCGTTGCACCCAGCCACACAGTTTGCCCATCCCCGATATGAAAAGAGATAGTGGATGATATAACCAAAACACTCCCATGGAAAAAAGTGGCACGTTATACATGTGAATTATAATGTATGAAACATAGAGTAGTGGATGTTCAATCATACCGTGCCTGCCTGCCACCCGAAGGTTGCAGGCAGTAGAAGTGAACTCTGGCCAATCCTTATGGAAGACTGTTGTCATGGCACCCGCAAATTAACAGAATTAAGATCCAGTATGACTGCCGCATGGACCAACAAAGGTAAAGTGTTCGATGTAAAATGTTCCGTGCATGGGTGTAGCATTGCGTGCTGCGCTAAATAGTGTGCCGGCATGTTTGCCTCGCGATAAATGTGATAGCAAGGGAGACGATGAGAATGAACAAGCGAGTGAAGCCTTTGGAGATGTGGATTACCATGTACAATGGTTTGCCGCATCAACCGGTCTATCAATTGGGCACAATCTGACTCAAGGATGATGAAACGGTAGAGTGGAAAGAAATAAAGAAGCCCAAAAACTGCTGCCTGAATCTCTGCATGTAAGGGTGAACTTAAAGGAAGGCGAAAGGAAATTACACCAATGCAGGAACCTCTATGATCGCGCAGTATTGCGCCTCCAGATGCGAAACTTCGACCCGCAGCTGCATCGACATTTAATTTCAATCGCCCAGAAGGTGGCGTGACCCAGCGAACAATCAGTGGCCGAGGTGGCCGAACTGCAGGCAGCCAACCGAAAATGTGCTGTGATGTAGCAGACAACTTAGCGCCTTCAATCTTTTTGTGCCACAAAGTAATCTCATACTGTACAGAGAACCGAAGGGAAGACGCTGTGATATGTGTGTTATCGCCATAGATCAGGGAAGTATAAGCACACCAGATGCGATGAACAGTAATCGCAGGGATCACGATTTTATAAACTCCAATAAGTGAGGAAAGGGATGATCGATACCACCATGAAAGAAGATATTGACGAAGCTGTATTGATGAGGGAAGAGGACAATGAAGCTCACTTGCAAAATAGCACCAAATCGGACGCACATAACGATAATATAAGAAAACATGATCCACTCTAGCCGACTCATTCTTGCAGAAGGGACATTGTGTCGGTCGAGCCATTATGTAGTGTCCAATATAATCCTCAAAAGGCAAAGCAGAATTGAAAATACGCCATAAAAACAATCTTATAGACGGAGAATGATGCTTCGACCAAATAAATGAGGTAGAAAGCAGCTTTGGAGATGCAGTTCTGCATATCTCATAGGCACTTTTTAGCGAGAATTCCCCCAGTTGAGTTGGCAACCATGAAAGCTGGTCACCCTGTCGATCTGTGTGAATTAAACAAAAAGAATGAATCCGACATATAATTTTCCAAATAGGGGAGTCTGGTAAACGAGGAAGATAATCATGACAATGTCCATATTTTGCATGCATGTATTTGCTCCACAGCATTGAGTTCTGATGATATGACCACCAGATGCGGCAGTAAAAAGCCTGTTGTAAAATATTCAAATCTCGAAGGCCTAGTCCCCCCTCTACATGCGGTTAAGTAAGCTTAGAGCAGGAGACCCAATGATGTCGAGGACCCCAATAAAATGTCGCCATCTTACGATGGATGATCTTAATAACCGATTTTGGTATACCTCCCCCCGCCATAATGTGAATGGGTAACGCAGCGATTACTGATTGAAGCAAGACTAGGCGTCCTGCAGCAGATAATAATTTGGAGTGCCACCCTTGAAGTCTATCATCAATATGCTGCAGCAACGTAACACAGTGGTGGGAACGTGGAATGCCTTTGTGCAAATAAGAGCCGAGATAGCGGAATGGAAGACTAGAAAGACGCATACCCAGAATAGTCGTAAATGTCTGCCGCTGCTGTGGAGTGACTGTAGCAGAAGGAATAATACTGCTTTTCTGAAAATTCACTTTCTGGCCAGAAGCAGCTTCATATTGTGTAAGAAATGTGTGGAAACGCTGTAGATTCCGCTATGTGCCTCGAAGAAATATCAGTAAGTCATCTGCATAGGCTAAATGTGTAATGGTAAAGGGAATGCGGCCCAGGCGAAAAGGCTGCAATACTCCTGTTGCTGTCAAGGCTTTCAAGCCCCTGCTAAAACCCTCTGCTGCTAAAATAAATAATAAAGGAGATAAATGATCACCCTGTTTAACACCTCGATATGGCCGAAAATAGGAAGAGGGTTGGCCATTGATTAACACCGCTAATGTTGTGGCCTGCAAGTGATTCAAAATTATACGAGTGAAAAATCCCGAAAACCCGAACGCTTGGAATACAAGTTCCAAATATTCCCAGCTAACTCTGTCAAAAGCCTTCATCATATCCAACTTGAGGCATAATTGTGAGCCACCTCTATCAAGCACATGGATCATCTCACGAGCTAATAAAACCTGTGTTGAAATGTCAGTACCTGGCAGAAAGCCTGTCTGCTCTGGAGAGATTAGTCTTGGCAAGAGTTTACACATGCGGCTAGCAACAATTCTGGTACAGACTTTACTGATAAAATTAGTGAGGCATATTGGACTATAATCACCGAAAGTTACAGGAGAGGATTTTTTTGGAATCAATGTGATCAAAGCGCTAGCCATAGCTCTAGGCTGAGGTACACCAAGGAAGAATTCCTGCACTGCTAAAACAACATCCTTATGAATGATGGACCAGCAAGATCTATAGAAATTTCCATCAAAACCATCAGGTCCCGCTGCACTATGGGGGTCCAAGTGCCAAACTGCAGATTTTATCTTATCCGGCAATGGAATCTGCGTTAGGGCGGCATTATCATCTGCAGATACAAGCACTGGAATATTCCGAATAATTTGCTCACAGTTGACTGCAGGTTCATGTGCAAATAAGGCTGTATAAAAGGACACAACTTCTGCGCTGATATCATCTGGGGCAGTACAAACCAAGCCATCAGCTGTTTGTATTTGTTGAATCCGAAGATGTAGTCTGCGGCCCTTAACAATAGTATGATAATAGCAAGTATTTGCGTCTCCCTCCTTTAACCATCTAACTCTCGCCTTTTGCTTCCAAAAGTGCATCTCATAAGAAGAAGCCTGAAGATAGTCTGCCTTAGCACGATTATATTCCATTCGATTTTCCTCTGTGGGTTGCATATCCCAGCGTTCTTCCGCACATGTAAGGAGGGTTTCAGCCTGTTGAACCCTAGAGAAAATATTTCCGAATATATCTTTATTCCACTGTTGCACATCCTTTTTGAACTTGAATAACTTTATATAGAAGCCATGCATACCACCTGCTGTAGGATATGAAGCCCATGCATCACGCATGTAACTATAGAATTCTGGATGTAAAAGCCAAGAGTCCAAAAAGCGGAACGATCGATGAGGTGATGTTACAATGGTTCGGCATTTAAGCAAAAGCGGGGTATGATCTGAAGCAATTCGGGGAAGATGTGTAAGTTGAATATCTTCAAATTTATCATGGAAATCAGTATTCAGAAACAACCAATCCAGACGCCGGGGAACCCGACCGAGACCTCGACCATCTGACCAGGTGAATCTGGAGCCCTGAAACGGTGGCGACATCAAAGCACATGACTCTATACAATCATTGAAATCTTGTAAAACAGATAATGACGGCCGCGAACGTCCTTCATGATCTGATAAAGATCGGAATGTATTAAAATCTCCACCCAGTACCCAAGGCAATGCTGTATTCGCAGAGAAAGTGCATAAAGAAGCCCATAAAGAACGACGCAGGGATGGAGTATGATTGCCATATACTGCCGACAAAACAAAAGTATACTGTAAGGGTCGATATTTCAAAGTAAAGTGTACCACCTGTTCTTCATCCTGCACTGTGGCTAGCTCAAAATGAGAATCACGCCAGAAAAACCAAATGCGCTCAGAATGGGATGCGTACGAATTAGAAAAGCCGAAATCCAAAGCATAATGAGAAATAGCTACTGATGCATGTTTAGGTTCTATAATAACAAGTATGTTCAATTGATGTTCATGTAGTAATTGATGCAGTCGTGGTTTTGAGGCCCGCAAGCCTCTTATATTCCATATCATAATATTCATTGTAAAAGTGTAGAGTCACTTCCATGTATCGCATGTGATGCACTGCGCGTAAGAATGGATGACGGAGGTAGAGGAGGAAGATCCTTCTTAGCACGACGTTTCCTGCGAGGAACCACCTGTATAAAATCTTCTGTTGAATCCTGTAAGCGCGAGATTAAAGTGTCTGTATCAGGCGAGGGAGGTAACAACTGGATGCGACAGGCAACCTCTTCTGGAACAGTAGGTATCTCCTGATTATGTGTCTCTGGTAAATCATTATCAGACAAATGACCTATGTCACAGGAGTCAGGATTATCCCGCTGAGGCTCTACTGGCTCCTCAATAGTTTTTGCTGTTGGAGCTGCATCCGGGGTGGGGGATCCCGGAGGAGCTGGGAGATCTGTCGATGGTGGCGCAGCCTCTGGTAGGGTCGATTGCGCAGCTGGACGCTTCTTAACTGGTGTCTAGCGCTGAGCTGGTGGTCGCCGTGGAGGGGGTGGTGGGGGTGGCGGAATTGATGCCGCCGTTTGTGGTGTGCATGACGCAACCGCATGGCCTAACTGACGGCAGGAGGTACAAAACAATGGCAAGTCTTCATAGATTATGGTTTGCAGTATAAATTGTCCCTTCGCTTGGAGATAAATCTTTTGTGGTAAGTCCTTCGAAACATCAACTTCTACACAGACCCGTGCAACCGAAGGTCGCAAA
Organism: Eustoma russellianum; assembly: GCA_036186865.1. Lineage (NCBI taxonomy): Eukaryota > Viridiplantae > Streptophyta > Magnoliopsida > Gentianales > Gentianaceae > Eustoma > Eustoma russellianum. Next base: position 11,531,827 of record AP025055.1, read on the forward strand.
CCATCCGTTGTTGCAACATCAAGTTTGAGGGGGCTGCCTATCGGTTTTACAATCTCAAATAATGCCTCCTTTTGATGAAGATGGACGGGAAGACCAGGAAATGCAACCCAAACCGGAACTATTGGCACATCTGTGGACGGATCAAAATCAACTGTCCATTTTGTGATGCGCATATGACATCCAGAAACAAGCCATGATCGTCGATAAAAGCATCGTAAATAATCTGCTTCATTGCTAAAATTTAACAGTATATGCGCCTGATCAATAAGAGTGATACGAAGATCCTGATGAAAACCAATTTTCTCGAAAACATCTCTAATCACCTTCAATGGAGGTCTCCCATACCAGAATGTACCCACTAAGGAATATTTGAATGGAGCAGCAAGTTCGTCAATCTCTGAATCTGAAAAAGAGATTAAAGGAATACCTTTATAGCGAGAAACCGTTTTGGGTGAAATGTTGATGGATTGAGCCGAGGAAGCGCCAGCGACTACGTCGACGAAAGTCGGCGCCGCAGTTGCCATGCTTACCGATTTGATGACCGAGCGAATGAAATGAAAGAAGCTAAACAGTGAAAGCAATTAACTGAGGAATGCAATAAGATACCGGTGATGTGAGACGCCGATCCGGCAAAGAAAACGGCGGCGGCTGAAGCCGCAAGAATCGCCCGCGCCGCCAAAGGAATTCTATGCTACCGAATTTTGCAAACCTATATATATATATATCAAATAAAGTGATATCTTTGAATATCACACATGCTGAAAATTTCAGCATGTGTGGGAATGTACTTGGCCGAATTCTTGGCCCCCTTGGTGACTAATTTTTATTTCAAATTCAGTAGGAATGTTTTGTACTAAATAATGATTGATTTCTTCTTTACTTTCAAAGAATAAATCAAATATAAACTTGGCAATAATTTGAATAAAATACAAATGTTACACATGCTGAAATTTCAGCATATGGAGAGGTGTAATGGCCGAAATATAGCATGGAAGTTGTGATAAGTTGTCTTGCTAATTATGTGGGATGATTATATGCTTTATGGAAATAATTTTATGGCTAATTGACACATGCTTTTTAAGGTTTATTTTCAGATTTATCTAGTCATCAAGTGATGACAACTTCCATCCAATCAATGAGTGTCAAGTAAGCAAGAGCTTAATGATCATCCAATGAGGAGTTGCCAAATAAGCAAGGAAATGTCACAATGATGCAATACACTCTTCCAAGGACTTAGAAGATAATTTTCAAGAGGAAGAGAGGGCTATAGGGGCGGCCAAAAGGTTGATAAAAAGAGAAGAAGGAGAACAAACAAAATAGAAGACAAGGCTTACAAGTTTAAAAGATCAAAAACGTTTTCTACTTCTTCTTTCTATACTTCTTTCTTTCTTCTCTCTTAAAGCCTATTGTATTCATATTCACACATTTGAATAGGCTTCATATAGACCACCACATACTCTCTTTATTGTTGTAAAAGATTGATCAAGGTGCGATCAATCTTGCACTTGCAAGGTGGTGGTGTTCGTGATCGTTGTATTCACATACAAGGTGTGTAAAGGGTTGGAGTTGGTGTGTAACTCCATCAACCCTGTGTGGTAAGGTATTCTTTGTGTTTTGTGATTAGTGCTAACCAAGGAAGGTGTCCTCGAAGACTGAAGTAGGTTGTTTTAACCGAACCAATATAAAATTCCTGGTGTTATTTACTTTCAGCACTTATTTTCAGTTTCAGCACTGTGCGTCGTTTTGCATCACGTTATTAAAAATAGTAAACGAATTTCAAAAATCGCAAAATTTTTTATAATCATATCCACACATCTTAAGGTTAATTTGGCGCAAGTCTCAATCCTTTTGGACAAGGATAAATCATCCAAACGTCCAAAGTTCTGAGACTAGTGCAGTCTGATTTTCAGGCTTGCAAAGGTTGAGACTTTGATTGTGTTTGACTATCTTCCCAAAAGAATTTTTGAAAACTGTTTCAACCCAATTAAATACAACTAATAAGGGGTTAGTCATTAAAGTTTCAGAGCATTTGGAGTCACGGATAAATAGAAATTAATTTTTCAAAACAGACTATCGTTTCTGGCAGATTTGCGCAATCTGACCATCGATGACTTTTAAAGGGGTTAGAGGTTAAATTTTAATCTGAAATTTTTAGAAGATACTCAGAACATCTGAGACTAAGTTCTCTCCAAATTTCAGAATTTTTGAAGACCTGCAACCTAGTTTTCAAAACGTTTCAAAACTGGTCCTGAAAACAGAAACTGTTTTCAGAAGTTAGGTTTTTGGTTTAAAACAATTTTAAAAATCACATTTTCCGCACCCACTATTCAACCCTCCCCCCTTCTAGTGGTGCCTTGCAGATCCTACATTCAAGACACTTGATTGGAACACATCATCCCCTCTCTTTATGTCTTAAAATCTCAACAGAAAATTTTTGTAATTTCATGATAAAGCCAAGTAATTTGGATAGTTCCTTTCTTCTCCACTTTAACTTGGAATGATAAGAGTTGATCAATTCAGCTGCATTTTGGCTTCCAAAACAGAGATACATGTCACCTTGTGCCAAGTGTGTAACTTCTTGCTACAAAGTCATTTTGAGTGTTTTGGTGGGTCCATGTGGTGTAGTCTTGCATGTATATCAAAATTTGATTTGTCCACCTTACACATACGTATATGAATTTTTTATGTTTAAAAATGATTAAGAAATCTGATAACAAAGATTGGATAATGGTGACAATAGGTTGCTGATTATCACCATTTGATCTTATTTGCACAAAGGTATTTCCCATGCCAGACACTGTGTTCCTTTATTGCAGCATATTGATGACAAACTTCAAGGATGGCACTCTAGATTACTTTCCGCGGCGGGACGTTAAGTTTTGTTACGCTCTGTCATAGCAGCATTGCCGCTACATCTCTTAGCGTCAGGTGGATTACCTAAATCAGTTATCAAAGTCATTAATTGGAAAATGGCATGTTTTTATTGGGCCCTCGACATCATTGGATATCATGGCATACGATTTCTACACCTCAAGAAGAAGGAGGTTTGGGGATTCGCGACCTAAGAATGTTACAAAAAGCTTATCACTGCCGAATTTGGTGGTCGTATCAACAAAATTCTACGCTTTGGAGTAAGTATATGCATGCCAAATATGGTCACCGTGGAGACTATTTGCCTCGTTTACCTGATTCACCTATTTGGAAATTAATTTGCAAGATACATCCTTTCTACCTTTCTCAAACCACTGGTCAAGGTACACATTTAACATGGCTGCACACGCCAACGGGTGAATTTTCTTTACGTAGTGCTTATGATAATAGTCGCACACCACATCCGCATATACTATCCGCCAAATTCATATGGTGTAAACAGCATTCCCCAGTTATTCAGATATTCTTATGGCGACTATTTCATTCGGCGATACCAATGGAGGATTATATTGGCAAGTATATTACATCTCGTCCTACACAATGTCCGTTTTGTAAAACTGCTTCTGCAACGGTAGATCATGTCTTTCTTCATTTTCCACATGTGCGACCGATATGGCACTATTATGCTGGGGAATTGCACTGTCCGACACCATCGTCACTGCAGTTGCGGCAGTATATGCTTGCTTGGTGGTATCGTTCATCTTTTTCGTCACTACTTGGGGTATTCAAAATTATAATTCCAGTGATCATACTATATAATATCTGGCGGGGCTACACCTCATTAGTCTATGGAGACCAATCTAGCATTACACTCACATCTCTTCGAGCATCAATCCGCTATGATCTTACTATTTGGTGCAAAAAAATCGCAGGAACTAAAATAGCCACTGATACTAGACGGCTCTTCTCTTGGTTACCGTCTCTACCGGTCCTGCGACCTTGCCTGATTCGTTGGCTAACACCACCACCAGGGCGCCTGAAATTGAACACAGATGCGGCGGTTGGTCGACAGTATGCAGCAGGGGGAGCTATATTGCGTAATCATAGGGGCTCTTGTGTGGGAGCAATTTCATTCAAGCTACCGGCAAGTACACCGCTACATGCGGAAATTCAGGCGGCATTATTTGGTCTGTTATATTTTCTTCCGCTACATCGCGACATTATATTAGACTCTGACTGTAGCCAGATGATATCTCGTTTGGCCCGCCCGCAGCTAGTACATGGGAATTATTATCTTCGCATGCTTCACACTTTGGTTCATCTTCACCGCCTCGATTATCATCATATTTATCAAGAAGCAAATATGGCAGCACATTATTTAGCACAACAGGCCATGTTTAATCCCATCACACAATACTATTCATCACGTACTCTCCCTTCATTGGTGCGCGCGTCCGTCTCCTTGGATCTCTCCTCCATTCAACTGCGTGTCCCTTGATACTCTCAAGTCTTCCTCATGGATTGGCGTAGTCTCTTTCTTTCTGCCTGTATCCTAATGGATACAGGCAGGCTCGGTATGCGTTGCTATCTTTTGGCCTTATATTTTTTCTATTACATAATCAGTAACGTTTTGCTTTGTTTGCTTGCCTGGACATGGTATCGACCGGCTGCCTTATATGCGAGACTTCTCACGTTTCCACAATGCTCCTCTCCCGCATTTGCGGACTATGCGATTATGCCTTTCCTTACGCATCATATCATCGCAACGTCGCCTTGGCATAATCTCAGCCAAGACGACTACGGTATGTGTTTGGTTTCTTAGTTTCATCTTCATTTGCTTATTGCTATCATCGGTATAACTTCTTCTTGGCAATTTTCAGAGGTTTGTCTGTTCCGAAAGACGCTTCATCCATATAGTGTGACAAAATAAATGTCATGCATAAATAATGAGAATTTCGAGAAACCAAATTCCGTATAAGATATGGTTGATATATATTTTTTTATCGAAAGACGGGCGGTGCCGTCCGGTGTTTTATTGATATAAGCCCTCACTTATGGCGGAGGAATACCGTGGTTATATTGAAGCACCCTATCTAGGGGAGACTCTCCCAAAGAAAATAAAGAAAGAGCTATACAAGAGTCTATAATGAATTAAAAAGATACGCGTATAACTAAGTGGAGTGCAAATACTCAGGAAGTTGATGGCGGTATAAGTTGCGTCGGTGATTCCCATGCAACACAAGATAGAATAAAGAGATTGTTAGTTCCTGAAATAATAGTGGGGAATGAAGTGAATGGAGAAAGTGAAACATACCCACGTCGCCTTGGCCAGTGGAGCCAAGGCAACCAAAAGATGTAGTAAGCCAACCTATATGGGATATAATCATGTATATGCAGCCCAATGATGCCAGGTCCAGTGCTCTCGCAAAAGTAAAAGGAAAATAATTAGCGTAAGTAGCATAGAATAAAGTATGTAGGGAAAGAGAAAATAGCGCGTATCCATGTTGCCTATAGTCTGAGTGACCACGGGCAACAAAAAGTGAGCCAAGCCAACCCATGTGGGAGACAGAGCCGATACTACAGTCATGGCAGTCTAGGTCCATTATGAAAAGAATGACGGAAATATGACATTGTTCTGTCCGCAACAATGATTCCTCTGAGTGGAGAAGGTAAATCGGAGGTAGAAGCATATGGTGTAGGTGCTGTGTAGAAAGAGCAAGGTGAGCAAGAAAACGAGCAGATTCATTAGTTTCTCTCGGCATGTATAATATCGATATATCCTGCAGTCGTAGTAGAGACTGTAATCTGCATATGTCCGATGCCAGCAAAAAGGATGAAGTAGTGGTGTGGTGCACCAGCTCCGCACAATCCACTTCTAATATAATGTCGTTATATTGAGGATGATAATACATGAGGGCTGTGAAAGCTTCTTGCACCTCGAATCGCAAGGGTATGTCAAGTTGTAGCGGAAAAGAAATACCATGTGCAAAATTGCCATTGGAGTTCCATAGAATTCCACCGCCACTTGAATGTCGTTTCCCTACTGCAGTGTCCTTGTTCAATTTCAATTGGCCTAATGGGGGAGGCAGCCATCGTACAATTCTTGGGCGATTAGAGCGCAAAGGGGGTGATAACCCGGCAGCAACCAGTTGTGGAACTATTGCAGCTATTTTTGTTCTAGACATGGATGTCGCCCAGGTGAATAAATCCAGGCGGATGCATCGAATAAGTGACCTTGGTGACCAAGCAAGGTTATCAAAGTGAATGGCGGTGTATGCTTTCCAGATATTCCAAAGTACAATTCCTGGGTATATAGATTGCATGGCCCCCATAAAAATGATAGAGGCTGAACACCATATATATAACAGATAGGAACGCCAAGATCCAAAAGAGAAGTGCGGCAGATCCAACAAAATATTAAAATACATCCAAATCATATGCACCTCCGAGCAGACAAAAAATAGATGAACTGTAGTAGCATTTGCCAGGCGACAGAATGGGCAGATCGATGGATATAATGTGGAAAAACGGCAAAGGTTATCTGGCAATAGAAGTGAACGCCCAAATGTGCTCATAGGATAAAAGACGTGGTTTCGAGGGTCGAACCGCATCATATGTGTCCTTTAAGGCAAATGCACCTGAAGGGGAAGGCCAAATAGGATTAGAATCAATTGTCACAATGGCCGAACATGTAGAGTGTATAGCACATATGCGTTTCCATCCGGGAGAGTCATATAATCTTGTTGGAAGTCATTTCTAGCTCCATATCTTGCACGCGTATATCAACCCCAGATGGAATCACTGCAGTGATAAAGATGCCATATTTTACATGAATATGCAGCCTGTATAGATGCTAAATCACGAACACCAATACCTCCTTCTTCTATAGGATAACACAACTTAGTCCAAGTGGACTAATGATAGCGATCTGGACCCCAGAAAACCCTTGAAAATCGAGACTCTAATGATTTGATTACATTTTTTGGTAGCTGGGTTGCAGCCATCAGATGTAATGGTAGCGACGAGAGTACTAATTTTATGAGGACTACACGGTCTGCTATCCCCCAGAAGTCTTGACTGCCAACTTGCCAATCGCTTGTCCACACGAGATAACAGATCTAGACAATGAGAGGTGCAGGTAATACCCTTATGTAGGTAAGAGCCTAGATATTTGAGTGGTAATGAAGAGTGTCGCACGGGTAATTCCGTTAGGAGCTCCGCTCACCTTTGAGAAGAAATTGATGTGGAAAAGACAATTGTGCTTTTTTGATAGTTAATGGCCTGACCTGAAGATAATTCGTAGGACTATAGGAAGTGCTTGACATGTCTCAAGTTCTGTCTGTCGGCAGCTACAAAGAGCAGTAGATCATCAGCATATGCCAAATGGGAGATAGTGAGAGAGCTGCGGCCCAGTGGAAAAGGTCTGATGTATCCACTGTGTATGTGAGAATGCACTCCGCCACAATAATGAATAGCAAAGGAGATAATGGATCTTCTTGCTTCACTCCCCTGGTCGGTTGAAAAAATCCACTTGAAACACCATTGATTAAAATGGAGAAATACGTGCTGCTAAGATGATTGTTGATTAATTTGATGAAGAAGGACGAGAATCCAAATCGCTCTAAGACCAGATGTAAAAACTTCCAATTAACCTGAACGAATGCTTTTACTAGGTCTAGTTTTATTAAGCAATTTGATGATCGCGGAGAGTGGTCTAACCAATGAATCATCTCGTTGGCTAATAGTACATGTTCAGCAATACCTTTACCTTTTTGAAAACCCGCTTGTTCAGAAGAGATGATTTGCGGTAAAAGTGTGCTTAGTCTGGTAGCCAATATTCGTGTCTGGATCTTGCTGAGAAAGGTGCAAAGCGCAATCGGACAATAGTCAGCAAAAGAATTTGGCGATGTTCCTTTAGGTAGCAATATGATCATGGTGTGTGCTGCAGCTTTTGGTAACGAGAAACCCAGAAAAAAATTCTTGCACCGCTTTATAAACATCCGATTGAATGATATCCCAGCACGAGCGATAAGAACTTCCGTTATATCCATCTGGACTAGCTGCGCTTTGTGGGTCTAACGCCCAAACTGCATCTCACACTTCATCTTCCGATGGCATGGCAGTTAAGAATGTATTGTCTGCTGCTGATATAGATGTTGGAATCACATCAAGTAACGCAATGTCTACTGAGGTCGGCTGCGCTGTGAATAAATGAGAGTAGAATTGAATAGCTGCCTGTTGAATATCATTCTGGGTATCACACAGAGTGCCATCATCTCTGCGAATCTGATGAATGAATTGCCGGTTATGTCGGTATTTAATAATAGCATGATAGTACGTTGTATTAGCATCGCCCTCCTTTAGCCATTTTACACGCACTTTTTGTTGCCAATATTCTAGTTCTCTAGCACAGGCAGCTTTATACTCAGCCTAAGCGACAGTGTATGCAATCCGATTGTCCTATGTGGGTGAAGTATCATATGCCAATTCTGTATGTTGTACTTGTGTTTGCGTGTATTCAACCTTATTGAAGATATTTCCAAATACCTCTTTGTTCCATGTTAAGAGGTCATGCTTTAGCAGGCGCAATTTATGACAGAACCCTCGCATTCCTTCTGTTGTGGGATATAATTCCCATTTATGGCGAGTATATGTAAGAAAATGATAATGTGATGTCCACGCCGTAAGAAAGAGAAATTGTTTTGAGACAACATGTGGTGATTGCGGGCAGTGTATCAATAATGGGCAATGGTCTGAAGTGACACGAGGAAGATGGGTAAGTTTAATCTAAGAAAATATGTCATAGAATGAAGAATTGCAGAATACCCAGTCCAAACAGCGGCGAACTTAACCTAATCCTCGACCTCCCATCCATGTATAGTGCGTCCCATGATGTGGCACCGTATATAAGGATAAATGGTCAACAACGGTATTAAAATCATGTACTGATGATAAGGTTGGACGAGAGCGTCCTGTATGATCATCTAGAGAAAGGAATGTATTAAAATCACCTGTTATAAGCCATGGGGCGGATAAATCATCACCAAAAGAAGATAAAGCATTGCAAAGATGACGGCGGTCTAAGATAGTATGGCGGCCGTATACACAGGAGTGCCAATAGTCAACTTGAGAAGCAAGTATACGTAAGTGGAAATGAGTCACTTGGTCATGGATCCTGGCTTCATGTAGCAAAATAAAATTCTGTCACCAAAAACACCAAACACGATCGTTGCACACCGAGAGACTGGAAGTAAATCCAAGTTGTATTTGAGTGCGTTGTAATGTAGCCACCGGGTATTGAGGCTCTATGACTACAAGGAAATTTATTGAATACTGTTGTAGAAGTAGACGCAAGCGAGTTAATGAGGTATGTAGTCCTCTAATATTCCAGACTAGCAAACGCATTATTATTGTTGAGAGGATGAGTGTGAGGCCCAGACCGAACTTCGGGTGACAATTTGACGTGGAGGACGCACAATTTGAAATGCAAGCTTGCGATTTCTTTTCTTGACATGTACAATAAAACCATCATTGTCAGTAGGGGGAGATGGATGGAGTATTTGCTGTAATAATGTTTCATCTGATTGCGACTGGGCTAGGCTTGCCATTCGGCTAGCGATGTGAGATGAATCAGCCTTATATTGTTCAACCATGACAGAGACAGCAGGAGGTTCTTGATGAATATTTGTAGGTATATAAATGTCAGTATCAGAATGGCCATGTATAATTTCTTTAATTGTATCTGTTTGTGCATAAGTATCTTCACCAGCATTACCTAGCAACGTTAAATTTTGTGTTTCAGGGATTGGAGAAACATCTTCTAATGTTGAACTATCAGGAGGCGGAATATGAGAATCAGGAGCCGTAGGTTGATTGGCTGTCAATATAATCTGGACTGTATCATAGACGGTAGCAGCATCTGATGGTACAGCAGGGGTGGAGGTGGAGTCTAGATGAGCAGTATGCGATTTGTCCTTCTCTTTCCAAACTTTTGAATTCTGTGATTTTTTGGGAGGTCCATGACGGCAGGAGGGCAATTGCCCGTTTTATGTCCCAAAACACAAGTTGAGCAAAATAAGGGAACATCCTCATAAATAACTTGTTGAAAAAAATTCATGATTCTTACTTTGAATATGGAACTTGGAGGGCAGTTCTTTGGAGACGTCAATCTCCACACAAACGCGAGCCACTGACGGCTGCAATATTTTCTGCATGGCGGCATCTTAGCGTATAAGAGTGCCAATCATTGAAACGATGGCAAAAAGTGCCGATTGATGATGAAGATACACAGGGAGTGTAGGAAAAGAGATCCATACAGGAACAATGGGAGCATCAAACCTGAGATCAAAATCATGTGTATATTTAGTGACGCGCATAGGATATCCAAGAATACTCCACGTTCGACGACAGAAACATCGGGTGTAGTCTCGTTCTTGATCAAAGCGGATAAGAATGTATGATTTGTCAATTAATCCCAAGTGCACTGCTCCAGTAAAACCGATCTGATCAAACGCTTTTTTCATCGCATCCATAGAAGGACGTCCATGCCAAAATGATCCGACGAGAGTGTGTTGAAATGGTGCAATCAAAGAATCCACTTCAGCGTCGGAGAAACGGATGGATGGAAAACCTTTGTACTTAGATGATTGTTTAGGCTGTATCAATGGTGGGGAATTGTCCCGAAGGACATCTGCGAGTGAGGGAGATGCAGAAACTGCTGCTGGCGGCGGCAGGGCCATCGAGGGTGACTATCGCTGCGAGATCGTCGGAGCCAGACGAGCATTTTTTCAGCCGTGGAAAATGACATGGTTGATACACACACACACACACACATATATATATATATACATATATATATATATATATATATTATATAAAAAATCCATATGGTAAACATATTAGCATTACACAAAAAATAAACTTATGTAAATGACCAAATACCCTTATCTCCAAAATGACCAAAACTGCCCTTGAGAACCATTTATGTGAAATAAAATTTGTAATGCTACTCCATCTTTCGTATCTTTTTGTCCTTATAAATTATCAATAAGATATTGCCATATAAAACTCAATACACTTTTGCCCTTGTTGTAAGTTTTCAAAACTTACTTGGCAAGTTAGTGATACAATATATACATATAATACACACCAAGTTAAAAACAGGATTATGAACACATGTGAAATGTCTATGTAAAGGAAATAATGTGTATGCCAAAAATGCTTACATGCTCATCACATATTAAAGAAATTATTCTAATTTATATTGACATCGGTCGATCAATGTTTCAAATTTAAAGAATAATATATACATCGATCGATCGATGTTGCTCTGTCTGAGAGATCTATATCTCACAGTGAGGTTTTAGTTTTAATTTGTCCAACATCGATCGATCCATGTAGGGAATGATGTGCTATTTGTTCGATCCATCTAGGGTATGATGTGATATCGATCAATCTATGTATTTCAAGTTCAGAGATCGTTGTCTTCCAGTAGGTTTTTTGTTTTGATCTCTGCATACATCGATCGATCTATGTCTCTTTTGAGAGAATGATATACATATCAATCCATCGATGTATTTCAATCTAAGAGATCCATATTACTTCCTTATATGTTTCATCTTTTTGATATTTTCATGATATAGAGTGGCATCTTTTTGTGTTTCATCAATATTTAACACTTAATAAAATCATGCTTTTAAAATCATCCAAACCTATATATAACAGTATATCTAAGCAAGTACGCCACAACCGTAACACTTGTCCTATTGCACAACAACTTCAGAATAAGGTTTAGATTTTTGTGTTCTATGTACTGTTTGAGTTGAAAAAATGAACTCTTTGTATTCTATGTATTATTTGTGCTGAAGAATAAATTATTTGTATTCTATGTAATGTTTGAGTTAAAGAAAAAAACTGTTTGTATTCTACGTATTGTTTGTGTTTAATAAATAAATTGTTGTCTTAACCATTCGAGTCATTTCTTGTAGCTTTATCTTCACATAGTTTTGACAATCAAGGTCGGGATTAGGGTTTAGGGTCAGGGTAGGTTAGGGTAGGGTGCTCTGTGAGGATTAGGATTATGGTTAAGATTACAGTTAGGGTTAGGGTCAGAGTTAGGGCTAAGGTTAAGGTTTGAGATTTCGTTTAGGGATAGGATTTAGGGGTAGGGTTAGAGTTGCAGTTAGTGTTTAGGGTCTAATTTCAATTTAATAAATTCATGCGTAGTGTTCTTCTTTACGGTATACTAAAAAAAGCAACAAATTACACAGTTAACAAGACAACACACAAAGCATATTAGTTTTTATACGATACTCATGATGCATACGTTACAAAGCATACTAGTTGTCAAACAACACAAATCATAGACTAAACCCTTCTGTCTATATTTTTACTTCAACTAGCGGGTCTTTTTAATAGTTTCATAATTTTTTGAATGGTGCGTTTGGCTTTGGAGGGCCCATCCCCAATGATTCTTTGGCCCTTTTGAGAACATAATGCACGGTAAACGTTATCGATTGTGGACACCATGTTAGCGTTTGTCTCATATTTTCATCATTGTATATTGTCCGGGCATCCTAATCAAGCTCTTCACATTTGTTCAGACCTAAACATGGCCAACTATAAACGAATTCGAGCCCATTTTTATATTCCTCTTTTTTGATAGCCACCAACATATCGTAAGTAATTCATCCAATGTTGTTTTATGGAACTTTTAAGACAACCGTATCCGACTCTTTCATAATTATACATAATAAATGAACTTCTGTTCTCTTTCCAAATGCGAAATTCCAAACTTCAACTTTAGGGTTCAGGGTTTGTGGCTATACGAAAGCCTATATTAATGTATATATTTATACATCTGACGTCTAGGCCATTGGACGGACTTGGCAGGACTGTCGGCCGTCAAAGCTTGGGTGGTTTTGCACCTCTAAAAATAGTTTTTCTGTTCTGAAAACAGCCTATCCTTAGATACATTTGACAGTGTTATTCAAGGGTGGCTTCCTAGACGGCACTACCAAATGCGTTCTAATTATTTCAGGGATTTTTCTAAAATGTATCATACTTCGGGAAATTTCTCAAGAAATTGTCATGCAAATTGAGAAAAAATAAAAATAATTACATCCACAGTAACATGGCAAGATTTCATAAAATAATTTCGTTCTAATTAAAAAAACTTAGAATAAGGTGTAAATTAAGAAAATTCTTCAAACAATCAAGACAAAATTGACAGTGTCTTAAAGCAAACAGGACGGACCTTTAAGTGCAGTCTATTTTTTCTAAAAAATTTCCTCCACCATCTTTTCTCCATCACCACTTCTTCTCCGTCATCGTTTCCGCCACCTCTCCATCACCACCATATCTGACATATTAAAAAATGCAAAATGCTCAAGATAGGGAAGCAACAATGAGGGCCCGAACTGCGCCTTTGACCCGCAGTTGAAAATAGAGACAACAAATTAGCAAAAAAAAAATTATTACCGTCTGTGTGCCAACAAAGCCAAGATAATTCAACAGATACATCAACATCACTACCATTAAAATAATCCTCATAAAGTAACATTATCACATGAAAAATGTAAAAAATTTTAGCAATTAGTACTAGGGATTAGTGGTAAAAGAACTAAAGCAGAGCTAATATTGAACTTGGAGCAAAAGGGAGTTTGAATGTCCACACTAAAGTTCACCGGAATTCTCTGGGAAGCACCATCGGCTGGTGGTGGCTCCACGGTAAAATATCTTCGATCAACAAACTGCTTGCACGAAAAAGTAGCGCCAAGGTTAGGAGATGATATATATGAGAATCAAAGCAATTCAGCAGTTAAATTGCAAATGGAAGTGGATCATTTTCAGTGATTCATTGGAAAAATGATCTGGAACTGGGATTTGTTCAATTTAAAAGAAAAAGGAGATAGAGGGAAAAACAATGGTGATGCTGCGGCAAGAATTGTAGTTCAAGGTGGATGAGATTCGTTTGAGAGAAGATGGTGGAATATTTCGACGGGGAGGGGGACGAGAAGAAAGATAAATAATGAAAAAAATTGGACACATTTCAATGCTGTAGACAATCTTTCTAAATGTAGTTGTTGGTAATACTTTGTGAACAAATCAGCAAAATTCTTGTTTGATTGTATCTACTGGATATCAATGTCGACGTTCTTCTCAAGATCATGAGTGTAGAACAATTTTGGTGATATATGCTTCGTTCTGTCTCCTTTGATGTAGTCATTCTTAATTTGAGCAATACATGCGGCATTATCTTCAAACAATATCGTCGGAGTCTTTCTTAGTGAAGATAATCCACATGATTCTTGAATATGTTGAATCATCGACCTTAACCATACGCATTCCCGACTCGCTTCATGTAATGCTAAAATCTCAGAATGGTTGGAAGATGTGGGTTTTAATGTCTGATTCATTGATCTCCATGATATAGTTGTACCTCCAAAAGTAAAAACATATCCACTATGTGATCTTCCCTTATGAGGGTCAGATAGATAGCCAGCATCAGCATTTCCCACCAACTGTGACTCGGAATTCTTTGAAATAGAATAAACACATATCTATTGTTCTATGAAGATAGCGTAAAATATGCTTGACACCATTCAAATGTCTTCGTGTTGGTGTAGAGCTATATCTCGCCAATAAATTCACTGAAAATGCTATATCTGGTCTCGAGCCATTTGCAAAATACATTAAAGCACCAATAGCACTAAGATAAGGTATTTCTGGACCTAATAATTTCTCATTATCTTCTGGTGGTCAGAATGGATATTTCTTTACATCTAATGATTGTACTACCATAGGATTACTCAATGGGTGAGCTTTATCCATATAAAATCTCTTTAAGATATTCTCCATGCATGCATATTGATGAAGAAAGATTCCATTAGGCAAATGCTCGATCTGCAGACCGAGATAAGATTTGGTTTTCCAAGATCTTTCATCTCAAACTCTCTCATGAGATAATTAGCAGTTTTGGTAAGCTCTCAAGAGATCCAACAAGATTCCAATCGTCAACGTATACAGCAATTATAAAGAATCCATTTTCAGATCTCTTGATAAATGCACATGGACAAATTGGATTATTTACATATCCTTCTCTAATGAGATACTCACTAAAACGATTATACCACATCCTGCCATATTGTTTTAGTCCATACAAGGATCTCTGTAATTTGATTGAGTATAATCCATGAGTCTTTTGATCACATGCTGTAGGCAATTTTAATCCTTCAGAGATCTTCATATAAATATTATTATCTAAAAATCCATATAAGTATGCAGTAACCACATCCATTAACCGCATATCAAGGTTTTTAGCAACTACCAGGCTGATTAGATATGGTAATGTTATGACATCAAGTACTGGGGAATATGTTTCATCATAATCAATCCCAGATCTTTGTAAAAAAACCTTGCGCAACAAGATGTGCCCTGTATCGCACAATCTCATTTTTCTCATTTTGTTTTAGTACAAAAACTCATTTATCTCCAATAAGTTTTATCCCTTCAGGGGTTTGGACTACTGTCCAAACCCTTTGGGACTTTCTAATGATTTCAGTTCTGTTTGGATTTCATCTTTCCATTTTGGCCAATCATTTCTGTGTCGGCATTGTTCAATGGATCTTAGTTCAGGATCCTCATTTACAATTCCACATGTAATACCATAAGCAAAAAACATGATCAATAATAACCTTTTGTTTATCCCAACTTTCTCCTGAACTTACATAATTCAAAGAGATTTCTTCAAAATTTTGTTCACTTGCTTCTTCAGGAGCAACTTGTTTATCAATTTAGACTAATCAGTTTCAATTTCTATAGCGCTTTCAGGTTGTGAACTTCTTTGCTCTTCTAGAATATTCTCTTCGGGAGCATTAACTTGTACCCTTCTCTTTCGAGGGTTTTTGTCTTTTGCACTGATAGAACGTCCACGTTTTAGACTTACTTTTGGTATACCATTATCATGTCTTTCAGAAACATCAAGACGAATTGGCGTATTCATCGCTGGAACGTGAGATTTTGTTATCTTTTGACTATCAGTATATGCGTCAGGCAACTGATTTGCATCATTTTGTAAATGAATTATCCTTATTACTTCTTGCTCGCATTGATTTGTTCGTGGGTCAAGATGAGAAAGTGAAGGAACGTTCCATGTAATTTCACGTCGTTCTTCAGGAAACGGTACTTTGTCTCCCTCTAACGACAGGAAAACTTTCTCATCAAAATGACAATCAACATATCTTGCCTTAAATATATAACACCTGTTAGGGGCTCAAAATATCTCGCAATAGATGGAGAATCAAAACTCATATATATACCTAGACGTCTTTGAGGACCTAGTTTTGTTCGTTGTGGTGGAGGAATCGGAACATAAATCGCACAACCAAAAATCTTTAAGTGTGAAATATCAGTCTGCTGGCTAGACACCATTTGCAATGGCAAATATGGTTGAAACAAACTGGGTATAGGCCGTATTAATGCAGATGCATGCAGAATTGCATGTCCTCAAGCTGTCATGGGTAATTTAGATCTTAAGAGCATAGGTCTAGCAATCAGTTGTAAACGTTTTGTAAATGACTCTGCCAGGCCATTTTGAGTATGCACATGTGCCACTGAATACTCAAAATCAATCCCAATCGACATGCAATAATCATTAAAAACTTGGGAAGTAATTCACCAGCATTATCAAGATGAATAGATTGAATTGGATAATCCGAAAATTGTGCTCTTAAGCGTATAATCTGAGCAAGAATCTTGGCAAATGCTACTGTTCTTGTCGAAAGCAAACTCACATGAGACAATCGTGAAGAGGCATCCAATAAGACCATAAAATATCAAATGGTCCACAAGGGGGATCAAAAGGTCCACAAATATCTTATTGTACTCTTTGTAAAATATAGGAGATTCAACATGAACCTTTATCGGGGATGGCCTCTTGATTAATTTCCCTTGTGAACAAGCAATACATAGACAATCACGAGATAAAAAAATCTTCTGGTTCTTTAAAGGATGTCCATGTGAGTTTTGTATAATTCTACGCATCATTACAGATCCCAGATGGCCAAGTTGATCATGCTATAACATGAATAGTTTTATATTATTGAACTTCTGGTTCTTCACAATATTAGATTCTACTGGATGGATAGTCGCATAATACAATCCAGATGAGAAAATTAGAGAATTTTTCTTTTACAAGCTTTTGGCCTGAGTCATCGTATGTAATACGTAAAAATTTTATATTCCCCTTATTCATGGTTTCAATATGAAAACTATGAAGACGTATGTCTTTGAAATTCAACAAATTTAATTTCGACTTGGTAGAAAATAATGTCATATTTATCAATATATGTGTACCACCCGGTAGTATCATAATTGCTCTTACAGAGCCCTCAATCAATGATGTAGTACCCAAAATTGTACTAGCATTTGCTTTTGCCAATTCCAATATGGAAAAAATATTTTTGATCATGAAGAATTGTGTTTGTCGTTTCATTGTCAACCAGACAGATGTCCCCACCATTCATCTTGAATATATGTCTAGCATAACATATACAATTTCATAATTAAATTTAATTCCAAAGAATCAACACATAAATGGAAATATAAATGACAAAGAAATTTTATTTATGTTAATAGATAAGTTTAAATTGAAACAAAGTTGCATGCTAAGATGTCATAAACTAAATAAAAATTTATCCAAAGAAAACATGAATAATGATGAAAAATAACTAGACATCCTACATAATTATGCCCGGACATTGTTATTTGTAACATTATCCACAAACTGGATTCCATTGCCATCCATACTTGGGGCCATAGGATAATCTTCAACATCCAAATCATCAAAATGATTGGAGATTGTGTCATCATTATCTGCTACGTTTTCAAATTCTACAAAATTACTTTGTTTTCCCTTGCCTTTATCTTTCGCACAGCAAGTACGAGACCAATGCCTTTGAGATCCGCATCGATAACATGTCTCATCGTGATGCTTATCATGTGCATTATCTTTTATAGCGTTCGCATTTTCACGCGGCTTTTCATTATTTACCCAACTCTGGTGGTATGGTGCAAAGCTTCTACCACGGGTATGACCTCTACTGTGACCACGACCACGACCACGACCACGACCACGACCGTTAAAAGTTACATTTGCTTCAGAGAATGGTTTTGACCCTGTCGATTGAGAAGTGTGGTTTTTCATCAACAGTTTATTATTTTGTTCAGCAAGTAAAAGACATGAAATGAGCTGGGAATATTTTTCAAATTTTCGTTCCGTGTATTGCTGTTGCAGGAGAATATTCGATGCATGAAAAGTGGTGAATATTTTCTCTAACATATCAGTATAAGTAACTTTATCTCTACACAACCTCAATTGGGAGACAATAGAAAACGTAACAGAGTTATATTCGTTGACTGTTTTATAATCTTGCAACCTCGTGTGCAACCAGTCATATCGAGCTTTTGGGAGGATAACACTTTTATAATGATCATATGCTCCTCCAGATTTTTCCACAACTCTCGGGGCTCTTTTACCCCCAAGGTATTCGGATTTCAGCCCGTCGTGGAGGTAATGGCGATATGAATATCATGGCCTTAGCCTTATCTTGCTCACTAGCCACAACACCATCCTTAATTGTATTTCCGATGTTCATAGCCATCAAGTGGATTTCACCATCAAGAACCCATGCCATGTAATTTCTGCCAGAAATATCAAGAGCAGCAAATTTCAATTTGGTGATGTTCGCCATTGGTCTGATTATACATAAAGAAAATATATCAGAAGATATATTCACTCAAAACTACAGGTTTGAGTAAATGTTATATGTCTCAGGCATAAGATGCTTCAGGCATAATAAATAGTCATAATAAAATCGTATTAATAAAATTTAATAAAAAGAAACTGTATATATGGCATTAACAAAAGATGAAATCATAATGAACATGTGAAGTGAACCGATTCGGTAATACCCAGAAAAGATCGCAATCATTTTCCTAGATGGTATTACCATTCCACGTAAAATCCCAGACAGATGGTGGGGTCACAAATGGTCCCGCTTAAGTACCGACTTTTTAGACAGAAATTACGTGTACGGTGTATTTATTACACCTTCATATATCAATAATTCACCTTGCATATACATAAATATAAAATAGGTACTGAACGAATGACAAAAGAAAATCATCAACACATTGCATGATGTGTTGCTAAAATGATGAAACGCAAATACGTGTGATACTATAAGTAGCAACATAATTGAATCAAATATCACAAACACACCGTAAACATAATTGAATCAAATATCACAAACACACCGTATATGCTGTTAATGCAAACATACTAACACTTGATTGCACAATGTTGCAACTAAGTATGTATGTTACCTATGTAATGCACCCGTGTTATAATTTATACTATTGTAATAGCATATATAAAAAACGTATAAGATGTAAACTACATAATATTATAATAAACAATTAATAGTAACAGTATATACAATAGGTAAAACTCAATTGTATTATAGCAACTATAATGTGTATAAATCATAACAATATTATAAAATGTGATGTCTTCCAAACTATCATGTATACAGCCAAATTAATATAAATATGCTGCAATAAACTTATTACATGTGTATAATTTTTACATTGTATATTTGTATAAATAAAAAATGTAAAGTTAGTTGAGTAGCATACATAATAACAATATGTAAATTTACAAATTTTTCCATATACTTGTTGTATACTAACATAATAATGTAAGCTTATAAATACAATACACACTGACGATGATGTACAGTTGTTTGTAATATGTCAAGTATTGATGCACATTATTACACACGCATTTTCAAAAATGCATTAGGCAAATATAAAAGTCTAAATGCAAAAGAACCAGCAAGTGCATAAACTGTTGCATTATGGAAGTTAATGAAATAACATTATAAAGTTGAATTAAATGGATATACAAGTTATGTCAAAAATATGCGAATGTCATACAACTGTTAACGTAAGAATCTGAGAATTTAAACTATGAAATTAGTCACTATACCATTTCATCACACATTTAAATATCAAGCAATAAAATTTATCTACCAAATAATGTGAAGAGAGAAAAAAGAAACAAATTCATGCGCAATATCATCTAGGTGCAACATCGAAGAAACTCAAAGATCCAATTCTTACCACGATGGATCTTTTATAGCAGGTAAAACGTCTTGTTGATAACGTATTATAAAATCGAACGATGATATAAAGAGAACAAGAAAAAGAAGATTGTATGTTATATGTTCTTCAAAAGGTATCCGAATTCTTGCAATAGGTTGTCCTATTTATAGGGTACAACAATTGTAACATCTTCTTAAGATTAATGTCCACTACTCCACTATCCTTAGTGGGTGTTAATGTTTGGACATCCACTAACCCCATTAACATCTATAATAACTTACAATAAAAACTTGATTATTTGTGTATATAACTTGTCATTTATCTGAATCTATCAGTTTCCTGATTTACATCTATACACTTCTTGTGGGACCAGAGGTGGCATGGACGCTTATTGGTTGGGTACAACCTTTAAAATTGAAAAAAATTGGAAAAAATTTAAAAATATTGAACGGCAATGTCGCTCTAAACGTTACTATCAGTTGCTTCCTAATTGTTTAGAGAATTTTCTCAATCTACTATTTTGTTTTTTCTTATTCAAACTACATTAATGTATGAAATCTCTCCACTAACGTATTACCCGTGCTATTTAACATAAATATTTGTTTTAATCTTTGTAAAAATGTTTATTAAGATAATTTTTTTAACTTTTTAAATAGATGTTCTTTTGTACATAAATTATTTCATTTGCATAAAGAAAAATATAAAATTAAAATAAAGTAACTTAAAAATTTTATTCAAGTGAAAAAAAATTAAAGAGACAACACATACTAACATGTCTGAATTTCCTCGAAACAAATAATTAATAAAAAAGAAACGCAACTTGCGCATAGAAAAACACATAACGCAGTAACATGATTAAGAAGATAATGATTGCTATGTAGGTAGCTTATCATATATATATATATATATATATATATATATATATATATATATATATATTTATATATATACACACACACATGTATGTATATATATATATGTATATGTATATGTATATATATGTGTGTGTGTGTGTGTATATACGTGTTTCGTGTTTTGTATTTTTCAGATTTCGGGTATCAAAATATTTGACACATACCTTACCCATTTGCTTCGCGTGTACGGAAGTAGATACACATACATGTACATGTCAGGTTTCGTGTCATGTATCAAGTATACCAACAAACATAACAAGTACAAATATTCCAGGTCGTGACGGGCTATTTCATGTATTTTTCAGTATTTTCAAGTTTCGTGTATCTTTTAGGTTTGATGTATTTAAACCGGGTACTGTTACAATGTAACATGTAATCAATAATCTGATCCATAAGAAAAATATACAAAATGAAAAATAACAATCCATCAGATAACCAAAAAAATACACAAAAAGAACACATGATAAGGTAAGGTGCCTAAGAAGGTGGAAAGTCAGCCGACAAAAGAAGAGAGGAGAGAGGAGTATCTCCGGCGAGGAGGATGAGGACAGTGATGGTGACATCGTGTTGCTAATGGAAGACCTCCGAACAAAAAGTATTTCAAATTTTAGAGAATAAAAGTTAACACATAACTTCAAATCATCTCCATCTCTACAATGTCCTTTTCTATTTGAAGTGAATTTCATCCCGTTCTTTTCAGGGATTAGGTTTTTAGGATTTAGGAGTTTTTTTTATTTTATAATTTTACTTTAACAATTTATAACTTATATTTAAAATATATTTAAGAAATTAGGTATGGTGGGTATAAATGGGTAAGCCGTGGGTATACCTGGACACGACCCGCTCTTAGCGGATAAGTTTCAAGTCTTACCTGATTTGTACACGAAACTCGCAAAGGCTATACCTATACATGCGAGGAGCATATCAGGTTGGGGTAGTGTTTTCATGTCGTATTCGATATTGCCACTCCTAATCAGTAGAATTGATCAATGTATGAAGGGTTTCAGTTGACCATGCTTCGATGATTGTCTTTGTTGAGATGAAAGATACGAGGCACATGTGTTTTGCTTGTATTTCGCAAAATATGTAGTTATGCTATCCTTTAGGGCTATGCATTGGTGGTTATCTTTCAATAGTAGTGAGCATGAGTCCACCACATATCAGTGGCCTGAGAAAGCAATGAGATATAGGCTCAAGAACTAGAGACATTTTAGTAGGCGACAAAATCATTCGTTAAAGTTCATAACTAGGGACATTTTAGGAGGCAGAAAGGTCATTCATCACTCGGGCCTGATCTGCTAACTCAAGATAATTCTCGGTTAGCAAATAAACGTCAATCAGAAAGTGTCACGTAACAATTTCTGCCAAAAAGATTCTAAAATGCCAACGTGACGCATTCTGATTAGCTGTCATCTGTTGAACACCTACTGTAAGATCAGCAGATCTGCTTTCTTCATCACTCATTACATAAGCACATTTTATTAACTCCATCTAGATATAAAACATGTGGACGATTTTACATGGACGTGATACACTATCGACATGATAAATAAGTAGCTTTCAGCATATAGTGTGATCGTTCTGTAAGGTGTTATTAAAATACGTTGGCTTAGTTTTAACTTGTCATAGGAGTATCTGTCAAATATATAGTTATTGAATCCGACTTGATTCGATGGTCGGACTAATCGAACCAGCGAACCATCGATGGATTCTGACTTGTTTAAGTAAATAACCATCTAGAAATGTGCTTCAAATTTTTTTTCCCTTTCATGTCGATATTTCTCTAGTCTTGGATGATTTTTGGTGTATCTTTGTTTCTTCTTTAAGCTTTTAGTTTTTTCTCGTAGGGGAGTAATGAAAAGTAGAGCTAAATGTTTTTTTTCTTTTACAACAACATGATTGTATTCACAATTCCAAAGAATTATTTAACAAAACATACAAGTATGATGGGTTCATATGTTTCCTTCAGGTAATGAAGGAGGATCTCAAACCCCAGTTACTACTTTGAAGACAACAAGGTGTTGAACAAAGTTTTCACCGATCACATTTATTCCATCTACAAAGAAGGAAATACCCTTAGATAAGAAGCCTGATCAAAGGTCTGAATGAACTCTCTGTTGGAGGAAATGGAAGTATATTGTAATTGGGCCAAATTGCAAACTGTGGTTAACAACACACTTTGAGGTAATATTAGGATTAGTTCCATTAGTGGTAACTGGAAACTATTGAGTCCTTGATTGTCTAAACGAGGAGTAGATAATTGTAGGCTTTTGAATCACTCGATTCCGATACTAGGTGAATGAGAAATTAATGCTCAAAGTAAAAGGGAAAGTCAGCTCAGCTCCGTCCGGACTAGGGCGTGGGCCTAGGTAGCGGATTGAGCTGCCGACCTGAAAGGCTCAGGTTATGGACTGAGCTGCCGGACTGTGGACTGCAGACTGCAGGCCGAGTCCTGTAGCACCATGTCGGATCTCGTCAGCCCTGGTGGAGGTTGTTATTTTCAAACTCGCCAGGTTGTTGAGATAGGATAGCGGTTAAATTTGAAAAAGTTGTTCAGATTTAGTCGGCCGAGCTGACCTGAAGTTGTTATAATCTGACGGCTCAGATTGAACAGTTAGTTGGTCTGACAGCTGAGAGACAGACCTGGTGCAGTTCTGATCTAAAGGTTTAGGCCGAGCCGGTATCTTATCCTACAGCCGAGATTGGAGCGACTGTAACAGCTGGCCTTAGAATTTCCCAATAAATAGTGGTCGAAGCTGATCTCAGTAAACACACAAAAACATAGTTCACGAGTTCTTCTATTCTCTGCAATTCTTCTCTCTCTGCATCATCGTTCTTCCCAAACATTCTGCATTCCAGTATTCCGAGAAGGTGAGGACACTCTTAAAGGTTCGTAGAGTTAAGCGCTGTAGTACCGCACGTCTGAATTGGTCTCCATTGTATCCTGGGAGACAGTTTCTCCTCTGGTTGGGCAGAGTGTACCGGAGCAATAACGCCTTAATGACAGAGTTCTGGACTCACCTCGGATCTCTGCTCTACTGAGCTGAGAAGGTTATTGCCCAGCCGAGATCTGCTGTGTACCGAGCTCAACTATCTATGGGAAGAACGCAGCACTGGTACAGTGTTGCCGAGCCGAGCTCTGCTTTGTGTCGAGATCGACAAGTCTGCTGAGAACATTCATTGTTCTGAAGCATTGTCTGCCGAGCTCTGCTTTGTACTAAGCTCTGCTGTTTGGCTGAGGACATCCATTGTTCTACAGCTCTGCCGTGTGAGCTCTGCTCGGCTGAAGCGGCTGAAAGCATAACTCTCGGTTGTTGTGCTGAGGTGCCGAGGTCGGCAGGTCAGCCATACTGTACAGAAGTCAATTTGTCTGAATTATTCCAACAATTCTTAAGACGTTATTGATTTGATTCTGTACTGATTTTTGATTGTTTCTGATTGTCAGAGACTAAATAGAGAACGCGAGTTCAAGCTCTGTTCAAGGCGTAGACGTGCACAGCTCTGCTCCTATGGCACCAAATGATGGGGTGCCAAAGAACGTTTCTGCACAGGGTCCTGCTGTGGCCCAAGTGGAGAAACCGAAAAAGTTCAGTGGGAGGCTCTTCAAATGTTGGTAGCAGAAGATGCTGTTTGTCTTGACTGTCGTGGGACTGGCTTCGTTCCTGACCGAGGACTCGCCTGTGGGGGGATTCTGAGGAGGACCAGACCCAATCTATGGACTACAAACTCTCTGTTGAGGCTTGGAACCTCAACAATTATGTTTGCTTGAGCCATATTTTTGGGTGCTTGGACAACTCCTTATATGGTTTGTACTGCACGTACAAAACCGCAAAGGGTCTGTGGCAGGCATTGAAAAAAATACCGTACGGAAGATGCCAGCACTAAAAAGTTTATTGTCGGCAAATTCCTGGATTTCAAGATGTCTGACTTTCGCACTATTGTTTCTCAAGTTGAGGAACTTCAGACGTTGGTAGCCGAGATGGAAGAGGAGGGCATGATGCTCAATGAATCTTTCGTCGTGGCTGCACTGATTCAGAAGCTACCTCCTTCATGGAGGGAATTCAGAAGCTATCTCAAACACAAGCGAAAGGAGATGTCGTTGGAAGATCTGATTGTTCGACTACGCATAGAGGAAGACAATCGTAGATCTGAACGAAAGCCACAGACAAATCCTGGTCAGGCCAAGGCCCATGTTGCAGAGGCCAAGAAAAAGAAGGGCCAGCTCGGGGTGAACAAGAAAGGAAAGCAGATAGCGAAGAAGTTCACCAGGAAATGCTACAACTGTGGCATACAGGGACATGTCAGCAATGAGTGCAGAAAGCCCAAGAAGAAGCAGACCAAGGCAAAGGCCAACGTCGTCGATGCCATGGATGATCTGAACCTCTGTGCGGTGGTCACAGAATGCAATGATGTGGGGAACATACGCAAATAGTGGCCGGATACTGGCGCCATTAGACATGTTTGCTCCAGCAGAGAGATGTTCATAGAGTACAAGTCTGGGAACAATGAACAGCTTTACATTGGGAACTCGACCTCTTCGAAGATTGAAGGCGAGGGCAAAGTTGTTCTGAAACTGACCTCGGGGAAGCATCTGACTCTGCAGGATGTGCTGCACGTTCTCGACATTCGGAAGAATTTAATATCTGGGTCTCTTCTAGTCATGCATGGCTTTAGACTAGTATTAGAGTCCAATAAAGTTATTCTTTCGAAAAATGGCATGTATTTGGGGAAGGAGTACTTGACAAATAGAATGTTCAAATTAAATGTCATCACTATTGTACCAAAGAAAGATTTGCCCACAGAGGCTAATGAGAATGCTTCCTCTTCTGTTTACATGCTTGAATCTTCTTGTTTATGGAATTTTCGTTTTGGACGTGAATTGTAAGTCATTACAACGTGTGGTTAATCTTGACTTGTTGCCCAAATTAAAATTTGATAATGGAAAATGCCAAATATGTGTTGAAGTAAAGTTGGCAAAAGCGTCATTTCATTCAATAGAAAGGAACACTGAACCTTTAGATTTAATTCATGCCGACGTGTGTGATTTAAAGATTGTGCAAACGAGAGGTCGTAAAAAGTATTTTGTAACTTTTATCGATGATTGTACAAGATACTGTCATATCTACTTGCTAAGTAGCAAAGACGAGGCCCTTGATGCTTTCAAGGACTATAAAAATGTTTTTGAGAATCAACAAAGCAAATGAATGAAAGCAATTCGAACGACAGCACTATATACACCTCAATCGAATGGTATTGCGCAACGCAAAAACCAAACTCTGAAAGAGATGATGAATGCTATGTTGATATGCTTGGGCTTACCTCAAAACTTGTGGGGGGAAGCCGTTCTCTCAGCTAACGTCATTTTAAATAGAATTTCATCCAAACAGATGGATGAATTCCCGTATGAGCTATGGAAAGGCTACAAGCCTAGCTATAAATACTTGAAAGTGTGGGGGTGTCTGGCTAAGGTTGTTGTACCTAAACCAAGACTAGTTAAAAATTAGGACTAAAACGGTTGATTGCATATTCATCGGATATGCAACAAACAGTAATGCATATCGTTTCTTGGTGCACAAATTAGAGGTTCCTGAAATACATGAAAACGTTGTCATGGAGTCAAGAAACGCAATGTTCTTCAAGGATGTCTTTCCGAGGAAAGACAAGAAACAAGAAAACGAAACGAGAGCTGGTAAGCGAGTGCGTGAGACGACTCTTCAAGGTGTTGAGGAGATTTGTTAAAGCAAGCGTGCCAGAATACCAACTTCGTTTGGTCCTAATTTTCTAACCTATATAGTAGAAAATGAGCCAAGGAATTTTTCCGAGGCGATGTCAACTTCAGAAGCTCCGTTCTGGAAAGAGACAATCAACAGTGAGATAGACTCGATTCTTCAGAATCACACTTGGGAGTTGGTTGATCTTCCACTAGGAAGTAAACCACTCGAGTGCAAGTGGATTTTTAAGAAGAAATTGAAAGAGGATGGGTCTATTGAAAAGTACAAAGCCAGGTTGGTCGTAAGCGGCTATCGACAAAAGGAAGGCTTTGACTTTTTTGACACCTACTCACCAGTAACTAGAACCACGTCTACAAGGATTCTAGCTGCAATTGGTACAGTCTACAATTTGGAAATCCACCAGAGGATGTGAAGACTGCTTTTTTGAATGGTGAGTTAGATGAAAAAACTATATGGAACAACTGGAAGGTTTAGTGGTTCCAGGACAAGAGTCTAAATTCGGTAGACTCGTTAAGTCCCTGTATGGACTTAAGCAAGCGCCCAAACAATGGCACTTGAAATTTGATCAAGCTATGTTAGCTAATGGTTTCAAGATCAATGAGTGTGACAAGTGTGTTTACATTAAGAACACACAAAATGCATATGTAATAGTATGTCTTTATGTGGATGACATGCTAATCATAGGAAGTACTCGAGACATCATCTTAAATACAAAGAAGATGTTGATGAGAAACTTTGACATGAAGGATATGGGAGTTGCTAGCGTTATTCTATGAATTAAAATATCTAGGATAACCGAAGGACTTGTGTTGTCACAAACTCACTATATTAAATCTATCCTAAAACGTTTCAATATGTTTGATGTAAAAACAGTAAAGACTCCACTTGACTTAAGTACTCACTTAAGGAAGAACCGAGGCGAGCTAGTGGCTCAATTTGAGTATTCTCAAGTGATCGGAAGTTTGATGTACATAACAAATTGTACTAGACTGGACTTAGCGTGTTCGGTAAACAAATTGAGTAGGTTTACCAGTAATCCAAGTGAGGAACATTGGAATGCTCTGAATAGAGTAATGAGATGCGTAAAGTATACAATGAATCTTGGATTACATTACTCGAGATATCTAGCAGTATTGGAAGGCTATTGTGATGCCAATTGGATATCTGACAGTAGAGATTCTAAGTCCACGAGTGGATATTTATTCACTGTTGGTGGTGGTGCTGTGTCATGGAAATCTACGAAGCAAACGTGCATAGCTCGTTCCACGGTGGAAGCGGAGTTTATAGCACTTGATAAAGATGGGGAAGAAGCTGAATGGCTTCGGAATGTCCTGGAAGATGTGTCCTGCTGGCCTAAGCCAATCGCTCCTATTAGCATACACTGTGATGGCCAGTCGGCTATAGGACGAGCACAAAGCAGCATCTATAATGGTAAGTCTCGTCACATACGTCGGAGACACAATACCATTAAACAGTTGATCTCTAATGGCAAACGGAATAGGACTAAAACCTATAATGCATGATTCTTTGTAACAGTAACCCAATCTTGTTGACTGGAGATCCCAGAATCTTGGTTCAATAGGACAACTAAGTTATGAAGATCAGTAAGCACTTACCCATTCTGTCAAATAAAAGTGTTGTCTGCAGAGGAATGAGGGTAAGCTAAGGCTTTTAATGATCCCTATATCTTGATATGTTCAAGTGGGGTTTGGCAGAATACTCCTGATAGGAATCACCTATGTAAGTGTGAAGTGAGGCCGCTTCTATGGGGACTTTGTAAGGCCAAAGTTCTCTAGCACACTTTCTTAAACCAGGCAGTTCATGGCCAAAATGAACGCAATCATGAGAACCAAAAGGGTGTTAAAGTAATGTTGTGTGAGTGCTGTTGTCTAGGTTCATACTAAAGGCCAGTTAGTTCAAGACATTAAGTTCACTAATTAGCCCGAGTGGATCCGATAGTATTTGACTAAGAAAGGTTCAAAGCCAAAAGCTACCTTGTCTGATGCAACATTTTCTTATCTAACTTCTCGGTAGAGTATGCATAAACACTCTGCATTAATTCCCATTCATATGGAGGATTGTTAGAGGAAATGGAAGTATATTGTAATTGGGTCAAGTTGCAAACTGTGGTTAACAACGCACTTTGAGCTAATATTACGATTATTTCCATTAGTAGTAAGTGGAAACTATTGAGTCCTTGATTATCTACACGATGAGTAGATAATTGTAGGCTTTTGAATCACTCGATTTCGGTACTAGGTGAATGAGAAATTAATGCTCAAAGTAAAAGGAAAAGTCAGCTCAGCTCGGCTCGGACATGGGCGTGGGCTTAGGTAGCGGACTGAGCTACCGACCTGAAAGGCTCAGGTTATGGACTGGGCTACAGGCCAGACTGCAGGCTGCAGACTGCAGGCCGAGTCCTGTAGCACCATGTCGAATCTCGTCAGCCTGGGTGGAGGTTGTTATTTTCAAACTCGCCAAGTTGTTGAGATAGGATAGCGGTTAAATTTGAAAAAGTTGCTCAGATTTAGTCGGCCGAGCTGATCTGAAGTTGGTATAATCTGACGGCTCAGATTAAACAGTTGGTCGGTCTGACGGCTGAGAGGCAGACCCGGTGCATTTCTGATCCAACATTTCAGGTCGAGTCGGTATCTGATCCTACGGCTGAGATTGGAGCGACTGTAACAGCTGACCTCAGAATTTCCCTATAAATAGTAGCCGAAGCTAATCTCAGTAAACACACAAAAACATAGTTCACGAATTCTTCTATTCTCTGCAATTCTTCTCTCTCTGCATCTTTGGTTCTTCCCAACCATTCTGCATTCCAGTATACCGAGAAGGTGAGGACACTCTTAAAGGTTCGTAGAGTTCAGCGCTGTAGTGCCGCACGTCTGAATTGGTCTCCATTGTATCCTGGGAGACGGTTGCTCCTCTGGTTGGGCACAGTGTACCAGAGCAATAACGTCTTAAGGACAGAGTTCTGGACTCACCTCGGATCTTTGCTCTGCTGAGCTGAGAAGGTTATTGCCCAGCCGAGATCTGCTGTGTGCCGAGCTCAACTATCTATGAGAAGAACGCAGCACTGGTACAGTGTTGCCGAGCCGAGCTTTGCTTTGTTCTGAAGCATCGTCTGCTGAGAACATTCGTTGTTCTGAAGCATCGTCTGCTAGCTCTGCTTTGTACTAAGCTCTGCTGTTTGGCTGAGGACATCTGTTGTTCTGCAGCTCTGCCATGCTGAGCTCTGTTTGGCTGAAGCGGCTGAAAGAACAACTCTCGGTTGTTGTGCTGAGGTGTCAAGGTCGGCAGGTCGGCCATACTGTACAAAAGTCAATTTGTCTGAATTATTTCCAACACTCTCAACAACAAGATATATAGCATAAGATAAAAAAGGATGCTTGAGATATCAAAGAGAAAATGAACGAGGAAAAGAATTGACGAGGAATTCATAACATAAAATCATGAATTCAAAAGCATGAAACACTTCTAATATTGTTGTGCAGGTCCATCCCTTCCTTCAAGATGTGAATAGGTTGATTATTATACCCCGTATACTAAGGGTGCAAAAGAAAAAGAAAATATAAAATAAAATAAAATAAACTACACAAAATACCTATCATAATTAGAATAGGAAAAAAATAATTGAAGTGATAGAATTTTACTACACCTCAAAGTCCTACATACACTAGGATTTTACCTAACATCTATATCTATATGTATACACACGTCAAACACAAACCCACACCCTATTCTTTTCTTTTCTTTCTTCCCCTGTATGGTCGAATTAATGGGGCTGGACAGTGAGTCCTAAATTTGATGAAATATGATGGGAAAACATGAATTGAATCGAAAGAAAACTGAAATAAACAAAATTAGGATTTTTGTCGCCGGAAGAGGGGAAAACCATTTTTGAACAACGAGATTTTTGATGATTTGGGGGCAAAATATGGTTGGAAATAGAGAGAGGAGAATTCTGGTGGTCGGAGTGCCAGAATAGCTGTGGCGCATCGGCCACACGCGCCAGCCAAAGAAGGCGCATGGCCGAACTTCTCGTGGCGCGTGAGGGCGCATCCAGGGGTCTTTTTCTATGATTTTCATGGCAGTGTGTTCGTGAATCGTACTAGGTGTCTATGAGGTTGGATGTGAGAAAAAGCCAGCAGAGAGAAATGGCGACGTAGGCCGAGGTGGATAGTGTGCGGGGGAGTGAAATTAGGGTTTTAGAGGGGGTGGGGGTGGGGGTGCTGGGCCGAGGGAGTGTGGGGA
Source organism: Eustoma russellianum (assembly GCA_036186865.1). NCBI lineage: Eukaryota > Viridiplantae > Streptophyta > Magnoliopsida > Gentianales > Gentianaceae > Eustoma > Eustoma russellianum. The sequence continues at coordinate 11,562,770 of AP025055.1, forward strand.
CAGGGGTGCTGGACTGAGGGACCGTAGGGAGTGGTGTGAAGCTTAGAGGGTAGGGTGAGGTATGCACGTGTATGGGCTCAGGTATATACGTGATTATACTTATACATAGGAGATGATTAAATAAAGTGACGGAAACAAAAATGATTTGCCGATTGGATTTGAATCGTTAGAAATCATGTCGTTAAATGTAAATTGTTTTTGAAATTGCATGTTTTGAAAGTCACCCTTACAAAGAAAATATATTGCGGACTTGGGGTTTGGTTCCGAACAAATGGACCGTCCGAGCACATATGACTATAAGATGAGATAGGCCGCTCAGACACATATGACTATCAATTGGGCCGTCTAGGCACATATGGCTATGCTAAGATGAAAGATAGACTGTCTAGACACATATGACCATTAGGAAACCAAAACTGTAAATCTTACAATATAAGTCACTTTTAAGGTAAGCGTCATGACCATTATATTGCATCGGTGAGAATTGGATATAGCACATGGATACCGGAAGGGATAATCGCATGTGGATATCAGAAATGGATATCGGATATGGATATCGGAAGGTATATCGCATATGATATCAGAAATTGGAAATGAAAATGGAAATTGAAAAATGGAAAAATGTAACGGAAAAGAAATGGAAATCAAAATGGTTATCGAGTCATTGCATTCATTGCTTTAAAAAACTGCATCATGGTTTTGATTGTGCTGGCATTTGTGTGCAATGACTAAGTTGCATGTGCGTTACTTGCTTGATTGAACATGAAGGACAAAAGGCTAAATTTATTTGCGAAGAGAAGCATGTTATTTTATGTATCGTTATTTATTTATTTTATCTACCCTTACTTCTCCGTGTATGATCCCATGGTAAATATAGTCAGATTACTTGCTGGGTGATGTATATCGCTCACCCCACGTTATAAATCATTTTGCAGATAGATTGGTAAAGAAGTTAGTATACCGTGGAAGATCAGGAATGGAGATTTCGAGATTGAGGATGTTCATATAAGACTTTCGAGGACTTAATCGAGACAGTTATTTTGATTATACGAGGTTTAGGTATTTTTGGAGATTTAGTGGTTATTTAAGTTGACAATTGCATCGAGCTAAATTTACCTAGATATTGATATTAATGATGATTATTTCAAGGTTTTGGTCCCTATGATTTCCGTTGGCATCGATTTACACTATTATGGTGAAGTGTAATAGATCGTATCGGCACCTTGTATTTTTCTTAGCAAAATACAACAGGTGAGTCATTTCGAATACTATGACTTAGGACGGGTCGCTACAATGGCCTTGTGCAAGAAAAGGAATATGAACTAAGTTCCAAAAGGAACAAAAAGAAGAAGACTTTGATGATTTCTTAGACTCTGACTGTAGCGTCCTGCTCCCGAGCCCTAGCATCGGAAACAGTGCACCCATCGTATCTCACTAACGAGAATATAAAGCATCGAATCAATCTCTTACATGTTAGAAATGACGTAGAAATTTTTTTCTCGCGGAAACATAAATCATAACTTAAATTAAACTCCAATAATCATCATTACATTATGGAATAAAAATTCTGATAATAAAAGTAATAAAGAAGTCTGTGAAAATCCCCAAAGCATAAATAAGAACAAACAACTGCAGTGCCCCCTCGTATCCAAGATGCAGCTATCAACCAGCCCACTCCGCTATGTCCGTCCCCTCCTCATCGAAGATGTGCTTGTAGTCCTCATCCGGCTCACCTGAGAAGTAGGGGTGAGTGACAGAAATCACCCAGTAGATGCTCGCCTCAAACCAATACAAAACGTGCATACCGAAATGATATAACCACATAGCACATAAATATGATATAACATGCATAAAATAAAGTAAATGCGGTAAGTATAGCACTCCACATAAAAATACGCAATTACGTGATGCATGTTTCATCCACGTATCACACGCAACAAGAATCATGTCACGCAATATGTGTTGAGAAAAATGGGTTTGAGTGATTACAAAATGCATGATTTAAATAACTTGTATTAAAGAAATGCATGACATATTTTATGGCATGACACGTTTTTGCATAAAACTTGCCTTATATAGTTCATATATAATATTGTCGTACTAACGAGCCATGAATCTTTAAAGCTTACATCAAATGGCAAGCATTTGTTGTGTTTGAACTATTTTCAGGTGCCATCATTAATGAACTAAACTAGTTCATTAAGTGAAGTACTTAGTTAATTAAACTAAGTAGTTCATTAAAGGAAGCTATATTTGGAAAAGGCACAAAGGCAACAAATTGAAGAATGGAAAGTCCTCTTCTCCCTCATATCACACGTTTTTAACATATATATATATATATATATATATATATATATATATATATATATATATTCAGATTTTTTTATAAAAGGCACATACATATATATTCCAACGTACTACCGACACGTTATATATATTTTTCGAACGTACGTTAACGTCACACCACTATATTTAACTCATATTTATGAGTATATTCAGGTCTTATATCATATGATATAAGTCATGGTGATGACAAATTTATTACGACACGTTAAAAGGTTCTAAACAAAAAATTGTCGTATCGCGTGAATACCGAAACTTCGCCAACGTATCACATACTTGCCATATATAGATGGCCAGCCCCTACACTTCAAAAATGGCCACAAATTTCGTGGCTTACATGGTATATATAGCCATAAAATCATTCCATGTTGGCACACACAAATCACCCCAAATTAAGGCCACATTGTGGTGATTCCAAATTTAATTTTTGTCACATGTTAGGCGCCAATTTAGATCAGCCATGAGTGCTGAATATTAGAGTTTAATTTATGTATATTATATGTAACATAATACATATAACATGTGCAAAAAGTTGGAATTTAATCGGAGAAAAATCGGGTAATCAACAAACGTCGAAAATTTGGTTTTCTATGAACACGACACATGGAACATTTTTGCATGGCATATAGCATGTATCTAGACACTTTTTACATACTCTATACATTTTAAAGTGTTCTAGAAAAATCAATTAAGGGCTGATTGGAATATACCATGTGTGAATAATTATACGTGCACTATTTTACAAAGTTTGCAAAAATAAATTCAGCACATGTTCAAGTTCATCATCACACGCCTATCTTAGCTTTTTAGAGCATATGTGGAGCTTTTTTGGAATCTTGATTGGCCAAGAATGAAGCATACAATGTTGGTGACATAAAGAAAGGAGCTACACAAGGTAACATTTCAAACTTTGTCATATTTGTGACACATGCTGAAAATTCAGCATATGTAGAATAGAGCTGGCCAAATTTTCTACAAAATGATGTCATATTTACTACCTTGAATTATATGGATTGATTAAAAGATAATATGGCAATGTTTTAAATATATTATGGAAATAATCAAGTGATATTTTCAAATATCACACTTGCTGAAAATTTCAGCATGTGTGTAATGAACTTGGCCTATTTTGTGGCCCTCTTGATGACTAATTATATTCCAAAATTAGTAGAAATGTTATGTACTAAATGATGCTTGATTTCTTTTTTATTTTCAAAGAATTAATCAAATACAAAATTGGCAACAATTTGAATAAAGTGTGAATATCACACATGGTGAAATTTCAGCATGTGTAGAAAAGAATGTGGCCGATTTTTTAAAGGAATGGGTGATTAGTTGTCTTGCTAATTATGTGGAATTATTATGTGACTTATGGCAACACTTTTATGGATAATTGGCACATGTCTTTTTAAGGATTATTTTCAGATTTATCTTGTCATCAAATGATGACAACTTCCATCCAATCAATGAGTGTCAAGTAAGCAAGAGCTTAATGATCATCCAATGAGGAGTTGCCAATGAAGCAAGGAAATGTCACAATAATGCAATATACTCTTCCAAGGACTTAAAAGATAATTTTCAAGAGGAATATCAAGGCAAGAGGGGGCAGACACTATGGATAAAAAGGAAAGAAGAGAGCAAACAAAATACAAGACAAGTCTTGCAAATTGAAGTGCTCAAAACGTTTTCATCTACTCTTCTTCTATACTTCTTTCTTTCTTCTCTCTAAAAGCCTATTGTATTCATATTTATACATCTTGAATAGGCTTCTTACATACCACCATATACTCTTTATTTTTGTAAAAGATTGATCAAGGTGTGATCAATCTTGCACTTGCAAGGTGGTGGTGTTCGTGATCGTTGTAATCATTTACAAGGTTTGTAAAGGATTGGAGTTGGTGTGTAACTCCATCAACCCTGTGTGGTAAGCTGTTATTTGTGTTTTGTGATTAGTGCTAACCGAGGAAGGTGTCCTCGAAGACTGGAGTAGGTTGATTTAACCGAACCAGTATAAAATTCCTTGTGTTCTTTACTTTCAGCACTTACTTTCAGTTTCCAGCACAGTGTATCATTTTTATCACGTTCTTAAAAATAGTAAACAAATTTCAAAAATCTCGAAACTTTCAAGAAACATAGCCACACGTCTTAAGGTTCTTTTGGCGCAAGTTTCAACCCTTTTGGACAAGTATAAGTCATTCAAACGTCAAAAGTTATGAGACTAGTGCAGTCTGATTTTCAGGCTTACAAAGGTTGAGATTTTGAACGTATTTGACTAACTTCCCAAAAGAATTTTTCAGAACTGTTTCAAACCAATTAAATAAACCTAATAAGGGGTTAGTCATTAAATTTTCAGAGCATTTGGAGTCACGGTTTAATTGGAATTAATTTTTCAAATCAGACTACTGTTTGTGGCAGATTTGCGCAATCTGACCACCAACCATTTTTAAAGGGGTTAAAGGTTGAATTTTAATCTGAAATTTTTAGGAGATACTCAGAACATCTGAGACTAAGATCTTTCCAAATTTTAGAATTTTTGAAGACCTGTAACCTAGTTTTCAAAACGTTTCAAAACAGGTCCTGAAAACAGAAACTGTTTTCAGAAGTTGGGTTTTTGGTTTAAAACAATTTTCAAAATCACATTTTCCGCACCCACTATTCAACCCCTCCCCCCTTCTAGTGGTGCCTTGCAGATCCTACAATATGTTCCTAGAGCTATATGAAATGCATGATCCTGGGATTGACTGGATGTCTGTAGCCCGTACACTACAATCCATTTTGACCGATGCCCGTGACCTGTACACAACGATCCACCATAACCGATGCCCATAGCACATACACCATTATCCGCCCATGACCGAGTGCCCATGGCCCATACACCATGATCCACCCCACTCGAGCGTCTGAGACTCGTACATTTCAACTCACTCCAAATTCAAATGCACGTGCCATGAATGCAACAACAAGTCGACTAGGGCCCGTACGCGCATCCTCACCACCTCCGGCACTCAATATTTAGTTTCGTAAATTTTCCAAATATTGAAAAGTTATTATTTATCGATACCGGTATTTTTCCTTAGCTTTTATTAATTTTCTAGAATTTCCAACTATTTTTTATTTTTCTCTTATTTAATTCTATTTATTACTAATTATTTTTAATTACTTACATATACCAAAATTTAGAATTTAAGTGAACATAATTTAATTTTAACCTTTTATATTTTCTGGAATTTATTTAGAATTTTTTGTTATTTAATTTTTTATTTTCTAGAATTTAAAAATAATTTATTTACTATTTTCTAATTTCCAGAATTTATTTAACAAATTAATAATATAAAGTTTCCCTGACCCGGCTTGCTATTCTTTTTGTGGCTCGGCCCGCGATCCAGGCATGCTGTCGCCTCTTTCCCCTTCTTTTTTTATAATCGACAGTTATTGGGCCGGCTTGCCTTCGGTCTGGATCGGCCCGTTGGCCGGCCGCCCGTGTCTACTTATTTTTTTATTTAATTAGTGCAATTGGTCCTGGCCCTATCGCAATCAGCATGCCGGCCCGTTAGGGTCCGGCCAGCTTGGCGCTGGCAGGCCAGCACGTTTCACTGCAGCCCTTATTTTTTTTAATTAAGTGCAGCCAGCACGTGTGAGCCACGCCCGCGCGTGAGGCCCACTTGTGGCCACCTCTAGTGGCGCGTGTGGCTCATGCGCCACCGGTCCGGCCGCGTTTTCGACTCCCGAGTCAAATTTTCTCTATTTCTAGGCTATGTGCACCTATTCTAAGGCTAAAATACGACTTTTCTTATGATTCCTGGCATAAAAGTTCCACCTTTTCAACCCTTTACAAGCCTTTTTAGTCCGCTACAATTCTACTACCAAATTGATGCACATAATAATCAACAAACAGTCATCTCATGCTATTTCCATAAAGAACAAATACCAAAATTCACATCCTGAACAACTAAAACAACGAATCACATTCATATACCATCAAAACATGCATGAATCATACCCTTTTGAGGGGAGAAGACATCTACCTCGATTATGTGCTTTAGAACAATATGTTAGTCTCCAAGAATTCTTTTAATCCTTTCTCTTCAATTTCTTTTTTCCTTCTCACATCTCTCTTTCTCTCTTGCCTCTCTCCTATGTTCTCTCTCTCTTTTTTCTCTTCATGTTGGGGGGAGGGGGAGATTTCGGCTGGCAGGGAGTGGAGAGGAAAAATAAGGGAAAAGAGGGAGAAATATAAAAAAATTTGAGAAGTATGAAGGGATTAATTTGGTTGGGATTAGGATTATACTAACTAAATTAGAATTTCAAATCAATCAAATTATCCCAACCCTTATCCCTATCTCACACCACACGGCACACACATCCCCACCTTATTTGTTGTTTTATTATTATTACTTTTTTTCTTTTTATTTATGATATATGTATATGTATATTTTTTATTCTTTTATTTTATTAGGGTCGTAGCGCTGACCCTTTTTAGATTTTTTTTTTCATCTGTGTAATCATTGGAATCAGTCTTATTCTCCTTTTAGTTCCTTTCATCTTACCTTTCATTCTGTAATGGCTTTTCAATGTATATGGTTGATTCATAAAACGAATAATCTAACAAAACCGGTGAACAAAAATAGATAGTACAATAAAGCAGTCAATCTTTTCAATCACTGTAATCTAAATAGTTTTATATTGTAATTGCGTTTAGCAAATATTTGCTGTAGTAAATATTTTTTATATTGTAATTACGGTTGGCAAATATTTGCTATACTTTATTTACAGTTGTCAAAGATTTAATTAAAAATATACGAAAATCGAAACAAAAATCGAAAAATCATGAGTTTCTCTTTTATCAAAATATGGTGCACCTTAGAGCATACTTAGATAATTAGATATTCTCTATACTTTAGGTTGATTTGCACTTTTTCTTTTTTCTTTTTTCTTTTTTTGTTTTTGGTTTTTTTTTTTAGTTTTTTTTGTTTGTTTTGGTCGTTGTCTTTCAACTATTTGTGCATATCCATTGTTGACTATTTTAATATCATAATGTTTTGATTTATATTTAATAAAATCCATTCACTATTATATATTCCTATTATTATACTATCTATACAGGTAAATATAGAGCCGAGGGTCTCACTGGAAGCAAACTATCTATCTCTTAGGATGGAGGTATTGTTTGCATGACTCTTACCCTCTTCAGACCCTAACGATAGCTTTTGGTGTCGTTGGGATATACTAGGTATGATTGTTGTTGTTGTTGGTGCCTGCAACATCTGTCAAACTATATTTTTTTAACAATGGCATGGCCGTCATTCTCTTGGCCTCCATTTAAACAGTTGTCATTAGATCCTTGAACAAAATTCTACGCTCACAACCCGTTCTATTGTTATCCATATTTTGGTGACCACTTGTGTGATCTAGTTGCATTCGCTGTTATTATCTTCTGCATCAATTAAGGATATTTTTCAAGAGAAAAAGCCATTGATTGTACCGTGTTGAAAGTCCAAAAAAATAATGTCTTTCACACAATTTTAAACTTTGTGTATAGTTAGACGCATTTCACCCAAAGAGAAAAAAAAGAAATGAATGAAAAGTTTATACATTAATGAGCCTAAAATGTTATGTAAATCTTACATGACACTTCAGCTACATACAAGAACGTATGAATAGAGGCAACATGATAAAAATAACTACTCTATTTTGAGGCTTTTAGGCCCATTAGAAAAAGCCTGCCCACCAAAACAAATAAAAAGAGAGAAAATTGCATCCAACTATATATAGAAGGGACAAAATTACGACGAAACATACCAATTTCTTTGGACTTCAGTGCGGTTTATTAAATGATGTTTTGTCTTAGTCTACCCTTAATAAAGAGAAGTGCATAAACAGAGGTTGTGTTTCAGAAGTCAGATATTTAATTTGACTATAAATATTAAATGTTGTATATACTACTCAAGCAGCATGTCATAACACAATATTTTGTCATAAGTATGTTATACATTTGATTAATCAAACTGTTAGTAAAATAACGACTTAATTTAAACGATGGAACATGATTGTAATATTTAGATGTTCGTAGGTTCCCAACTATGTCATAGGTAATACTGTCATTATCGTTGTCAATATAGATGAATGGACTAAGACAACAACTATAATTATGGTATCAAAAAGTATATTGCAATTATAGTTGTGAAGCATATGTTAGATTAAGATGTTAACGATAATTATGGTATAGGGAGGTATAACATAAATATGATTAAAAGGTAAATGATTGATTGAAACGCTGGTATACGGAGAATGGATGGTTGTTCCAATTTATAAAAACATTTTACGTATATATTTAACAACCACAATCATAGTATATCAATCTCTAGAATATGGTAATGGATAAATTGATGTATGTTTTATTCTACCTTGTTGTATTTGATGTGAGCAGCGTAATTCGCAGGTCATGTATAAAACAAATTGAATTGATATTTACGTAAAGTCTGTGTTTTGGTGGTTGGTTCATGTGGTAGGAAGGAATTAAAACGTGAATATGTTCACAAAAGCATTAAATTAGAAAAAGAAAAAAAAAAGTTTGAATTTTTTTTAAATGTAAAATTCATATCGCTCTCGTATCTTAAAGAATTACGCTAATCTTTTAACAATCGTTTATAGTGCTCTGCAATTTATCTCTTTCATTTAGATTGGGACTGTTTCCTCTTTTCTTTTCTTTTTTTTTTCTTTTGTTTACAGACTAGATGCCTAGACAATATTCCCTTCCCCTTTCATTTCGACAGTTCCCCTCCTTAACATCTCTTCTTCGAGCAAGTTTTCTCAAGTATTTCTCTACTTTGATTTGTACTCATTTTTTTCACAGATACGCACGTAAAAGTTTTATCTTCTCTAATTCGTTTTGTTCTTAAGTGTTTTTCTTCCCTGGGAATTCTCTACTTTGTTGTTTTATTTATTTGATTGTTGCCTCAAAATCTTCACTTTGTCGATAGGTTGGGTATATGCTCATCCCATCTCCAATGGCTTTTTTTATTTTTCCTTTTGAGACTAGAAAAATAAGAACTTAGCATGATTTCTCTATTTTATTTAATTTTGATCTGTTGACCCTAGGGCTGTAAATGAACCAAGTCGTTCGGTTGTTCGGCTCGTTTGTTCGAGCTCGAGCTCGAGCTCGGCTCGGATAAAAGGTTAATGAACAGAGCTTGAACACATTTTTCTGTTCGAGCTCGGTAAGTGGCACCGTTCGTTTAAGGTGTTCGGCTCGTTAATGTTGTTCGTGAGTTAAACGAACCAAGCTTGAACAAGTAAATATGTTCGTTTAAATAAATGAACAAGCTCGGCTCGTTCGCTAAGTTAAATGAACAGAGCTTGAACAACGCAATGCTCGGCTCGTTCGGCTCGTTTACAGCCCTAGTTGACCCCCCCCCCCCCCGACACACACACACAAATCTTCATTTTGCCGTCACGTTGAATTTATGTTCATGAATTCCGATATTTGTCATAATGATTTCTCTGTTTTTTTTATGGTCCTATCTCGATGTCCCCACTTTTGCTTTTCTTTTTCTTTTTATGTTAAACCCCTCGATATATTTCTTCATTCTTTTCTTTTTAACTCCTCTATATATTTCTTTACGTTCATGAATTCCGATATGTTTTTTTTTTATGGTCCTATCACTATCATAGGGGACTCCCACTATAAAATTAGCGACGAAATGCGGTTGGCACGGTCACCAAGCACTTATCCTCCCTCCAACTAGTTAAAACATTTCTCGGTCACAATTGGTGGGAATACCATGACCCACAATTTCCAATAATATTAACACAACAAAGCAGCAACACAAAATGAATAGTCTATTGCGGAACAACAAAGCAATTACCTCGAGAGACAATCGAAGTTAGAAAGACAAAATATGATCTAGTTGACCATATACAACAACAAAAGAAATACAATTCATATACATAGATCAACCTATACATCTACCTGATACAACAGCTTATAAGAACAAAAAGAAAGGGGTCAGAAAACTGTTCTCTGGGTAAGGGGTTGCAACAAAGAGCAAGGATTACTCTCCCCATATGCCACAAATTTCCTCTTTGGTGTCAGCTATGATATTCCTAGAGGCTACTAGAATGTACATTCCCTGTAGGTTGGTCAAATACTTTGTAACCTGTGTGCTGGCATAGTGTCATCTATACATCATCTTTAAGGCACCAGTGGAAAAAAAAAAGTTATATCCTTTAGCATGCCTGTCATCTAGTTTTTCTCGATTCTCCATCTGCAGAACATTAAAATAGTTTCTTACGATTTTGACCTGCGCATTACCAATCTAGAAGCAAAAGGAACAAAAATGGAAATACCGATGTCATGCAAATTTTGCAGACACGCAAGTATACCCTCAAAAAGATAAAGGTGAAGAAGATACCCGTTGAAATCTACAAGATATGCTAAACGCTTGAAGCACGTTAATCTTTTTCTTTTAAAAAAAAATGGCTTGAGCTTTCAAGTGAAGTAATTCCATCGCGATACTAACATCAGAAATCTAGACTTTAAATATGGTGTTGGTCATGTGTTGGGCTCTCTCTTTAAGGAAACTTGTGTCATAGCCACATATAAGCAAGAGCATAAGTGTTCGGCTGTCACAAATAATGCTTCTCCACCACAATTTGAACGTTTAACTAACATGACATTTTATCAAAAATAGCATACCCTTGCAATTATCAACCAACGTGAGCAGAAAAACCACCACGAATAGAGGGTAAAAGACTAGCTAGCCTGAAGAGACTCCGTGGCATGTTTAACATCTATTAGCGGCGGTAAACGACTCAATATGATCTACTGCTCACATAAGTGATGACCAACCACAGCACTGCCAAGATTGCATACTTCTGATGATAACTTTGAAAAAAATGACTGACAAACTCACCGTCCAATCTCCTTGATGACTCGATAACAGTAGGACACGATCTCTTAGTAAGTGCGAACGTCCCTGATCTATGACCAAGCTGATGGAGTCTTCGAATGAACTCCATCAAGTGATTGTAAATGCTGCACGGACATAACAATAAAGAAACCTGGTTACTTGACCTACTTTCAGCAGAATTCAATTTCTGAAAGGCATAACATTATCAACCACAAAAAGATCAATCTATATCAGATGAAATCTTAAAAAAACTGCATTTCTCATGCCTGAATGAACATCAATCAACTGATCCACCAGCTTTCAGCCAATAAAGAGTTTGGAAGCTGGAACTATATTTAATATGCTACAAGGGGGCCTTCACAAATTAATTTCATCTGATTCCGCACATAAGCTTTTGTATTTCCTCAAAAAATAGAACCCTACGCATACCAAACTAAGTCACACAGAGAGTGAGCACATATCAGGTGGATGTGGAGACTAAGAGCGTCCATTTTAAGAATTACGTGGCTAAAATACAAATCATATAATCTAAAATCTCACACAAAGCCTGAATCACATTTTCAGTCTATATGGCCCACTGCATATCAATGTCACTGCAAGGAATCAGTTCATGGCAAGAAGAAAATGTCATGCATTACCTCATCCACACCCTTGCATTCTACCCTTTCTAAAGACACTCACCCTGCTAATGTGTATCTGTATCCTACTCTGGCAGGTAAGAAACCAGTGGCATAGGATTGATTATAGCTAAGAAAAATCCGAAGTTTTGCACCCTTGTCTCTCCTTTTGCTCTAGAAATCTCAGATACACACACATATGACACAGATACACACATGCTTCTGCTTAGAATATGTATACGAATGTACTTTCTGTCACCCGCTCGCAATCTGCACAAGCATACAGGGTCTGGCAGTCAACATAAAATATTTGGTGCCTATCCACAGTTGTGGTCAGTTTCACCTTATGTAACATCATTTTCCCGTCATATATAGTCATGAAAATTATCTGGTATGTTTATAGGTGTGCAAAAGGTACAATAATCAGCAACAAACATCAAACATCACTAGTTTTAAAGGGTAAACTCTGTTCCAGCATCTGAATAACGATCGTTCTGCTGTTCGTGATTTTCATACTGAACCTAATATCAATTTTATTCCCCCCCCCCCCCGGATCACTGCTTACCTCAAACTGCAAAGCAACAGATCTCCCTGCCGAAAAGGAACAATAGTCATCAATGCACAAAAACACATCCAACAGAGTACCACTGACATTACTTAAATTAGTAAAGCCGCAGAAAACTTCACTGAACAAGTACACACATCAAATGAACAGCATGTAAGAAGACAATGACTTATTTACATGGCTAGAGATGGCAATTCTGAATGTAGAATGATTTGAAGTGAACAGAAGATCACTATTTTCATGAACAACAGGAAATGTCTGGACTCGGTCCAAATACATCAAGTTTGTAATAATGGAGTGTTACCATTTGAATGAGCCCTGGTTATATTCATCATCACAATCAAAATAAGCATAACACCTCTTATAGACAAAGTTTCCCCTAAAATCAAATGGATTTCCAATAAAGGACAAATTCACATAAAAAACAAGCATTCCTAAACCATTCTCATATGTGCCGCACTGCACATGAGGTAACTGGAGCATCACATATCAACCTATAAATTATCCGATGAACATGAGAATTGTACCTCAAGCGATGCCTGTTGCAAGCAGCAAAGAAGGCAATGACACCATTGAGAATACTCCGGACAGCACGGAAAATCTGATAGGAATATCCATTCGTAAAAGTCTTATCTTTTTACAGGTAAACCAGCAGTTATATTCTAACCAACCTGGGAGAAAAGATCATTCCAGAGTGAACGCCAAATGGAAACATCAGTTGAGCTCACTGTCGATTTGACTCCAGAATTAAACCGAAATATATCACTCGCAACCAGCCACATATCTCCAGCAAGCTCATATACGAATGAACAAACGCATACAATAAGAGTGTATAACCCAGAGATCACACGAATCGGCGCATAGAGCATCTCCCAGAAAATCCAGAATATTGGATATAAGAAAAATGTTACTGCAGACAACCAGTATAAATGAGAATTAAGATCAACAATGAATGTAACCAATGTAAGAACGTCCATAAAAGGATTGTGCTTTCCAGGAAAAGAACTTACCAATGCTGGAAATAATTGATGAGATATAAAGAAACGGCAGGACAAGAATTTCAATAAAACTCCCGATAATACTGCAAGATGACTCAATTATCATCCAAACAACTGAAAAAATACCACCTAGCATCTCTAAAGATGTGTTCCACCACGGTAATACAAAATCGAAAAATTCCACAAGTGGTCCACTCATTGGCTTCATGAGAACCATAAGGAAAGATCTAAGGGTAGATGTCATCAGCAGGAACCATTTAACAGCTTTCTGAAAATTATGCAGAAATAGCATCGTTCCCAGACATTTGATTCTGGTTAGCATTTCCCATGTTTCTATCCAATCAAAAAGAGGCCCAAATAAGTGAGAAGCAGTAGCCTTAAGTAGCGGCACATTCTTGTAAAGATCATAGAATCCGATGAGAACAGTAATGACAGAAATCAACACATATAAAGCTCTAGCCAAAGGGCACATCCAAGGGCGATAAAGGTGGCAAAAACCCGGATAAGACTGAAGAAAGATGACCCAAGATGGTAGACCAGCTTCTAGTAAAGTAAGCAATCGCAGATCAGCCATGACTATTTCCTTTAGCTTAAAAGGTAGCTCGCGATCATTGAACCGAAACAAAAGTAAGACATCCTTGTACTGAGTGGCTCCAACAATATCCTGAAATTCACAAGCATCAGAGCTCCGGGAACGCACTGGCGAACCAACTATATCAGCATGCATTTCTTTTGGAGAAGTAGCGTCCAAATCAAAGTCAATATCTGTGGACCTCATCACTTTTCTTCTCTTACAGGGTCCATCAGGTGGAGGTGGAGTCTGAAGCCTTCCGCTTCCCTCATCCGACCATACACTAAAGAAACTAAAGCCACTGCTACGAGAAGAAGAAGATTCACCCTCAGCATAAGCAGCATCACAACTTAAACTACCTCTGTCTCTACAGCTTCTTGAAGGAAAATCTCCTTCTGCATCATAGAAGATATCTCCTGCCGGGACCCCTGCATTTTAAATCATTCAAACACTGAAAGTGGACATCTAATCACGCTGCTTGATATGGATAACACATTCAAAGACAAGAAACTGTTCTTCTACATACGGGTCAAAAAGGACGTCAAATATTTTTTTATAACTATTCTCTGTACAAAGTTATAAATATATTAAAAAGAGAGAGAATTCAATAAAAACCCCACAAGCCTCCTTACAAATGATAAGACAAACTGCATCCTCTACTCGAGAACTGCATTGTATCACTTTCAATTAGTAAAAATGAATATCCAGTTTATTTGTTGCAACTGCTTTCTCAATTGTTACTTTTTGCAACATTACATGACCTCAAGCTAAATGTAAATGACCCTGACTACAAATACCTCTTGCAACTCGAAACACCAAATATGATATTCTCAACTAGACTATCATTAATATGAAGCTCAAGGGCTATGCATATATTCCCAAACACTTCTATAAAGGAGAGAGACAGCCATAACCATAAAAAATACCCAAGCATGAATATCTCAAATCATAACACCATATAGACGTACACTTTCCAGCTATGAATCACAGAACTTGGACAAGGTACCTATTGTGGATTCTAGACATTCTTTCAAAAGATTCTGCTCATTGCTTGTCCCAGGAAACCAGAAAGGAATGAATTTTGAAGCTTGTGCTATGCTGTCGAATTCCCATCTGTTCATTGATTTGGCTTCTACAGCTAGTGAAGTGTCAGTCTGCGTGATATAGATATAAGTATGACACTCATAAGTCGTAGCTTTCCATGATAAGTTTCAAGAAAGAAAATGAAGTAGGACAATCAAGTACCTGAATCTCATTCAAATAATTCAAACCACGAACATCATTCCATGCAACTTCAAAGACGATAAAACCATACAAGGTCCTATGCAACTTGCTATTCAAAAGTAATGAGTTTCTCAACTTCTCTACAGGTAATAAAGCTCTCTTCTGCGATAAATTTGCAGCATCAATTAGTGAGAACCACCTCTGAAACCTTTTTGACCTACTTGGTGTTGATTCTGGGGAATCACAGAAATGTTTTACGTCTGTTAGCTCCTCTTTTCCTTTTCGGCCTCTTGTATTTGCAAAAGGAGACAACCTGGACTATTGCACATCAAAGAACAAGACTAAGGATGCATCTCATCCAAACAACAGGCTTAATAAAATAGTCACATTCAAGCACGTTGGAATACAAAATTAGAGCAACCTTGGTGACCATCAATTGCCAGAGATGTGCAGGTCCTGAAACAATATCCTTCAACCATGGTCGGTTGTCCACAAGAATATAAACTTTTTTACTTTCAGGAGCCAGGAAAAGGCTAAGATGTGATAGATAAGACTGCAAATCCCTGCACATATATCAGCACTATTTAGGTATATGTATTCTACTAAACTTCTCATCTTGTCAATATAAAGTATTTAAGCCAACAGCAAATAACATATCCAAATCCAGTTTAGTGCCTGTGACTCTTCCTAAAGAATAAGAACTATTGTTCGATCCAGACTCCCATAGCACACAATTCTATGAAAGTGCGGAAGCATAATATTTGCCTCCAATTTGATTTAATTCACCTTTAAATTTTAAAATATGTCCCAGAAGCCACTTCCTCTGCAACAAATCAAGTTATCAAACCACCACCCAATCCCCCCCAACAGAATAAGGAAAAAGGAGGAAAGTTACAGGAACAACTTCTTAGAAAATCCCAGCGAAAAACAATAGCTCCTACCCAATATTGACTGGATATAGCAAAACTTAAAACTTTTTTGACCGGTCTGTATGAATTTCGCCAATAGGAGTCCTTTATCTTCATGTTTTGGTACCGTAAATTCAACGGGGAAGAAGAAAGAATGGATATGCTTTCCTTTTCCGGATTTTGTTATCTTGACTGTTTCTAATGCACGTATATTTAAATAAGAGAAAAATTGGACGCTGCGAAGGAAGAGGTAGCTGAAATCACGAGACCGCTAACTCTACTTGGGGAAAATGGGGGGGAACGAACCTAGTGACGATCCATCTGCAAATGATGTGAAGCTAATTAAGATCAAATTTGAAATAGAGAAGCGGATCATTTCGCCATATAATCGGATATCAGTTCAATAATTGCAAGCAACAATCATATACGTAATCAAATGTTTTGAGAATACAACAAGGTTCAATTCACGAATCGAAACAGATTGATCCAATAACTAAACGAATTCCGCTGCATCCTTCAATTTTCTCGATTGATTGCGCATCCAGAGGAAATTCTTACCCTATCTGCAAGCTGGTTAATGGAAACAGACAGCGGCCACATTCATCCTCCTTCATTAGCATCCCCAACAACGGAGAAAATATCCTGGTCTACACCTCACCTCTTGCCAATTCACAGCAGAAGTCACTGCTCCAACAAAAACGAATAATATTTTAAAAAGAACAACATATATCCTCAACACATTGTCTCCAAAATAAAAATAAAAATAAACACACAAAACTCTCAGATGTTAGCATTGGCATAAATTACCGCTTGAATCAAAGAAAACAGGCGCATTAATCCGAGAATAGAATTGAGCAGAGAGATTTATTAAACCAGCAGCGACAAAGAACTTCATAACAGCGAAAGAAAGGGGTCGGAAAAGAGGATTTTGGAAACCCAAGGCGTGACGCATTTGACAGCAAGATTGATTGCAGGGGTGGACAGGAGAGGAAAGAGGAGAGAGAGAAGAAAATTATCAAACCGCTGGACACGCGAATCGAGAAATGGAGTTATATGCCGTCAGCTTTTATTGCCATATCTAGCAAATCTCTACACTCTAGAAATCTCTTTATCAAGTAGTAGTAGTTTTATCTTGGGATTTTTTATTTAAAAAAACTTTTTGGTTTTAAAAATATGATTTTTTTTAGTTTATCTCAAAAAATTGTCATATTTCTAAAGTTTCTATAATATTCTTGGAACTAAAATTGAAATTAATGAATGAGAGACAAAATAAAGCTTTGACAATAAGTTTGGAATGAAAGCATTGCATAATAAAATTTATCAACAACTACTATACTAGCTAATGTCTCGTTAAACAACATCTTCAATCAACTGTGATAATGTTTTTATGGTAAAACGAATATAGAAGATTAAAATTGAAATCAATGTCGATTGTAAAATTCGAACTCTTATCTAAAATACCTTGAAACGTGATTTGAGGTAGGAGTTCCTTTCGTCGTAAATGAAGAATGCCTTTGGGTTCGAGAACTCCCTTCATCAGAAATGAGAAAGTACTATTAATATATGCCACATCCACATTATAATACTAAGGGTATGACCGGCAATTTTCTATATGTATACAAATCAAAGGACATTCAAAATAAAGTGACTGACTGTAGCGGAAGCATTAAAAATTAAAAACTTAATAAACTTAAATTATTGAAAAAACAACATCTGCATGTCTCGTCAATATCGTTTCTAATAAAATATAATTGTCACAAATGCATCATAAACACATCAATCTTTCAGATACATCATAGAGAATAGATAACATAAGAAATTGCCGCTAGCATCATTTTTGGACATTATCACTAGTGTCATCACTTAAAAATGTAAATATGAAAAGGGTGATCTCATATATGCACAATCAAGAACGTCAATCTTCTAGGCATCTGCATTGTTTTTACTTCTCCTTATCATAAATATATGCAGTCATATTCATACAATTTCACATATACGTACATACATATATTGTGTATAACGTATTCTTGTTTTTTTTTTCATTCATGTCCTTTATGTCATACTTCCATCCTTTCGTCCGTACATATTTTCACGGAGACGTACATTATGCATAAACTTTCAGGCCCTCATATCACAAAGAGACCAATGCCTCATACATATATACATGAATGATACACACACTTAGGTCATCATATACCACTACAAGGAGCCAGCTTATAGCTTAAAGAGAACACATCGGTATCCTTTGTTACGTTATTAACTTTTTCGCGAGTGGCTATTAACGTTTCTGACAAAAATTTGGTCTAATATTCTTGTTTCATTATTCGTGCCAAAAGAGAGACTATTCCCTTTTGGAGGACTCGTGGATGGGTTTTTATTTTTAATTTGTAAGCAACATATGTTATGCATATAACTAGACATGACCCAACAATAAGAGGCTTAAAGCATTTATTTCAACATGCTTCTAACACAAAATCATTGAAACATTCAACGTAACACATCTATAGGTATCACTTAGTCTAACATTCACAACTTAATATTGCTACATATGTATGAACTTTAACCCTGAATCATAATTTGACATAAAGAGTCTTCTAAAACACTTTGAATCACCTCAATTGGTGTTCTACAGTTCTTTCCAGGCTTAAAACAATCTTAAGCGACGTAACACATATAAGACATGACACATGTATCTTGTTGTGCTGATTTGACCTACTTAGATTCAGATTTGGTTTGTCTTTTAAAATAAAAGCTATAAAGCTCAAAATGAAGTTTATAATGGATTTTAAATCACCTATAAAATTCTACAGATCCGGGTACGAAAAAACTAACATTCATCTTTTTAGAAAACAGGATCAATCCCGACACATTTAGGGATCGATTCGTAATATCTGGGGGCTCTTTTTTCTATCTTTTTAGGGATCGATCCTCACCATCGTAGAAATAGCTTTTCTGTAATTTTTCATCCTCAAACACTCTCCCTCCCTCAACCGAAAACACATACTAAATTTCTCCATTCATCCTAAGCGAATCAAACAATCTCAATTACTATCAAACAACCAGAATATATCCAAAAAACATGATAATCTATCTCCAATTCATTGTCCAACTAACCCTAAAACATCATCACCTTCAGTTCACTTCAACATTGAAGTAAAAATAGTAGAAATACTTGCACGATCAACATCCCTTACTTCTTTTTTCATAGGTTCATCGCCATAATCCTTCAACAATGATCAATTCACCTCCTTTTCACTTCAAGGACCTTAAATCAGCAAGAACGGTAGATTTTTTCCCCAATTAGATCATTAACTTGTTCTAACAATCTAACCATTAATTTTATAAGAATTTTATTATGTTCTTACCTGCTTGATACAATAATTTCAAATCCTGGTTCCGTTGAAGAAGTCATCGTTGGATTTCGAACGATTGTCTGAGAGACTTGGTAGAAACTCCTCCATCTTTTTTTTACGTTTCATTGGGAGGAGGACGACCTCCCTTTCTTTCTCCAAATAAAACTAGGAAAATCAATTGGATAATTTTTCCTTTTTAACTCTCTTTAAAAAGTATTTTTGGGATATTACAATATGCCTTAAAATTTATGTGATAAATGAGTCTTTATTGGATATTTTAATATTTATTCATTGCCTAATAATATACAATCTTCTTTACTACTTTGAATACTCATATTTCGAAAACTAGGGTTACTTGCTCGTCATACACTCTTCTCATTCATTGCCTAATAAGCATATAACATATAATGCATTGTTCCGTCATTAAAACTCTATATAATTGTACTTTTATGTTTATATTGTGAATTATTATGGGTGTTAGTGGGGATAGCGGATGCCAAATATTTACACCCACTAAGGATAGTGGATGTCCAAATATTTATACCCACTAAAGGTAGTGGAGTAGTGGGCATTAACATTAGGAAGAGGTTACACTTGTTATACCCTATAAATAGGACACCTTCTTGTATGAATTGAAATACCTTTGAAGAACGTATATCATACAATCTTCTTGTTGTTCTCTTTATATTATTGTTTAAGTTTATAACATGTTATCAGCACGAAGCTTTGCCCGCTATAGAAGATCCATCGTGGTAAGAAAACTTGAACTACTAAAAGATTTTCTTACTGTATACCGTTCATGCAGCTCATGCAATTTTTTTTACTGTGATGTTTTATGGTGTTTATGTTAATGGTTATTGTAGTGATTTATTCAGTTTTTTTAACTGTTGGTGTTATATATATATATTAGCACAAAGTATTTGTTTTCTATTGTCTCTCAATTGAGGTTGTGTGGAGATAAAGTTACTGATGCTCACATGTTAGAAAAAACATTCACTACTTTTCATGCATCGAATATGCTCCTGCAGCAGTAATACAGGGAACAAAATTTTGAAAAATATTCCTAGCTCATTTCATGTCTCTTAGTAGCTGAACAAAATAATGAACTATTGATGAAAAACCGTACTTCTCACCCGACCGGGTCAAAACCATTCCCTGAATCGAATGCAACTTTTAATGGTCGTGGTAGAGGTCGTGGTCGTAGTCGTAGTTATGGTCACGGTCGTGGTCGCGGTAGAGGTCGTGGCTGTGGTAGAAGCTTTGCACCATACCACCAGAAGTGAAAAAATAATGACAAGCCACGTGAAAATGCAAAAGCTGTAAAAGATGGTCCACAGGCTAAGAATCATGATAAGACATGTTATCGATGCAGATCTCAAGGGCATTGGTCTCGTACTTGCCGTACACCAAAACATTTGGTTGATCTTTATCATGCATCCCAGAAGGATAAAGGCAAGGGAAAACAAAGTAATTTTGCAGACTTTGGAACCATAGCAGATAATGATGACACAATCCCCAATCATTTTGATGATTTGGATCTTGAAGATTATCTTATGTCTCCAAGTGTGGATGACAATGGAATCCAGTTTGTGGATGATGTTACAAATAACAATGGTCGGGCATAATTATATAGGATGTCTAGTTATTTTTCGTGATTAGTCGTGTTTTATTAGGATAAGTTTTCATTTAGTTTATGACATCTTAGCCTGCAACTCTGTTTCAGTTTATCTATTAGTATAAATAAAATTTCTTTGTCATTTACATTATAATTTCCATTTATGTGTTGATTCTTTGGAATTAAATTTAATTATGAAAATTGTATATGTTATGCTAGACATATATTCAAGATGAATGATGAGGACATCTGTCTGGTTGACAGTGGAACGATACACACAATTCTTCGTGATCGAAAATATTTTTCGATATTGCGATTGACAAAAGCAAATGTTAGTACAATTTCGGGTACTACATCATTGATTGAGGGCTCTAGAAGAGCAACTATTGTACTACCGAGTGATACACATATATTGATCAATATGGCATTATTTTCTACCAAGTCGAAACGAAACTTGTTGAGTTTCAAAGACATACGTCTTAATGGTTTTCATATTGAAACCATGAATAAGGAAAATATGGAATTTTTATGTATTACATACGAAGACTCAGGCCAGAAGCTTGTAAAAGAACAATTCCCAATTTTCTCATCTTGATTGTATTATGCGACTATACATCCAGTAGAATCTACTATTCTGATGAACCAGAAGTTCAATAATCCAACACTATTCATGTTATGGCATGATCGACTTGGCCATCCGGGATCGGTAATGATGCGTAGAATTGTACAAAACTCACATTGACATCCTTTAAAACATCAAAAGATTCTTTTATCTCGTGATTGTGTGTGTGTTGCTTGCTCACGAGGGAAATTAATCAAGAGGCCATCACCAATGAAGGTTCATGTTGAATCTCCTATATTTTTACAAAGAATATAAGGAGATATTTGTGGACCCATTGATCCCCCTTGTGGACCATTTCGATATTTTATGGTCTTATTGGATGCCTCTTCACGATGGTCTCATGTGAGTTTGCTTTCGACAAGAACAGTAGCATTTGCTAAGCTTCTTACTCAAATTATACGATTAAGAGCACAATTTCCGGATTATCCAATTAAATCTATTCGTCTTGATAATGCTGGTGAATTTACTTCCCAAGTTTTTAATGATTATTGCATGTCGATTGGGATTGATGTTGAGCATTCAGTGGCACATATGCATACTCAAAATGGCCTGGCAGAGTCATTTATAAAACGTTTACAACTGATTGCTAGACCTATGCTCTTAAGATCTTATTTACCCATGACAGCTTGGGGACATGCAATTCTGCATGCATCTGCATTAATACGGCTTAGACGCAGTTCATTTCAACCATATTCACCATTGCAAATGGTATCTGGCCAGCAGCCTAATATTTCACACTTAAAGATTTTTGGTTGTGCAATTTATGTTCCGATTGCTCCACCACAACGGACAAAATTAGGTCCTCAAAGACGTCTAGGCATATATGTGGGTTCTGATTCTCCATCTATTGTGAGATATGTTGAGCCCCTGACGGGTGATTTATTTAAGGCAAAATATGTTGATTGTCATTTTGATGAGAAAGTTTTCCCGCCGTTAAGGGGAGATAAAGTACCATTTCCTGAAGAACAACGTAAAATTACATGGAATGTTCCTTCACTTTCTCATCTTGACCCACAAAAAAATCAATGCGAGCAAGAAATAAGAAGGATAATTCATTTACAAAATGCTGCAAATCAGTTATCTGACGCATTTACTGATAGTCAAAAGATAACAAAATCCCACGTTCCGGCGATGAATACGCCGATTCGGCTTGATGTCTCTGAAAGACATGATAATGGTATACCAAAAGAAAGTCTAAAACGTGGGCGCCCTGTCGGTGCAAAAGATAAAAACCCTCGAAAGAGAAGGGTACAAGTTAATGCTCCCGAAGAGAATACTCCAGAAGAACAAAAAAATTCACAACCTGAAAACGCTATAGAAATTAAACAAGTTACTCCTGAAGAAGCAAGTGAACAAAATTTTGAAGAAATCTCTTTGAATTATGTAAGTTCAGGAAAAAATTGGGATAGACAAAAGGTTATTATTGATCATGTTTTTGCTTATGGTATTTCATGTGAAATCGTAGATGAGGATCTTGAACCGAGATCCATTGAACAATGTCGACACAGAAATGATTGGCCAAAGTAGAAAGATGCAATCCAAGCAGAACTGAAATCATTGGAAAGTCGCAAAGTATTTGGACATGTAGTCCAAACTTCTGAAGGGATAAAACCTATTGGATATAAATGGGTTTTTGTACGAAAACGCAATGAGAAAAATGAGATTGTGCGATACAAGACATGTCTTGTTGCGCAAGGTTTTTCACAAAGACCTGGCCTTGATTATGATGAAACATATTCCCCAGTAATTGATATCATAACATTACGATATCTAATCAGCGTAACAGTTGCTAAAAACCTTGATATGCGGTTAATGGATGTGGTTACCGCATACTTACATGGATTTTTTAGATAATGATATTTATATGAATATCCCTGAAGGATTAAAATTGCCTAAAACATGTGATCAAAAGACACATGGATTATACTCAATCAAATTACAGAGATCCTTGTATGGACTAAAACAATCTGGCAAGATGTGGTATAATTGCCTCAATGATTACCTCATTAAAGAAGGATATGTAAATAATTCAATTTGTCCATGTGTATTTATCAAGAGATCTTAAAATGGGTTCTCTATAATTGCTGTATATGTTGATGATTTGAATCTTGTTGGAACTCCTGAAGAGCTTACTAAAACTGCTAATTATCTCATAAAAGAATTTGAGATGAAAAACCAAATTTTGTCTCGGCCTGCAGATCGAGCATTTGCCTAATGGAATCTTTCTTCATCAATCTACGTATACAGAGAAGATCTTGAAGAGATTTTATATGGATAAAGCTCACCCATTGAGTAGTCCTATGGTAATACGATCATTAGATGTAAAGAAAGATCTATTCCGACCACCAGAAGATAATGAAGAATTATTAGGTCCAGAAGTACCTTATCTTAGTGCTATTGGTGCTTTAATGTATCTTGCAAATTGCTAGAGACCAGATATAGCATTCTCAGTGAATTTATTGGCGAGATATAGCTTTACACCAACACGAAGACATTGGAATGGTGTCAAGCATATTTTACGCTATCTTCGTGGAACAATAGATATGGGTTTATTCTATTCAAAGAATTCTGAGTCACAGTTGATAGGATATGCTGATGCAGGCTATCTATCTGACCCTCATAAGGGAAGATCACAGAGTGGATATGTTTTTACTTGTGGAGGTACAACTATATCATGGAGATCAGTGAAGCAGGCATTAACAGCTACATCTTCCAATCATTCTGAGATTTTAGCATTACATGAAGCGAGTCGTGAATGTGTATCACTAAGGTCGATGATTCAACATATTCAAGAATCATGTGGATTATCTTCACTAAGAAAGACTCCGACGATTTTGTTTGAAGATAATGCTGCATGTATTGCTCAAATTAAGAATGACTACATCAAAAGAGACAGAACGAAGCATATATCATCAAAAAAATTTCTACACTCATGATCTTTAAAAGAATGGCGACATTGATATCCAACAAATAAAATCAAACAAGAATTTTGCTGATTTGTTCACCAAAGCACTACCAACAACTACATTTAGAAAGATGGTCTACAACATTGGAATGCGTCAACTCAAATACCTCTTGTCAGCACCAGGGGGAGTGTGATTACTATACACACTGTACTCTTTTTCTTTCGTCCAAGTTTTTATCCCACGGGGTTTTTCTTGACAAGGTTTTAACGAGGCAGTGTATCACACTTACCAATTTTTATGAATGTGTACTCTTTTTCCTTCGACCAAGTTTTTATCCCACTGGATTTTTCTTGGCAAGGTTTTAACGAGGCATATTCTATAAAATTTGGACATCTAAGGGGGAGTATTGTGAATTATTATGGATGTTAGTGGAGATAGTGGATGCCAAATATTTACACCCACTAAGGATACTGGATGTCCAAATATTTATACCCACTAAAGGTAGTGTAGTAGTGGGCATTAACCTTAGGAAGAGGTTACACTTGTTATACCCTATAAATAGGACACCTTCTTGTATGAATTGAAATATCTTTGAAGAACATATATCATACCATCTTCTTGTTGTTCTCTTTATATTATTGTTTAAGTTTATAACAGTTTACTCAATTACTTCCTCGCCATTCGTATTTTATTCACGTTAATTATTTATACGAATAATTTTGAAACTACACTTAAATTAATAGGTTACATATAAAATGCGGAGAAAATACTTGAACGGACTAAAAAAGAAAACTATCGCTCTCAAGACATAGCTCAGCTGGTACTCGGGTTAGAATATTGCTCAGAAAAATAACTAACCTAAACTGTAAGAGAGTGTAAAAGTAAAACCAGATTGATAGATTGACCAAGATAGAGTATACTAAAACACGAAATCTCTCATATTGTCCTATCTTGGTAAATAACTACTAGAAAACAGTTACTCATTATTCTATAAAATTATCTACCAATTCATATAATTGAGTGACTTTTTACCTTAGATCAGAAGACTTATATCATGTTTACTGTTAGATCAGAAATTTTTATTCTATCATAAATGACGAAATATTTTTACATCCTTTCAATTTCAAAACCATTGTCATTATATTACTATAAATTATTCATCACTTCATAGAAATGCATGATTGTTTGCCATTATATAATGTGAAAATCTGGAGACCTTTTCTTTAGAT
The DNA here is from genome assembly GCA_036186865.1 of Eustoma russellianum. Classification (NCBI taxonomy): domain Eukaryota; kingdom Viridiplantae; phylum Streptophyta; class Magnoliopsida; order Gentianales; family Gentianaceae; genus Eustoma; species Eustoma russellianum. The sequence goes on from AP025055.1 coordinate 11,588,630, forward strand.
CTATGGTTAGAGTTATCAAAAGTGAAAATTCTTTACACAATCTATAGATAGTAAGTCAAGTATTCAAATTGTTACAAACTAACCTATTTTTTGTTGGAAATAATTCAGACAAATTGACTTCTGTACAGCAATGGCCGACCTGAGACGAGATCAGGGTAGACTGGATGGATCTGCTAAGTCAAGACAGTTCAGATACCGCAATTGAGTCTGCGTTCTGAACAGTCAGTCGACCTGTCAATCTCAATTGAGTAACACTTCAGAACCGCTGTTCTGTGCTGTCAGCCTTCCTGCCGAGCTGAACTAGAGTCAGACTGATCAGACAGATCAAATCAGTCCAGTCAGTGAAATTGCATTTGCGTTCTGGGCTAACCACTGACCTGTCGATCTCGGCACCTCAGCACAACAATCGAGAGTTATGCTTTCAGCCACTTCAGCGGAGCATAACCCAACACGGCAGAGCTGCAGAACAACGAATGTCCTCAACCGAACTGCAGAGCTTGGCACAAAGCAGAGCTCTGTAAGACAATGCTTCAGAACAACGAATGTTCTCAGCACAACAGCAGAGCTCAGCACACCAGCAGAGCTCAACACACCAACTCTATACCAGTGCTGCATTCTTCCCACAGACAGCGGAGCTCGGCACACAGCAGAGCTCGACTCGGTAATAACCTTCTTAGCTCAGCATAGCAGAGATCCGAGGTGAGTCCAGGGCTCTGTCCTTAAGACGTTATTGCTCTGGTATATTGTGTCCAACCAGAGGAACAACCTTATCCCAGGATACAACGAAGACCAGTTCAAACGAGTTGCACTACAGCGCTGAACTCTACTAATCTTTAAGAATGTCCTCACCTTCTCGGTATACTGAAATGCAGAAGTATTTTGTGAGTATGAAGATGCAGAGAGTGAGATTGCAGAGAAGTAGGAGAACTCGTGGAATTCTGAGTGTGTTCACTGTGATCAGCTTCGGCCACTATTTATAGGAAAACTCTGAGGTCAGCTGTTAGAGTCGCTCCAATCTCGGCCGTAGGATCAGCTACCGGCTCGGCCTGAACCGTTATCAGATAACCGCACCAGGTGTGCCTCTCAGCCGTCAGATCAACTAACCATTTAATCTGAGCCATCAAGTTATAACAAATTCAAGTCAGCTCGGCCGACTAAATCTGAACTAATTTTTCAAATTTAATCGCCTTCCTATCTCAACAACCTGGTGAGTTTGAAAATAACTTCCTCCCGGGCTGACAAGATCCAAAATGGTGCTATAGGACTCGGCCTGCAGTCCGGCTTGTAGCCCAAGTCCACAACCTGAACCTCTCAGGTCGGCACCTCAGTCCGCTACCTAGGCCACACCCAGGTCCAGGCCGAGCTGAGATAACTTTCCCTTATACTTTGAGCATTAATTTCTCATTCACCTGGTATCGGAATCGAGCGATTAAAAAGCTTACAATTATCTACTCATCGTGTAGATAATTAAGGACTCATTAGTTTCCACTTATCACTAGTGAAAATAATCATAATATTAGCTCAAAGTGCGTTGCTAACCACAGTTTGCAACTTGGCCCAATTACAATATCTTTCTATTTTCTCCAGCAATCCCTCACATGAATGAGAATTAATGCAGGGTGTTTATGTTGACTCTACCGAGAAGTTAGACAAGAAAATGTTGCATCATACAAGGTAGCTTTTGGCTTTGAACCTTTCTTAGTGAAATACTATCGGATCCACTCGGCTAATTAGTGAACTTAATGTCTTGTACTAATCGGCCTTCAGTGTGAACCTATACAACAGTACTCACACAACATTTCCTTTAACACGTTTTGGTTCTCATGATTGCGTTCATTTTGGCCATGAACCGCCTGGTTTCAGAAAGTGTGCTAGAGAACTTTGGCCTTACAAAATCCCCATAGAAGTGGCCACACTTCACACTTACATAGGTGTTTCCTATCAAGAGTATTCTGCCATACCCCACTTCAACATATCAAGATATAGGAACCATTAAAGCCTTAGCTTACGCTCATTCCTCTGCAGAAAACACTTTTATTTGACAAAATGGATAAGTGCTTACTGATCTCCGTAACTTAGTTGTCCCGTTGAACCAAGATTCTGGGATCTCTAGTCAACAATGTTGGGTTACCGTTACAAAGAATCACGCATTATAGGTTTTAGTCCCATTCTATTTGTCAAAATTGACATCCGATCTCTAGGCAAGCCTTTTGTAAGCCGATCCGCAAGATTCTCCTTTGATTTTACATAATCAATGAAAATCACTCTATTCGAGATCAACTGCTTAATGGTATTGTGTCTCCGACGCATGTGTGGAGACTTACCGTTAGAGATGTTGCCTTGGGCTCATCCTATAGCCGACTAGCTATCACAGTGTATGCTAATAGGAGCGATTGACTTAGGCCAGCAGGCACATCTTCCAGGAAATTCCGAAGCCACTCAGCTTCTTCCCCAGCCTTATCAAGTGCTATAAACTCTGGTTCCATCGTGGAGCGAGCTATGCATATTTTCTTCGTGGATTTCCACGACACAGCACCACCACTAACAGCGAATAAATATCCACTCGTGGATTTAGAGTCCTTACTGTCAGACATCCAATTGGCATCACAATAGACTTCCAATAATAGTGGATATCTCGAGTAATGTAATCCAAGATTCATTGTATACTTTAAGTATCTTATTACTCTATTCAGAGCATTCCAATGTTCCTCACTTGGATTACCAGTAAACCTACTCAATTTGTTTACCGAGCACGCTAATTCTGGTCTAGTACAATTCGTTACGTACATCAGACGTCCGATCACTTGTGAATACTCCAATTGAGCCATTGGCTCGCCTCTGTTCTTCCTTAAGTGAGTACTTAAGTCAAGTGGAGTCTTCACTGGTTTCACATCAAGCATATTGAAACGTTTTAGAACAGATTCAATATAGTGAGTTTGTGACAACACAAGTCCTTTGGCTACCCTAGAAATTTTAATCCCTAGAATAACGTTAGCAACTCCCATATCCTTCATGTCAAAGTTCCTCGTCAACATCTTCTTCGTATTTAAGATGATATCTCGAGTACTTTCTATGATTAGCATGTCATCCACATAGAGACATACTATCACATATGTGTTTTGTGTGTTCTTAATGTAGATGCACTTGTCACACTCATTGATCTTGAAACCATTATCTAACATAGCTTGATCAAATTTCAAGTGCCACTATTTGGGCACTTGCTTACGTCCATACAGGGGCTTAACGAGTCTACAAACTTTAGACTCTTGTCCTGGAACCACGAAACCTTCCGGTTGTTCCATATAGATTTCTTCATCTAAATCAACATTCAGAAAAGCAGTCTTCACATCCATCTGGTGGATTTCCAGATTATAGACTGCAGCAATTTCAACTAGAATCCTTATAGACGTGATTCTAGTTACTGGTGAGTAAGTGTCAAGAAAGTCAAAGCGTTCCTTTTGTCAATAGCCTTTTGCTACCAACCTGGCTTTGTACTTTTCGATAGACCCATCCTCTTTCAACTTCTTCTTAAAAATCCACTTGCATCCGAGTGGTTTACTTCCCGGTGGAAGATCAACCAACTCCCAAGTGTGATTCTGAAGAATTGAGTCTATCTCACTGTTTATTGACTCTTTCCAGAATTGAGCTTCTGGAGTTGACATTGTCTCGGAAAAGTTCCTTGGCTCATTTTCTACCATATATGTTAGAAATTCAGGACCAAACGAAGTTGGTATTTTGGCACGCTTGCTTTGACGAATTTTCTCATCACCTTGAGGAGTCGCCTCACGCACTCGCTTACTAGATCTTGTTTCTTCTTCTTGTTTCTTGTCTTTCCTCGGAAAGACATCCTCGAAGAACACTGTGTTCCTTGACTTCATGACAACGTTTTCATGTATGTCAGGAACATCTGATTTGTGCACCAAGAAACGATATGCATTACTGTTTATTGCATATCCGATGAATATGCAATCAACCGTTTTAGGCCCAATTTTAACTTGTCTTGGTTTAGGTACAGCAACCTTAGCCAGACACCCCCACACTTTCAAGTATTTGTAGCTAGTCTTGTAGTCTTTCCCTAGCTCATACATGGTTTCATCCATCTGCTTGGATGGGATTCTATTCAAATGACGTTAGCTGAGAGAACGGCTTCCCCACAAGTTTTGGGGTAAGCCCAAACTTAACAACATGGCATTCATCATTTCTTTCAGAGTTTGGTTTTTGCGTTCCGCAATACCATTCGATTGAGGTGTATATGGTGCAGTCGTTTGATGAATAATGCCATGTTCTGAACAAAATTCATTGAACGATGCATCATATTCGCCACCTCTATCACTAAGAACTGTTTTAATTCGTTTGCTAAGTTGATTATCAACTTCATTTTTATAGTCCTTGAAAGCATCAAGGGCCTCTTCTTCGCTACTTAGCAAGTAGACATAACAGTATCGTGTGCAATCGTCGATAAACGTTACGAAATACTTTTTACCTCCTCTCGATTGCACAATCTTTAAATCACACACATCGGTATGAATTAAATCCAAAGGTTCAATGTTCCTTCTATTGAATGAAATGGGGCCTTTGCCATCTTCGCTTCAACACATATTTGGCATTTCTAATTATCAAAATTTAATTTAGGCAACAAGTCAAGATTAACCATACGTTGTAATGACTTATAATTCACACGTCCCAAACGAAAATGTCATAAATAAGAAGATTCAAGCATGTAAACAGAAGAGGAAGCATTCTCATTAGCCTCTGCGGGCAAATCTTTCTTTGGTACAATAGTGATAACACTTAATTTGAATATCCTATTTGTCTAGTACCCCTTCTCCAAATACATGCCATTTTTCCAAAGAATAACTTTATTGGACTCTAACAATAGTCTAAAGCCATGCATGACTAGTTTAGATCCAGATACTAAATTCTTCTGAATGTCGGGGACGTGCAGCACATTCTGCAGAGTCAGATGCTTCCTCGAGGTCAGCTTCAGAACAACTTTGCCCTTGCCTTCAATCTTCGAAGAGGCCGAGTTCCCCATATAAAGTTGTTCATTGTTCCTGGTCTTGTACTATGTGAACATCTCTCTGCTGGAGCAGACATGTCTAGTGGCGCCAGTATCAAGCCACCATTCACACATGTTTCCCACATCATTGCACTCTGAGACCACCGTACAGAGGTTCATATCATCCATGGCATCGACTATATTGGCCTTTGCCTTGGTCTGCTTCTTCTTGGGCTTTTTGCACTCATTGCTGACATGCCTCTGAATACCATAGTTGTAACATTTTCCGATGAACTTCTTGGCTATCTGCTTGCCTTTCTTGTTCACCCTGAGTTGGCCTCACTTTTTCTTGGCCTCTGCAACATGGGCCTTGGCCTGACCAGCACTCGTCTGTGGCTTTCGTTCAGATATGTGATTGTTTTCTTCTATGCAGAGTCGAACAATCAGATCTTCCAATGTCATCTCCTTTCACTTGTGTTTGAGATAGCTTCTTGAATTCCATCCACGAAAGAGGAAGCTTCTCAATCACCGCATCCACCACAAAAGATTCACTGAGCAACATGCCCTCCTCTTCCATCTCGGCTACCAACGTCTGAAGTTCCTCAACTTGAGAAACAACAGTGCGAGAATCAGACATTTTGAAATCCAGGAATTTGTCAACAATAAATTTCTTAGTGCTAGCATCTTCCGTACATTATTTCTTTTCCAAAACCTGCCATAGAGACTTTGCGGTTTTGCACATGCAGTACAAACCGTACAAGGAGTTGTCCAAACACCCCAAAATATGGCTGAGACAAACATAATTGTTGAAGTTCCAGCCTTCAACAAAGTGTTTGTATTCCATAGATTGAGTCTGGTCCTCCATAGAGCCCCCCATTGGCAAGTCCTTGGTTAGGAACGAGGCCAATCCTAAGGCAGTCAAGAAGAACAACATCTTTTGCTGCAAACGTTTGAAGAAGCTCCCACTAAACTTCTCTGGTTTCTTCACCCGGGCCACGGCAGGACCCTGTGTAGGAACATTCTTTGGCACCCCGGCATTTGGTGCCATAAGAGCAAAGCTGTGCATGTCTGTGCCTTGAATTGAGTTTGAACTCGTGTTCTCCATTTAGTATCTGATAACCAGAAACACACAAAAATCAGTACAGAATCAAAACCGAATAACGTCTTAAGAATTGTTGGAAATAATTCATACAAATTGACTTCTGTACAGTAATGGCCGACCTGAGCCAAAATAAGGGTAGACTGGATGGATCTGCTAAGTCAAGGCAGTTCAGATATCGTAATTGAGTCTGCATTCTGAACAGTCAGCCAACCTGTCGATCTGAATTGAGCAACACTTCAAAATTGCTGTTCTATGTAGGATCTGCAAGGCACAACTAGAAGGGGGGGAGGTTGAATAGGTGGTGCGGAAAGTGTGGTTTTTAAAATTTGTTTAAACCTAAACAACTCAACTTCTGAAAACAGATTCTGTTTTCAGGACCAGTTTTAAAACATTTTTAAAACCAGGTTACAGGTCTTAAAAAATTCTGCAATTTGGAGAGAACTTAGACTCAGATGTTATGAGTATCTCCTAAAAATGTCAGATTAAAATTCAACCTCTAACCCCTTGAAAAATCGTTGGTGGTCAGATTGCGCAAATCTGCCAGAACCGATACACTGATTTGAAAACTTAATTCCTATTTGTAAACAACTCCAAATGCTATGAGAATTTAACCACTAACCCCTTATATGTTATATTTAAATGGGTTGAAACAGTTTTGAAAAATTCTTTTGGGAAGTTAGTCAAATACGATCAAAGTCTCAACCTTTGCAAGCCTGAAAATCAGACTGCACTAGTCTCAGAACTTTGGATGTTTGAATGACTTATACTTGTCCAAAAGGGTTGAAACTTGCGCCAGAAGGACCCTAGAACGTGTGGTTATATTTTCTGAAAGTTTCGTGCTTTTTGAAATTCGTTTACTATTTTTACGAACATGATTAAAAACAGTAAACAGTGCTAAAACAGAAAATCAGTGCTGAAAGTAAATGACACCAAGAATTTTATACTGGTTCGGTTATCAACAACCTACTCCAGTCTTCAAGAAACACCTTCCTTGGTTCAAACTAATCACACAACTCAAAAACACCTTACCAGAGGGTTGATGAAGTTACACCTAACTCCAACCCTTTACAAACCTTGTACGGTGAATACAATTTGCACGAACACCACCACCTTGCAAGAATGAAGATTGATCACACCTTGATCAATCTTTTACAAAGATAAAGAGTATGTGGTGGTATGGTACAAGCCTATTCAAGGATAAGAATATAAGTACAATAGGCTTTCAAGAAGAAAGAAAGAAAGAGAATGTAGAAGAAGAAGGCTAGAACACTTTTGATCCTTGAACTTGCAACTCTTGTTCTTGTTTTTGTTTTGCTCTTCTTTTTCTCCTTTTAATTGGTTTGGCCGCCCCCTTGTAGATCCTTCTCCGATTGAAAATTATCTTCTAAGTCCTTGGGAGAATGTAAGACATCATTGTGACATGGTCTTGCTTACTTGTCACCTTCTCATTGGATGATCACTTAAGCTTTGCTTACTTGCTACTTCATGATTGGTTGGATGTTGTCATCATTGATGACTTGGAAAAATCTGAGAATAACACTTTAAACATGTTCCACAATCATCACAAAATAATTTCCATAAATCATAAGATTATCACATAAAGTTAAGCAAGATAACATCTCACAAAATTGGGTAAGAAATTCGGCCATAAACATGTCTTGCACATGCTGAAATTTCAACATGTGTAACATCCACTCTTTCTTCAAAATGTTGCCTATTTTGTATTGTTTTAATTCAAGAATTCAATCAACATTTAGTATACAATATTCTCATCATGTATTGAATAAAATTTAACAACCATGTGGCCTATATTTCGGCCATATACATTACACACATGCTGAATTTTTCAGCATGTGTGATATTCAAAAATATCACTTTCTTTATACCATAAAATATTCAAAACACTTCAAAATTGCCTCCCAATTAATTCACTTAATTCAAGAAGTAAAATATGCCTCATTTACTTGATAAAATTCGGCCACCCTTAAACTCACATGCTGAAATTTTCAGCATGTGTTTCAAATGAGACAAGGTTTGAAATCTTACCATTTGTAGCTTCTCTCTTTAATTCACCAACATTGTATGATTGATCCTTGACCAATCAATGTGCCAACAAGGCTCCAAATAAGCTCCATCTTGGCTGTTATAGGCGTTGGTAATATGTTTGACATGTGCTGAATATTATTTTTGCTAACTTTGTAAAATAGTGCACATTTAATAATACACACATGTTATATTCCAATCAGCCCTTAATTTAATTTTCTAGAATACTTTAAGATGTATAACATATGTAAAAGTGTCTAGATACGTGTCACATGATGTACCAAAAACGTTCCATGTGTTCTGTGCGTAGAAAACCGAATTTTCGATATTTATCGATTACCCGATTATTCTCTAATTTAAATTCCAACTTTTGCACATGCTATATATATTATGTTATACATAATATATATAATATATACTTTAAATCTCAGCACTTGGCTGGTCTAAAGTGGTACCATTAACATGTGACAAAATTAAACTTGGAATCTTCACATTTTGGCCTTAATGTGGGGTGATTTGTGTGTGCCAACATGGAAAGTATTTTTGGCTGAATTTTTCATGTAACCCACGAAATGTTTATGGAATTTTGAAGTATAGGGGCTGGCCATTTATTTATGGCAAGTACGTGACACGTTGGCGAAGTTTCGGTATTCGCCCGATACGACAATTTTCGGTTTATAACCTTTTATCGTGTCGTATTTGATTTGTCATCACCATATCTTATATCATATGATATAAGACCTTAATATACTCATAAATATGAGTTAAGTATAGTGGTGTGACGTTAACGTACATACGTAAAATATATAACGTGTCGGTAGTACGTTAGAATACATGTGTATGTGCCTTTTTCAAAAAATCTGAAAATATATGTAATATATGTATATGTGGCGTGTATAATTAAGAGGGGAGGAGGAGAAAACTTTCCTTCCTTAGCTTTGTTGCCTTTGTGCCTTTTCCAAATGTGGCTTCCTTTAATGAACTACTTAGTTTAATAAACTAAGTACTTCACTTAATGAACTAGTTTAATTCATTAATAGTGGCACCTGAAAATAGTATAAACACAATAAATGTTTGCCATATGATGTAAGCTTTAACGCTTCATGTCTCGTTAGTCCGGCAACATTATATATAAGCTAAATAAGGCAAGTAATAGCAATGTATCATGCATACATGTATATCTTATGCACGTTTTATCTTATGCTTGTTTTTGTGCACATTTAAATCATGTATTTGAAAATCACTCAAACCCCTTTTTCTCTACATTCTGTGCTGTCAACCTTCCAACCGAGCTGAACTAGAGTCAAACTGATCAGACAGACCAAATCAGTCCAGTAGGCGCAGTTGTATTTGCGTTCTGGACTGACTACTGACCTGCCGATCTCAGCACCTCAGCACAATAATCGAGAGTTGTGCTTTCAGCCGCTTCAGCTGAGCAGAGCCAGCACGACAGAGCTGTAGAACAAACGAATGTCCTCAGCCGAACTGAGAGCTTGACACAAAGCAGAGCTCAGTAAGACAATGCTTCAGAATAACAAATGTTCTCAGCACAACAGCAGAGCTCGGCACAAAGCAGAGCTCATCACACCAATAGTATACTAGTGCTACGTTCTTCCCGCAGACAGCGGAGCTCTTCACACAACAGAGCTCGGCTCGGTAATAACCTTCTCAGCTCAGCAGAGCAGAGATCCGAGGTGAGTCCAGGACTCTGTCCTTACGATGTTATTGCTCCGGTATATTGTGTCCAACCAGAGGAGAAATTGTCTCCCAGGATACAACGGAGACCAGTTCAGACGAGCTGCACTGCAGTGCTGAACTCTACAAACCTTTAAGAATGTCCTCACATTCTCGGTATACTGAAATGCAGAAGTATTTTGTGAGTATGAAGATGCAGAGAGGGTGATTGCAGAGAAGTAGGAGAATTCGTGGAATTCTGAGTGTGTTCACTGTGATCAGCTTCGGCCACTATTTATAGGGAAACTTTGAGGTCATCTGTTAGAGTCGCTTCAATCTCGGCCGTAGGATCAGCTACCGGCTCGGCCTGAACCGTTGGATCAGATAACCGCACCAGGTCTGCCTCTCAGCCGTCACATCAACTAACCGTTCAATCTGAGCCGACAGATCATAACAAATTCAGGTTAGCTCGGCCGACTAAATTTGAACTGCTTTTTCAAATTTAATCGCCATCCTATCTCAACAACCTGGCGAGTTTGAAAATAACTTCCTCCCGGTCTGATAAGATCTGACATGGTGCTACAGGAGTCGGCCTGCAGTCTGTAGCCCGCAGTCTAGCTTGTAGCCCAGTCCACAACCTGAACCTCTCAGGTCGGCAGCTCAGTCTGCTACCTAGGCCCATGCTCAGGTCCGGGCCGAGCTGGGCTGACTTTTTTCTATACTTTGAGCATTAATTTTTCATTCACCGATATCGGAATCGAGTGATTAAAAAGCTTACAATTATCTACTCATCGTGTAGATAATTAAGGACTCATTAGTTTCTACTTATCACTAGTGAAACTAATCATAATATTAGCTCAAAGTGCGTTACTAACCACAGTTTGCAACTTGACCCAGTTACAATATCTTTCCATTTTCTCCAACACTTTCTTTATCCCATTTTCCAAGTTTGCATTGTTTTTTTTGTGTGGACAATTTAGGTTTAGGCTATTAAAGTTTGACTATTATAGAAAATGATTTAATAGTTTAAAAATTACTATAAAGAGCACATGGAAAACAAAAAGATTAGGGAGAATGACAAAAAAACTCTTCTCAATAGCCAATTTTAATATGATCAATAAGTAAATCTTAATGGTTACTCACCAACCAATTCAATTGAAAACGTAACAATATGAGCAGACTCCGTGCTTTACACATTCATCACTACCTAATGTCATATTCTCAATGTTATTAGTTAATGAGTGTCTAATAGTTCTTCATTGACTATTGTAAAACTTGATCTTCTAGATAATTTAGAAACTTTAGATTGCCATAAATACTAATTTAATAACTATTACTTATTTTTTCTAAAAAGAAAATCAACATTATCAAATTAAGATTATTTTTCCAGTGAATTACGACAATAGATTCTTCCAGTATTCACAATTTAGAATTGAAATATTTTCTTATGATATTCACGAAGTTCTTTTTACACTCGCTTAAGGTGAAATTTTTATGTATATTCATTTCTTATAGTGTGTGTATGTATGTGTGTGTGTATATATATATATTATCCAAAGATTTAGATTTTATTGACTGAAGTCTCATTTATGGCTGAGGAACACCATATTACATATTACAAGAAACCATCATCATATGCAAAATGTGAATGTAAAGCCTTGAGAATCTGTAATCTCCAATCATATATGATATGCCGCATTAAAACCTTGCCAAGTAAAACCATCCTTGTGGATAAAACCTTGGCGAAGGCAAAAAGCATACATATTTATATGATGAGATTCTCTATCTAACTTGTGCTTACAAAATAGAAAACAAAGTAAACCAAAAGTCAACGATGAGAAAATGTAATGAGATATTGAGTTGATATATCTCCAAAGAAATCGGCGTCGCCCATCACTTGTTGCTCCATCCCACTCTGCAGCGTGCCAATTAAACCAACTCTCAGAAGACCTCCTCCATTGTTTCCCAAGCAATAGTATGCAAACGACAAAAAAGAGAATAAGCAGCAGGCTACATAAGATACTAGAAGATAGATAAATCCCATTTAACGAAAATGTACTACCTGTGTTGTATGTATCCAAAGATACAGACAACCAGGAATGTAGTGGAAAATATCACTTCAGCTTTAGAAACATGTTATAATCGTATAAATATGTAGGAAGCATGCGTACTCGGGTTGTCCATATCAAGCTATGATATAGGCAACAAGCAAGAAACAAGATGTTATCCACGTCGCAGATTTGGGATGAAGTCAGTCTTAACAGTAGCACGAACTAGAGGAGGAAGATCCAATAATTGTGAGAATTCAGTAAGAGTCCGGCATATTTGACCATGCTGAGCCAAGTAATGCGCTGACTTGTTGACCTCCCATGGAATATATGACAACGTAAAGGATTGTGCATACAATAGATCATGTAATATACGAGCCAAAGTAGATCGATGCCGATTAACTTTCGCCAAAACCCTTTGCGCATCCACTTCAACGTCCATGCGAAAACCATATCTTGCAAAATATAATACTGCTATCGCCGTATCCTGTAACTCTGCTTGCTCAGGGGTCGAAACGGGCAAGGGAAACGAGATAGCCCCGATAAATACACTGCAACTATCTTGTAGTATTGCACCAGCCGCCACTGAAATCCGTCCATGTGCCGAATCTATATTTAATTTGTGTCATCCAGAAGGTGGAAGAGTCCAGTGAACCACCCTACAACGAGGAGATGGCATGACTGGAATGAGACCTTCTTGGACCAGAGTAGCAGCCGGTAAACATATACTTCTTCCTTTATGATCCAGTGCCCATTCATAAACCGGTTGTCGAATATGTTCAAAAACATATCGACGTGACCACTGACTGTCTCCAAATACAATAGATGTGTAAGCTTTCCATACTTCCCACATGATGATACTCGGTACTATAATGCGGAGTTGCCCCTTAAGTGATTTAGCCTGAGTGGATATATACCATTGAAATAATAAGGGGCAAATAGTTGCTGCAGTCATCAATGGGCCATCAAGACAACAACTAAAATATTTCCATATATATGATACCTCAGGACATGTAAGAAAATTTAATCACTTGTAACTTCATCCAGTAAACAAAAGGGGCATTGTGTAGGACACACCGCAACAAATCTTGCTAATGACTGTGGAAGAGGTAATGCATCATGATAAAATCTCCATAGAAACAGTCATATGTTTGGTCAGCTGAGTTTGTGCCAGACAAATTTATGAGAGAACAAATGAGCCCCAACAGTTCTAATCTAATTATAAGCAACCCTTAGATTGAATTGCTGATCCGGCATGCCTGTCCAACTGAGAGAATCCGCATCACTAGTGGAATGAGAGGCACGTATAGGATGAACCTGACATATACGCTTCTATATAGGAGAGTCCATAATTCTGGGACAAAATCTGTCCCCCCATATTTGGAATGTAGGTAAGATTTGATGAATGTGTTTTGAGTATGATATCGCCACCATAATCGACATGAATATAATGTCTACAAATCCTCCAGACATCGAAGAGATATATCCCTAAGTATTTAATTGGCAAGGAGAATGCATTCATATGTATTGATCGCTCCATTCTACGGATCTGAGCGGTGCAAGATATGCCGGAGGAACTAATTGAATTTTTTTTTTGAAATTAACAGCCTATCCTGAAGCAATCTGATATAGCTGCAAAAATTCTCAAAACCGCTTGAGATTTTTCAAGCTCTCATTTATAAAAACCAGCAAATCATCCGCAAATGCAAGATGAGATAGACATAGTCGCGCTCTTCCTACATTATAAGACTGAATAACTCCTTATAAGATCAAATGATTCAATCCCCTTGAAAATGCTTCCGAAGCGAGAATAAATAAAAGAGGAGACAACGGGTCACCCTGTTTGACCCCATGAGTGGGCTAGAAAAATCCAGTGGGAATGCCGTTAATGAGAATAGAGATGTAAGTACCTTTCAAATGATTAAAGATCAAGTTGATAAACCGAGAGTAGAAGCCAAAACAGTGAAGAAGATGTGTCAAGAATTGTCAATTTACACGGTCAAACGCCTTCATCATATCAAGCTTGATCATAACATTAGAACCCTGGATTTTTTTGTCTAAAAGATGTGTCATCTCCTTCGCCATCACTACATGATCTGAAATATCTCTTCCTTTTAAAAACCCACCTTGTTCTGCCGAAATCACCCTGAATAACATCGGCTGCAATCTTGTGGCAATAATTCGAGTGGCCACTTTTGAAACAAAATTTGCAAGACTAATGGACCGGAAATCTGAGAACTTATGAGGCACAGCTACTTTAGGAATGAGAGCAATCAAAGAGCTACCCATGACACACGGCAACGGAAGCCCCATGAAGAATGCTTGCATAGCCTTGACTACATCAACGTCAATCATATGCCAGAATGAACGGAAAAAACTGTCTATTATATCCATCCGGTCCTGGAGCATTATTAGGGTCTAGTGACCACACCGCATCCTTACCTCTCACAGCTGAGGTAATGCTAGCAACTTGTTATTGTCTTCCGCTGTAATCATTGCAAGAATAATATTCAAAAGCGTATCTTCATTAGCAACAGGCTTTGCAGAGAAAAGTTTTGTATAGAAGGATACTGCTTCCTGCTGAATAGTGGCAGGTGTATCACATAAAACTCCCTCCTCGGTATAGATAGCAATAATGGTCTGCCTATGATGACGATCCTTCACAATATTATGAAAATAGGATGTATTTGCATCCCCAGCTCTCAACCACTTCGACCGGCTCGTCGCTTCAAAACAATAATTCATGTCTCGCCGCAATCTTGTGCTGGGCTTGGGCTGTATGATATGCTGCTGGATTTTCTGATGATGGGTGCTGATCAAACAATCTCCCAAAATGTACTGCTTCTTGCTCCGCAACTCAACTTATCGAAAACATTTCCAAAACAGCTGTATTCTATGCATGCAATCTCTCTTTAAAGAATGCAGCTTATCATACAAACCTCTCATGCCTCCTCTAGTGGAATATGACTCCCATTGCTTGCACAAAGGGAATGAAATCGGCGTGATCTAATCAAACATTAAGAAATCGAAAAAGACCTTGGTCCCTGCTCTGCTGCTACACACATCGCAGTAATATATATATATATATATATATATGTATGTATATGTATATTTATATATATATATATACACATATATATATATAAATATACATATACATACATATATATATATATATATATATATATATATATATAACAGAGGCCGCGCGAACGCATGCCTCCACTTCCACAAATTATGACATAGGTTCTGCTTCTTGAGCAGACCTTAGGCAGACGCCCCTCCAAGGTGCATTATATATCTCACAACGTATATATGTGTGTGTGTGTGTGTCTATATATATATATATATGTAGATATATGCATATGTAGATATGTGTGCGCGCGTATATATGCATATGTAATGCATATATATATATACATATATATGTGTGTGTGTGTATGCGCGCGCGTATATACGCATACACATATGCACCTACATGATATATACACATACACATATATGTACAAACACACGCGCAGCGACACAGATATACACACACGTGTGTGTTTGTGTGGATACTTATATATATAATACACACATATGTTAGGTATGGATACGTATACACATAAATCTGCATGCATTATCTGTGTGTGCATGGTAAGAAAATTAATTTTTAATGCACTATTGAAGTAGTTCAGTAAAGAAAATAATCTTAATCCAATAAAGTGGATTTCACTTTAGAAAAAAATACGTAATCGTTATTAAAGTAGTATTTATGGCAATCTAAAGAGTACAAATTATTTAACCGGGTCTTTTGTCCTCTCTAATATTTCGTTTCTCCGTATCCTTTATAATGATTATTAAACTATTACACCCTCTTTATAATATTGAATCTTTAGTGATCTAAACCCAAAATTTTCCCGTTCGTTTTCAGTTTTTTCAGACGTTTCATAAAATATGTCTATAAGAGGTCAATGGTAAAAGAACATGAGTTATTTTAATAGTTTTGTCATTTAGAATACACATTTCATTAAACAAAAATAAAGTAACCTGTGAGGAACAAAACAAAAAAGTATATATAATAAATCTACAACCAGCTTTAATAAACTTCATCTAATTTTACAAAATGGCATATTTTGGAACGAAAGATCTAATAGTCAAACCCTGTGACGCATTCATGCAATTCCGAAAATCAGATACCCGTTTTCACGACATAATTCAGTTGATATTCGGAATAAAACATTACAGTAGAATATTAAGGTTCGAACATCGGTCATACAAAGTGGAGTATTTCACTTTTGTCTGGGTCAATACTGACCAAAGGTCATACCATCTACCGCTCAATTAGACAAAGAGGTTGCTGTTCCAATTTGCAGTAAACATCTTATTTGGAATTCGTTAGAAAAATCTTATCATTCTAGAAGAACGGTAGACTCTTAATTTGATCATTCACTAATCTTTTCAGACTGGACTGTTGGGACTTTTAAGACCAAGTATTTGGGCTTTTTGCCGTTGAAAATAAGGGAGCCATCATAACCTATAAACTCTAAATGCGAAATGTTGGGATTAATTCGAATACGTGTGATGCGCAGCACGTTGATAAAGTTTTATACGAATTAATCATAAGACGGACGTTATGTATGATAATATTATATGTCACATATGTCACGTAACAATATTAATTGTTACGTAAAACATCCACACGTTAAGTGATCATCGGGTATACTCGTGGATGTATAGTGTGGTCTAAATGGAAACCCCGAATATGTAGACAGTCATATGGTCAGAGACCGCGATGGATGGGCTCAAAGTGCAACGACCATAAAGTTACGACATCTGGTCCCCGAGGGGCGACAACCCACGTGTGGCTAGTAGATAATTATTGGCACAATAATTAAATATTAAAGAAGATAAGGTTGGGTTTTAAATTTATATTTAAATTTGAATTCAAATTTAAATTTGAATTTAAGTTTAAATTTACGTTTAAATTTAAGTCCTAACCTATCAGATCCTTCCATCCCCCCTCTATATAAAGGAGGAGGCT
>AP025055.1:11611452-11790553 GCA_036186865.1 Eustoma russellianum
GTGTGATGCGCAGCACGTTGATAAGGTTTATACGAATTAATCATAAGGTGGACGTTATGTATGATAATATTATATGTCACATATGTCACGTAACAATATTAATTGTTACGTAAAACATCCACACGTTAAGTGATCATCGGGTATACTCGTGGATGTATAGTGTGGTCTAAATGGAAATCCCGAATATGTAGACAGTCATATGGTCAGAGACCGCGATGGATGGGCTCAAAGTGCAACGACCATAAAGTTACGACATCTGGTCCCCGAGGGGCGACAACCCACGTGTGGCTAGTAGATAATTATTGGCACAATAATTAAATATTAAAGAAGATAAGGTTGGGTTTTAAATTCATATTTAAATTTGAATTCAGATTTAAATTTGAATTTAAGTTTGAATTTACGTTTAATTTAAATCCTAACATATCAGATCCTTCCATCCCCCTCTATATAAAGGAGGAGGCTTCACCTCCTCAGATCATCAAAAAATAAAAAGGAAATAGACGCATACAGACTAAAGAAAAGCGCATATTACAGTATATTAGAGGGAAGGTGTGCCAAATTTTGTATAAAGTTCACACTGCCTAGCCTCTCGATCGGGTAAAGAAGTGAATTGTTGATTCCATTCAAGGGGTATATCAGCAATTGGTGGAAGGTCGTGAATCCTTGGATCACGCCAGATTCTTCATCAGCCGGAGCACTTGCAGCGTACGTATTCAGATTAACAACAGCAATGGAGCAAGGTATATTTTTCGCATTTTTGTTACTTTGTCCATTGATTCGATTAAACGGTCCTATTCAGGAGTTTATTAAATTAAATCTAAACACGAAATAATAAAACTTACGTCTTCCCATTCATTGCCTCTGAATAAACACTACAAACCAAGGCAAGGTTACTTGAAACGGTATTCAATAATTAAATACGCTGGAGGTATACTTCTTTAGCTTGTTAGAAGGATTGGGGGTTCGATGACTTGGGATACGGAACGCTATAACGAAACGTGTAGCTAAAATAAAGATTATCAGCATACTCATTTAATTATTTTCTACATACAACAAAATATTTAATATTGGGTATTTTAATTTAAGTACTTTATATTGATAATGACTTAAATTACTTTCAAATTTTGATTCTGTATAGATCTATCACTTACGATTGATATTTAATCTTTAACATTTTCTATTTTTTCCTGAATCAAATAAAGGTTGTATTTGAATTTTTAGAATTATTATTGAATTTCAATTGCATTAAGAGTACATCTTCTATAGGTCGAACATTTCTTGGTTGAAAAATATGAAATCCCTCGTCTAGGCCCACTGTCCCAGCCACATGAGTTCTGTGAAGGATGCAAATCAGGTGCTCAGCAGTCTCCTAGGTTGGTGATGGTGAGGCTACACACGAGACAGAAGTGGAACAGATGGTGATGGTGAGGCTACACACGAGACATAAGTAGAGCAGTTGGTGATGCTGCACACGAAGGAGAAGTGGAGCAATTGCCTCTGCAGACTATCAGAAATAGAACATCCACGCTTCAACTGTCCGGATTTGTAGAGTTGCTTTTTTGGTAATAATTTTCAACACGATTATAAGCTGGACTAAAACCGGCGAGCAAACATTTCTTGGTTTCTCTGTCGTAGGTAGACAACTCCTAATATATTAAAAAGATATATATTTCCAAGAAAAAGAACATGGCTCTCTCTCCTCGTTTCTTCTTGGTTACTTATCTTCTGCATATTCGTTTGGTCGTCGCTGCAATCGCCGGAGTACAAGAAGCGGATTCCTTCTCCTCCCATTGCAGCCATACAAAACATCATGTTCAACTCTTCCTTCAAGATTCACAGGCTAGGAGATGTTGCTCGACTTCAAATCGTCGTTCTATTTTCTTCTCCGGGATCGGTAAAAACCTACGGAAGAAATCTGGTAACCTAGCTACAAACCCCATCATCTCAACCTTTTGATTCCATCCAATGCTATAACATTAATAGTCTACTCACTATTAGATTACACAAGTCTCAAAATACTAACATATGTGGAGGCTACTAGCCTCTACATGACCATAGCAAAATAATACAACATTAAAAATCATACAAGTTCACAAAACGTAACCTGAATAGGATCATATGCTTTAATAATGCCCACTCATGTGAAAATTGTTAGAATATAAAATAAGATGTTTTAAAAGAGTTAAAAAAGGTATTTTACACTTGGAATTTGAAGCAAAATGAGAAAGACACATTGTGATCTCTCATATAGATCGATCGATGTATACATCAATCTCTCAATGAGAGACATTGATTGATCTATGTTGGAATTGTCCAAGATTGAAACCTTACTATCCAACATCGATCATTCAAGTTGGAAAACATCGATAGATCGATGTGACATCAGTATCTTAGGTTAGAGACATCGATCGATCGATGTAGTAAAGGTTCAAAGTCAAAAATTATTAGAAGACATCGATCTCTCAAAATCTGAGACATCTTTCGATGTATACATCAGTTTCTCAGAAGAGACATCGATCGATCTATGTACATAAAGAATAAAACTGAAACCTTACTGGAAGACATCAATCTCTCAGCAATGGGACATCGATCGATGTACACGTCAGTCTATCATGGAAGAGACATCAATCGATCGATGTATGATATATGCAAAACTAGAACCTTACTGGAGGACATCGATCTCTCAACGCTGACACATCGACCGATCGATGTCATCCATGATTCAAATTTTTATGACCGTTGGAACAAAATCTAATGGAGATCTAATCAATCCATAGGGTGACTAAAGGCCATTTGGACATTGTCAAGACTTATGATTGAATTGAAGACTTGGAGAGGCTGCAAAAACATGGCATACACCTCTTATAAATTGAAGAAGCTCATACGAGGGCAACACACACTTTCATCCTCTTCGAGCTTCAATTTTCATTGTTGTAAATTTCTCTCGTTTGTGCAAAAGTGTTTAAAGCTTGTTAAGCTCTTATTGCTTGTTCATTGTTGTAATTTGAGAAAGTGCAAAAGTTGTTGTAGTTGCACAAAGTTGTTTTGTGCAAGAAGTTGTTGTGGTTGCTTACACTAAAGTGCTAGTGTAAGTATTGCTATTGTTGTTCTTATTAATAGTAATAAGAAGAGTTGCTGTTGAAAATCCACTTTGGAAACAAAGTGGTAGTGGAGTAGAATCATTTACGATTCAACCACTTTATATCAGATGTATTATTTCATTATCTCTCATCTCCCTTCTTTACTTTGATTTGAAGTTCATTTGAGTTGGAGATAGACAAAAACGAGAAAATTCCAAAAATTCGCCCAACACTATATTCAACCCCCTTTAGAGTGACTATCAAGGACCTAACAATTGGTATCAGAGCCTAACCTTGATTGCTTGCCTAATCTTTGCAAGTATCAAGATTAAAGATCATGACAATGACAACCTCTTCATCTTACACCTCAACTTCCAAACCAACCGCATTATTCTCAGCCTCCAACACCAAAGCTCCTTAATTTGATGCTCATAACTATTCTCTGTGGAAGTTTAGAATGACAAATCATTTGAAAGGTTGTGGATTTGATATATGAAGAGCTGTTGTCAAAGGAATTAAAGTTTCTATGATCACCAACTCAAAGAAGAGTCTATGTTCAAAGATGAGGATGACTACACCGGCGAAGAAAAGATGAACTTCGTCGTAAACGGAAAAACATTCGATATTCTCTCAAGTGCTCTAACCACCATTGAGCTCATAAGACTTCAAGGTCTTGAAATAGTCCATGAAGCATGGAAAAGGATGAAAATGATACATGAAGAGACTGAGTAAGTAAGAATGGCGAAAAGACTTATGCTTATGAAGGAATATGAAATATTTGGTATGTAGAGTGACGAAAAGATTGAGGAGACAATCGACCGATTCACTCAAATAGTGAATCAACTCTCCATGGTTGACAAGAAAATCTCAAATGAAGATCTTATCTCAAACTTCTCAACTCTTTGCGAAGAGAATGGACGCCCAAAGTGACCGCCATCATCGAATCCAAAAATCTCAAGACTCTTACCCTTGATGAGCTTTCCGATAATCTACTCATTCATGAAACTCTTATTGATGAGCAAAATAGGATGAATCCTATTAAGCCCACACATGCATCACACAGAGGATTGGTGATAGAATCCGATGAGTCGGATGAGGAATTTGCTCCTCTAGTTAGAAAATTTAGAAGAGTAGCTACAAGGAAAAAGTCTCAAGTAAGAAAGTTTTTCGAGAAACCACCTAAGGACAAAAGAATCAAGTGAAATTGCTATAGGTGTGGTCGATTGGTCATTTCATCGCTAATTGCCATGTCAAGGAGCCGCAAAAGCAAGAAAAGAAAGTTTCTACTAAAAAAAGAAAGCTTTAAATGCGGAAGTAACCACAAGAGATGATATTCTTTCCGAATCGGAAGGAGAAGCAAGTGAAGACAAGGATGTTGGTATGTTGCAAAACTTGAAAATCCAAAGGCACAACACACTTGTCTCATAGCAATCGATAATGATTTTGAGGTAAACTCTAATTCTTCTAATGTTAATTTACAAGATGAAATAGTGGATTTACAAGATGATTTTGAAAAAATAAATTTAAAATACAAACACTTGAAGAAAGAATTTAAAAAATGCATATTAGAAAATAAGAGCTTGCATGATAATAACATTTTGATCTATCAAGAGCATGATATCATACTTACCATGAATAAGACCGTAACTTTAGAAATATGGAGATTAGGAAGGAATGTAATAAATTAAGAATGGACTTAAAAAAATAACATCATCATCATCATCATTTCTTGGTAACCAAAGGATAGGAAATGACAACTCCGGCTTAGGATTCAAGTCCTCATACTCTACTATTGAACCCAAGTTATTAAGCCAAAGGAAAAAGTCAAATAATAAAAAACTTAAAATGGTTCATCTCTCATAAACATAAAAGCACAAAACTAAAGCATGTGCCTACTTGTTTTCATTGTAACAAGGTAGGACATATAAAAAGTGCATGTAGAGCTAGATTTGGTAACATGTATATTTGGAAGCTAAGGCTCGACAAGCTAACCCGAAAAGACCCAACCATCAAAGGGTACCAGTGTATAAACCTCATGGTTTTGTAGGCTCTCAAGATAAATGGAGTAGCCGAAGAAGAATGAACCAAATGACTCATGGACCGCGGATGTTCCACACATATGACTGGAGACAAGACTTTATTCACCCATCTCAAGCTCCAAGATGGTGGAACGGTGTATTTTGAAAATGGAAGAGCCAAAATCCTTGAGCATGGAGAAATTGGTAACTCTTCTTTTACTATTAATAGTGTATTATATGTAGAAGAGCTTAAGTATAATTTGATAAGTGTTAGCCAACTATGTGATGCTACTCTTCAAGTGGAATTTGCAAGAAGAAAATGCATAGTGAAAAAGGATGGTAAAATGGGTTTTGAGGCTATAAGGAAAAATGATGTTTATAAATTTAGCACACATGATTTGATATCACAAAAAGTTTAATGTCTAGTTGTCAAAAATGATTTGACACAATTATGGCATAGACGACTTTGACATATTAGTTTTAAAAATTTTAAAGAGATTTGCAAAAATAAAAAGGTCCAAGGTCTTCCAAAGTTAAATTTCGAAAACCATAGTTTATGTGACACTTGTCAAAAGGCAAAGCTTGTTAAAGCAAGCTCAAGCCCAAAAGTGAAATCTCCACCAGCAACCTGTACAATTGCTTTATATGGATTTGTATGGAGATATGGATACGACAAGTCTAGGTGGAAGACATTATACTTTTGTAGTGGTAGATAATTTTCCAGGTACATTTGGGTCATGTTCTTAGCTAAAAAAATGATGCATGCTAAGAGTTTATAAAACTTTATAGGAGATTAGAAAGCAAAAAAGAAGACATCATCAAGGAGATGAGAAGTGATAGAGGTGGTGAGTTTGATGGTGAGTTCCAATAATTTTATCCAAGGGGTATGGATACAACTTCTCAGCTCATAGAACTCCTCAAAAAAATGGTGTTGCGGAAAGGAAGAATAGAACACTTCAAGAAATGAGTAGACCCATGCTAAGTGAATTTGAGCTACCTAAGTATTTTTGGACTGAAGTAGTAAATACCGCTTCTCATATAATAAATAGAGATCATTTGAGACCATCTCTCAACAAGACTCCTTATGAAAGGAAGAGTACCCAACATTGGATATTTCAAGGTATTTGGTTGTAAGTGTTTTATCTCAACACCAAAGATAACTTAGATAAACTCGATTTTAAAGCAGATAAAGGAATCTTTATGGGTCATGCTCAAAATAGAAAGGCATTTAGGGTATACAATAAAAGAAATATGAAAGTTGAAGAATCAATTCATGTTAAGTTTAGTGAATTCCTTCATGATGAACCAAGTATAAATGATGACGTTGAAGAAAGAATTGAAGTAAAACATATAGAGAAATTTGATAACCTAAAAGGAAATATCAGTATCGATCTTAGGATTGATCCACTTGAAAGTTATCTAAGGTAGAAGAAGAAGAAAAAGTGAGAGGTTACACTTTAAATTTACCAGAATCATATAAATATAAGAAAGAAGAGAAACAAGTCAAGGCATTTAATGAAAATACTTTTATTTCACAAGTTGAGCCGATGAATATAAAAGAGGCTATAATTGATGAAGATTGGATAGTAGCCATGCAAGAAGAGTTAAATCAATTTGAAAGAAGTGTTGTTTGGGAGTTAGTGGCTAAACCTAGTGATCACCCTATAATTGATACTGAATGGGTATTTAGAAATAAAATGTATGATAAAGGAAACATAACTGGCAACAAAGCTAGGTTAGTAGCTCAAGTATTTAGACAAGAAGAGGGTATAGAGCATATGAAACTTTTGCCCCTGTAGCTAGATTAGAAGCCATCAGGATGCTACTAGCATACGCATGTTATAAGGATATCAAGCTATATCGAATGGATGTGAAATTCATCTTCTTGAATGGAATAATTCAAGGAGAAGTGTATGTAGCTCAACCACCAAGGTTTGAAAATCAATATTACCCAAATCATATATTCAACCTCAAAAAGGCCCTTTATGGACTTAAACAAGCTCCTAAGGCTTGGTATGAGAGATTAAGTAACTTTCTTCTTGAAAATGGATTTTTGAGAGGAAAAGTTGACACTAGTCTATTATTAAAGAACAAGAAAATAATCAATTACTTGTTCAAATATATGTTGACGATATTATATTTAGTGCTACTAATGATTTTCTTTGTGAGCATTTTGCTAAGTTGATGGAAGGAGGATTTGAGATGAGCACGATTGGTGAACTCAACTACTTGCTTGGGCATCAAATCAAGTAAACTTAAGATGGAGTATACATATCTCAACGGAAGTATACCAAGGATCTCCTTAAGAAATACAAATTTTGAGGATGGAAGTAGTGTGAGCACACCAATGAGCACAAGTACAAAGTTTGACAAGGATAAAAAAGGAACGCCTGTTAAGGTAACCAAATATAGGGGTATGATTGATAGTCTACTTTATCTAACTGCTAGTAGACCGGATATTTTACATGCTGTGTGTTTATGTGCTAAATTTCAATGTATGCCTAAGGAATCACATCTAGTTGCCATAAACGTATATTTATGTATTTGAAAGGTACTTTGAACTTTGGGCTATTTTATCCCAAAAATAGATGTTTTGACTTAAGAGGATATAGTGACTCCGAAATCTTGTTGATAGAAAAACCACCTCCGAGACATGTCAATTCCTTGAAGATTGCTTAGTTTATTGGTTCTCCAAGAAACAAAATAGTATGTCACTTTTAACGGCTGAATCCGAATACGTGTCGGCTGCCTTGTGCCCAACTATTTTGGGATGCATCGGAAATGGATTATATGTCTACCCATTAAACTCATATGTTTTATGCCAATCTATGGGTAGAATACTTAAATGGACTTCCATTTTCTCTAAATTCGGGTCAACTTATTGATTTTAGTGTGAAAAAGATAAATGAGCTAATCGGTGTCCCTGATAAAGGCTTGGATGATTTTGATGCTTGGAAAGAGGATACCTATTAGTATAAGGTGACTGAAGATGAGGTTAAAATCTTCCTAAGTTTTCATCCCACCAAGAACACCAACAATATGCCTTTGTTCTATTGTTATGACCTGCAACCCCCACACCGTTTGTAAACGGGAACAAAGGTAAAATTACGACGGAATTAGGGTAAGATCGTTATGCCATGCTAAGCGGTATAGATAAAATTTTTGCTAAGCACCAGGGCAAATAAATCAAAACCTTAAGTAACAAAGTAAATTTAGGTAATTTAAATAAATGGAAATACTAATAGGACACAAATTTTCTTTCACAGTTAAATAGATATAAAAGTGGGAATTCAAGACATAGGAAATATTATGGGTTAAAATTGTCCTTTTTCTACCCCACCACTACCCTTACTTGCCTACCTCCTCCATGTAAGACAACTTGTCTTACATATTATCATTTTTCTTTCTTAGCCGCTTACACACTTCGTTTTCTACCCAACTAGAATTCATGCAAGCATTACACCACCTTAGAATCCTCATATTCCTCCTTATTCCCAATTCAAAACAAAATAGGAAATCATCCATATCAATCATAAAAATTTCGGCCAAGTGGGAGAATGGAAGACAAAAATATCTCTCCCACTATCCAACCTCAACCAATGTAAAAGCATGCATGTCTTACCTTTCTTAAACCCCTCTACTTCCCAACCAAACCAAATGACTACCTCTCCACTTCTTCCCCCCCCCACTAACCTAGGCCACACCACAAAGGAAGAGGAAGAGGAAGACAATCACAATTTGTTCATTCTCCACTCCCCTCACTTCATCCTTCCAACCAACATTCTCTCTTTCTCCCCACTTCAAGAAAAAACTTCAAACCTTCATCCTACTCCCCAAGAACATCTTTGAGTCCCCCAACAAAGCCATTCCCACAGTGGCCCTCTTCAAGCCAAAGAAACAATTCATTTCTTCTTACAACTTCCAACTTTTTTCTCCCAGCTATTCTCTATCCACCAAGACTTCATTCTCTCTCCATCTTCAAGTCCTTCCTCCCTCCAAACACCCTCCACCCGTGAAGCTCAAGGGGAGAGGAAGAAGAATTCTTCAACTTCTATCATTCTTTTTCCTATTACAATCATACTACAACACTCTCTCCCGACTCCAAACCTTTCTCCATCCTCCAAAAAATTATCCTTTCCCCTCTTCAAGACCCAAACCCGTGGCCTATCTAGGAAGAAGGAGAAGATTCTTCCAACTTCAAAGCGAGGATCCAAGCTTGCATGTGTAAGAATCAACTAGATAAGGATCTACTATATCCAATCTAGCCCTCTCTCCTTCCATCCATCTTCCAAAAAGCTCAATGCCTCTCCTCAAATAGGCACTTAGGCCGTGGGGTGAGCAAGCAAGAAGTAAGGATCTACTATATCCAATCTATCCCTCTCTCCTTCCATTCTAAGCATTCATCTCCCAAAAATAACTAATTTTTCCCCATTTTTGAGCCTTAGGCCGTGGGTACCAACCAAAGGGAAAAAGAAAAAATATTTTTCCATCTTAAGGCTAAGGTTCAAGAGAAAAGCAAGTATTCTTCTTAGCTTCTTCATGCATGTTTAAAAATTAGTCCTTTATGTTCATATCTAACTTTGGATCATGCATGCATAGATTGAAATGATGATTTCACTATAAACATGAAGAAAATATGTTTGCATGCCGTTTATATGATGGTCCTGATATGATTTTCCCTTGTAAGCACACTTATGAATATGGTGATGTAGAAAAATGTATTGCATGTCCAATTTAAGAAGTATATAAGTTTCATAAGCATTTGCACGTACATTCATAATGATCATTGTTCCAATATTCATATTTGGGTTATACACCATTATGCATGGTCTTGAATGTGTTAGAATGAAAAAGTGTGTGCATGTGTGTGCACACACCCTCGACCATGTAGCGAATTAACCAAAAGAGTTGCTTTGATAATCACCACATGCATGTATGTATGATACGTTAAAAATGATAAAATGGGGAGTACATAACCAACACATATATTTCGGCCAAGTAGGTGTGGATGGAGTTTTTTTGGGAAATAACGTATGTATTATTGGGCCTCACTTGTGGGAGGAATACCATAGTACATCATTTTATATGTATCATATGAATAAAGATAATAAAGGTACAGAATGGGTGTCAATGGCCAACGACATATGACATGCCGCATTAAAGCCTTGCCAAGTAAAACCACTCTTGTGGATAAAGCTTTGGCGAAGGAAAAAGCGTACATATTTATGTGATTGGAACAATGACAACATACAATACAATCCGATATAATGGGGGAAAATAGTAGCAGAAGAAGAGATGGACCAATAAAACTGGTCTCCAAACCCGAGTGACCAGCATGAGTAATGAAGCTAGTTTTGTGGAACGCCATGTGAGGTTATATCTGAAGCATCCCAAAACGATGGGAGGTTCTTGTCTGTTACAACAATGCCACAAATATGTGAGGGGAGAGATGATAGCGTGGGATAGTACGTAGCCATAAAAGTCACCATAGCCGCCTGAGCCAGATAGTGCACAGCCTGATTGATCTTCCAAGGAGCATAATGTAATGGAATGGAGAATGCTTGGAGAAGGGCCCGAAGACAAAGCAAGTCAGGTGCTAGAGGTACAGCAGTAGAGTCCATTGTTGAAACCAACTCTTGGCAATCGGTTTCAACAGCGAGTTGCCCCAATTTTGGCATATAATAAAGAAGTGCAAGTATCACGGCTTGAGCTTCCACCTACAGAGGATAGTCATGTCGTAATGGAAATGTAAATGCATGTACTAGTTCACCTTTGGAGTTGCAGACGATAGCTTCGCCTCCTACTGTATATCGACCGACAGCAGCATCCGTGTTAAGTTTCAAGTGGCCTAATGGCGGTGGAAACCAACGTAAAATACGAATCCTACGAGAATGTAGCGGTGGAGAAAGGCCTAGCTGAATAAGTCTGGGGATGGATGCCGTAAGCTTAGACCCGTTTCTGGATTTTGCCCATAAAAATATATCACGTCGAACTACACGAAGTAATGTATGTTGAGACCATGATGCCTCATCAAATACCATAGAAGTGTATGATTTCCAAATGTTCCAGAACAAGATACTAAGATAAACCCATTGCTTTTCTCCTAAAAAATTCGGTGGAGACCCAATCCATATGGCTAAGAAATAAGACCACCAGCTTCTTGCATGAGTAGTATCTATATCTAATAGGACATCAAAATATGCCCTGACCACCCGAATCTCTGAACAATGAAAAAAATAAGTGGTTGGTTGAAGCTGACGCCGTTCGGAAGAATGGACATATAGTGGGCATGATTTGTATAAAACGTGCAACAAAATCTGGCAAAGATAGTGAGCCATGGAAAAGTTTCCAAAGAAAAACCTAAATAGCAGGCTGCTGTGACTTCATCCAAATGATTGAGTAAGATAGCAGTGTAGAGGCGGATGGACGGACACAATCACAGGCATTCCGAAGCGTAAACTATCCAGTATGAGTTAACCAGATTGGTGATACATCAATCCATTGAACCAATGTGGAGCAAACCGAATTAATCGAACATATGCGATGCCAACCAGGAGAGTCATATAAACAAGGTGTAAAATCCGCACGCAGCCCATAATGGAGTCATATATAATGGCTCCACAAAGTGTTGCTTGTATGATATAACCACCACAACTTGCACGAATATGCCTCTTGTACCGCACATAGCCTTCAAATCGCCAGGCCACCCTCTGACCGTGGATAGCATATTTTGCACCATGATATCCAATGGCGCCTTTCTGGGCCCCATAAAAACCGTGCAAAGCATTGCTCAAGTGCCCTAATGATACTGTATGGTAATCGTGTAGCAGCCATAACATGATTTGAAATAGACGATAATACTGATCGTATGAAACTAAGCTGCCAGTAGTGCCCAAAGTTTGTTCGTCCATCCTCCCAAATGTATGTCTACATGTTGTAATATATCCTGACAATGATGAACTGGCATAATGCCCTTATGCAAATAGGAACCCAAATATTTCATTGGTAATGTCGACTGTCGTATACCAAGTAAACATGTAAAGGAACGCCGGTTTGAAACAGTCACCCTATCAGAAAAGACCACTGTACTTTTATGCCAGTTGACCCCCTGACCCAAAACACTTTCATATGAGGAAAGAAATTGCTTAAATCGTGAGAAATTCCTGCGATTAGCAGCTAAGAAGATCAACATGTCATTAGCGTATGATAAGTGGGAGATAACCACCGGAATGCGATCCGAAGAAAACGACATAATGTGCGACTGTTCCACTAACCATTTTAGGCCCCTACTAAAGCCCTCAGTAGCCAATATGTAGAGGTGATGCGATAACGGGTCTCCCTGTTTAACCCCTCGGATGGGACGAAAGAAACCATGAGGAACTCCATTAATCAAAATAAATATATGCGTACCTTCAAGTGATTGAGTACGAAGGTGATGAAAAAGGCAGAGAAGCCGAAGCGATGAAGATTATCCTTGAGGAATTGCCCACTAACTCGATCAAACGCTTTCGCCATATCTAACTTTATAATTGCATTACTTGGCCGTGTGCCTTTATCAAACCAATGTATCATTTCATTAGCCAGCAAAACCTGTTCAGATATACCTCTGCCCTTCTTAAAACCTGCTTGTTTAGGAGATATGATCTTGGGGAGAATAGTATTCAAACGACTAGCAAGAATACGCGTTTGAATCTTACTCATAAAAGTGGATAGATTCATCGGGTGAAAATCAGTGAAGCTGTGCTGAGCAGCGCCTTTTGGCAGTAAAATAAGCATCAAATGTGCCATTGCACATGGGATTGGGAATCCAAGGAAGAAATGTTGCACATCTTTATATACATCCAATTAAATAACATCCCAGCAACTACGAAAGAACCAGCCATTATACGCATCAAGGCCTGCTGCACTGTGTGGATCTAAACCCCATACCGCTTGCTTGACTTCTTCAATGGTTGGCATGTGTGTTAACATAGAGTTATCGACATCCGATACAAGCTGTGGAATACTATCCAAGAATTCATTACAATCCTCTACAGGGTGAGCTGTAAACATGCGAGTAAAATGATCTACGGCTGCTGCTCCCACACTTCCTGGGGTGTAACATAAATCTCCCGTTCCTATATGTATGCGACGTATCCGCTGACGTCGGTGTTTATCTTTAACATTGGAATGATAAAACCGAGAATTATATTCCCCCTCCCGGAGCCATTTAATGCGGGCCTTCTGCTTCCAATACTCCATCTCCCGGATTGATGCTTGTTGCAACTCAGCTTGTGACTTAAAGTAGGCAGCTCGGTTCTTGTCGGTGGGATTAAGATCAAGACGTAACACTGGTTGTTGAGGTTCAATAACAAATAAAAACTTTACAGAGTACCTATTAATCAACAGCCGAAACCGAGAGAAGGAGGTACACAAACCTCTTAAATTCCGGGTGAGCGTATTTATTGAGAAAGATGCATGTGAGAGCTAGAGGACCGAGTAACACTACGGGTAACAACCTGACGGGGTGGGCATGGAATCTGCCAGTGAAGCCGCCTGCTGCACTTTCGAATGCATGGAACGAACCCGTCGTCATCAACATCCACAGGCGGGTTTGCAATAAGCTATAGTAATTCTGCATCGGAAGTTCCTGCCTTGATAGGGGGAATGAGACGTGACAATGATTCAGATAACTGTCGATTTTCTTGCTGCATGTCTGTCAGCGTAACGTTATCTGTGGATTTAGCAGGCATCCCGTTAGTTCTGAATCCAAAACCATATGTACCAGCGGAGTGCCTAATACATATGTCTGCTGCTCAGGTATAGAATTATCCGATGATCATCCTAATATAGACAAATTTTGTGAATCAGAGGGCTGAAAGGCAATTACCTCCTCCGGTTGATCTGGCCCCTTCATTGGCAATGGAGATATGGGTTCAGGAGTGTCAGCGTGCGGTGGCAGATCAGGTACTGCCGCTGGAGCAGAATCCTTCATTTTTGGACGCCATTGTTAAACTACAAGAATCGGATCGGAATTGACCATGGCAGCTTTACCACATTGATCGCGCTTATGTCAAAGAATGCAGCATTTATCACAAAATTCTGGAACATCCTCATAAATTACAGATTGAAAAAGGTAATGATCAATGCTCTGAATATGGAGCTTGGATGGTTATTCCTTCGAAGCATCAACCTCCACACATACTCTAGCAACCGATGACCGAAGCATCTTCTGAGTGACGACATCCATACACATCGGTGACCCTACCATTGATGCAATAGCAAAAAGAGCGGATTGATTGTGGACAAAAAAGGTAGCCCTGCTAGCACGATCCAAACGGGGACGGTTGGAGCATCGTATCGAGGCTCAAAATCATGTGTATATTTGGTGATCCGCATATGAAATCCCAAAATATTCCATGATCGATGACAAAAACAATGATTGTAGTCTTCTTCCTTTTCAAACCGTATCAAGACGTGGGCTTTGTCCAGTAATATGACATGCACAGCGCCGGTAAATCCAATGCGATCCAAAGCTTTTTGCAGAGCAGCCATGGATGGCCTTCCATTCCAAAAGGATCCAACCAAGGTTAATTTGAATGGAGCCAATATTGTCGATACCTCAGCGTCTCAAATACTATCGAGGGGCATCCTTTGTACTGCTGAGTGGGTTTTGTGGAGAGCGAGGAGACTATCGGTGGTAGTCCACCGGTGAGGACAGAGGCGAAGGTCTGGGCGGCTAGAGCAGCCTGCCCCGGCAGCTGCATGACTGACAGATGCGATACCGCAAGGTTTGGCGTGACGGCGGCAGAGCGTTTCTCTCTCTCTCTCTCTCTCTCTCTCTATATATATATATATATATATATATATATAATATAGGTGTGGATGGAGTTATGTGCATAAAAGTATATGTATGATTGTCTCATGAGAAGGCATATGTTATACATGTGTTGCATGCCATGTGTCTTTACATCATAAAGTTCATGACACAATCATAATAGGCTAGTAGATTAAATTAGACAAGTATGAACATTTATGGAAAGTATATAAATGTTGAACTTATGTGAGGAATGACCTTAGGCCATTCGACCATGTGTATGTAATGTGCCAACACTGTGTAAACTATGTGTATGACATAATATGTGAAATGATTAGTGAAGGTAAGATGTAA
Organism: Eustoma russellianum; assembly: GCA_036186865.1. Lineage (NCBI taxonomy): Eukaryota > Viridiplantae > Streptophyta > Magnoliopsida > Gentianales > Gentianaceae > Eustoma > Eustoma russellianum. The sequence goes on from AP025055.1 coordinate 11,626,701, forward strand.
TGAAGAAGTTACAAAGATCATGTGTGTGTGCATAAATGTATCCAGCTAAGAGGCCATATTGATGTGCCTTCATGATATTTTGACTAAGTTGCTTGAGTACATATATGTAAAGACATGTATATTGAATATTATATGTATGAATAAGCTGAATTATTAAATTTAGAAGTGGCATTATGTGACAAAGTGAAAAATGGGTAAGTTGACCGAAGATACTAATATGGTCAAAAAAACAATTTCTAAATTTCAAAAGGACATGAAAAGTGGGCTGCTTTAAAAAAGGCCACAAAAATAAGAAAAGGACCATTTAGGACAAGAATTTAGCAATTAAAGCCCAAAACTGGGCTGATTTTGGGAGCAAAACCGAGAGCACCACTAAAAGGACAAAATGGGAATTTCACACAAGAACATGATGTGATAAATGAGCCAAACATTAGACCTAAGTGCTGAAATTACAAGAGGCATGAAATCAGCTCAATACCGAGCATTCTTACATGCATACAACAAAGCAAGTTTTGGAACAAAATGTGTTATCTTACGCATGATTTTACGAAATGTTTTATCTCATGAAATGTTTAAAGGAATTTTACGCAGCGTGTTTGATAGAGATGATTTTATCACGTGAAATGTTTTAAAAGGATTTATAACAAACTGTACCATGCACCAACTGATTCCAACGACACAGTTTACGATGTGTTACACTATTCCTATAGCTTATGTTTTATGATTAGATGCCAGCCTGACGTCGGGTGTAGTGTGAGGATGTCAGGGGCAGATGTTATGATGCGCCTCTTGACAGTAGAACCTATGTGAGAGGTTGGAGTCATTTGGCATAGAGGTGTTCGTTTGTGGGCCGAGTGTAGCACCTTGTCCGAGACAAGGGATCTTTGCTTTCCAAATGACATCTATGTTTACGTTTTGGCCGAGTGTAGCACCGTGTCTGGGACCCAGGATCTCCGCCAAAATGTGTCATCGTTAGATCTGTGTACACATGATGTAACACTATGGTTGGACCATCGGGATTCATGGTTGGTACATATGACTGCATGAGGAACTCAATCGGTGTGTCATGTGTTACCGTTTGTATATGATGAAATATGTTATGTACAGGTTTGAGACAGATTACGTAAATGATTATGTGTTGAAAATTTTGCTGGAAAATGATGCATGTCATTTTTTCATATGAGCATATGCATATTACCTAAGTCACATTACCGGATACATGTTTAGTCGACTTAAGATGAATGGATAGAATATGTGATTTGCGACATAGACATAGCCAAAAGGGACTTAACATAAGACACGGTTTAAAAGCTTAAGGAATAAGTAAGAAGAAAAGAAACATGAAAATGAAACAACTTATTTTGTGAATTTATTTTCCGCTCTTTATCTGTTTACATGTAATTGATGTGATTTACCTTATATGTCACCATATTTGTGAAACAGAGACACAATATGTTATTACTTCACTGTATGTGTTTTTATTAACTTGTTTCCCAAGCGTGATCCACATGACAAAGTTAGACAGAAATACTTACTGAGTGATTCGTTATCGCCCATCCCTCTTTTTATCATATTGCGGAGGCTCGAGAGCTAGTTTCAGACACCAGTGAGGATGACTCGAGGGTAGGTCATTAGTGAGCAGCTTATGGGCCCAGATTATGGATTTTTCTTGTACATTATTTCAGACTTATATTTCAACCCTTTTGTACTGACAGTATTTCGGATGTATTCGGAGTTAGTTAATTATTGTACTTCATGTCTATTACGCTTGTACATTTTATAATGCTTCTGCTATTTCAATACATGTTTACATTGACATGCATATAGATGTTATTGACGTCTTGTACTTCTCGTAGCAGAGTACGGCAGGTACACTGTGCCGGGATCATAGTCCCAGGCAGGGCGGTACAGGTGGTATCAGAGCCGAGGCTCCGATCCACTACAGGAAACATAAAGAAAGCAACGACATGTATTAGGTTATGATCGTAGAACCTAAGTTTATGATCGTAGAACTTAAGTTGTGATTCTAGAGTCTAAGTATATGGTTTTAGACTGAGCGCGATAGCTTTCGAATAGATCCCTTATAATGATTTAGTGAAAATATCCGGAATAACCTTGCCTTCCCTTAGTATCAGATAAATTAATTTAAAGTCATAATAATTAGACTGCTTCCCTCATAATATGTATAACACAATAAAATCCAAAATTTTAATTACGTTTATATGCGAACTAACTATGTTAGTGTAATTGTTTTCAATAGGATAGCGTCGCGACCTCAAGGGAGATCGCGACCTGATAGACGCACTGTATCACCTCCCCCACAGTGGGTATGATCAGCCACATAGCGGTTACTATCACCACCGGCGCATGTTCCACCCCCACCGACACATTTCCCAGGAGAGATACTTCAAGCGTTTTTCGAAGCCTTGATCCGTCTGGGTCAGATAGGCGGTACAGCGCAGATCCCACCACCACTTTCACCCCCACAGCCTCAGAGGAGCAGTGATTTCTTTTACGGGCAGCTTATGAGAGAGCATATTCTGATCTTTGACGGAGAGCCTGATTCAGATAAGGCTGAAAGATGGTTAGATGAAGTTGAGAGCGGCTTCTAGCTGGTACAAGTGCTTGATGAGATGAAGGCACAGGTTATTCAACCATTTCTGGTTGGTAGGGCCAATCAGTGGTGGAGGATTTATATCCAGCCACTGCCTCGATCTGTAGCCTAGACAAAGTTTCTGGCGAAATTCTGCAAGTTTTACCTTCCTCCGGCATTGATCATTCAGAGGATCGGGGAGCTGGAGTCACTGAGGTATGATTCAGGTGTCACAGTTTCTGAGTACGTCAATTGATTCACGGCATTGGCTATTATATTCCTTCAATGATGTCTGATGAAAGGTTTAAGATAGTTAAATTCGTGCGTGGTCTAAATCTTCAGATCCGGACCTGGGTGGTTAATGCACATTCAAGAAATTTTGATGAGTTAGTGGATGATTGCTGCCGAGTGGAGTGCATTGTTTTGCTACAAGACAGGGAGGCCAGAAATAGGAGACCTCGGAGGGTTTCAAGGAGTAGACTTAGAGATGGGACTCATATCTGCAAAGGGCAGGTAGACGACCTCAGCAGCAATCACCCATCCAGCCTCTGTCACAACTTCAACAGCAGCAACGTCGACGGACAACAGCTATTCCGATACGTCAAAGCTGTCAGAGACATCACATTGATGAGTGCCGCATGGCGACAGGTGCATGTTTCAGATATGGCGAGACTAGACATATAATGAAAGACTGTCCGAAGAGGAGAAAAGGCTCACTAGGTGAAGCACAATAGCAAATAATGCCATCACAGACCAATACCCATGTTTAGAATGTGCCTGACACAGAAACTTCTGATGTCCCAGATACTATGAAAGGTATTTTCTAGTTACGTAAATTAATCACGACCAGTACTATCAGAGTTTGAAATTTTGACTAAATCAAAAGTAGCTTTGAAGTAATCAAATAAGGAAGGATGATTGATCAGATTAGCGCAGCAAAAGCGTAGAGGTTAGAATGCCTTAGGCAAATAATTTTAAAAGACTCTCAAAAACAGATGGATACTCCGATAACCAAATAAACGAATTCCGAATAGAGCCACGCAGGATAAGATTCTAGAAAAGCATGCGAACACCAAATCAGTAAATTAGAAGATGGATAAAGTTTGAGACATGTAAGACAACTTGTTATGATGTTACGATGCGCCTCTTGACACTGGAACCTAGATGAGAGGTTGGTGTCATTTGGCATAGAGATGTTCGTTTGTGGGCCGAGTGTAACACCTTGTCTGGGACAAGGGATCTCTGCCTTCCAGATGACATCTATGTTTACATTTTGGCCGAGGATAACACCGTGTCTGAAACCTGGGATCTCTGCCAAAACGCGTCACCATTAGATCTGTGTACACATGATATAACACTATGGTTGGACCATCGGGATTCATGGTTGGTACATATGACAGCATGGGAAATACAGTTGGTGTGTCATGTGTTACCATTCGTATATAATGAAAGATGCTATGTACAGGTTTGAGACAGATTTTTTACGATGATTACGTAAATGATTATGTTTTAAAAAGTTTTCTGGAAAAGGATCATTTCTTCATATGAGCATATGCATATTTCCTGAGTCACCTTACCGAATACATGTTTAGATCATCAGTCGACTTCAGGTAAATGGATAGAATATGTGATTTTTGACATATACATAGCTAAAATGGACTTAACAAAAGGCACAATTTAAAAGCTTAAGGAATAAGTGAGAAGAGAAGAACCATGAAAACAAAACAACTTATTCTGTGACTTTATTTTCCGCTCTTTATATGTTTACATGTAATTGATGTGATTTACCTTATTTGTCACTACATTTGTGAAATGGATAAACATTATGTTATTATTTTACTGTATGTGTTTTTATTAACACGCCTCTCATGCATGATCCACATGACGAACCTACACGTAAATACTCACTAAGCGAATCATTATCGTTCATTCCTCTATTTACCATATTGCAGAGGCTCGAGAGCTAGTTTCAAACACCACTGAGCATGACTCGAGGGTAGGTCACCAGTGAGGAGCTTATGAGCTTAGATTATGTAGTTTGCTTTTATGTTATTTCAGACTTATATTCCGACCCTTTTGTAATCATAGTATTTCGGATGTATTCGGAGTTAGTTAATTATTGTACTGCATGTCTATTAGGCTTGTACATTTTATGATGCTTCTACTATTTCGATATATGTTTATGTTGACATGCATATAGACGTAATCGATGCCTTGTACTTCTCATAGCAGAGTATGACAGGTGCACCGTGCCGAGACCCTAGTCCTGGACGAGATGCTACATCTATCATGTGTTACTTGTCATTGTCACTTTCTGTGTCAATGGTAAGTCGGCCAAGCTTCCTAGCAATTTCAATTTTTACATTGCCTATCGCATTGCCATGAGGGAGCCACTAAATTTCGGGTAGATATTCCTTGTAAATGTGTTGGAGTCTATTAGTAAAAAGAGCAAGGCACTTCCTTATATCAATTTCATTTATCGATTGCTCAAGAAGTTTTATGAGATTTAGGATGGGGGGACGAAGATAAAATTTCTAATATGGACTATTACACCGAAGCAAACATCCAACAAATTCACAAGTCTCTAAAGGAAGTGCAACATAGCAAAGGAGTTCAAAATGAGCCTGACAAAAGAGAAGACAAGAAAGTCCTTGCGCAAGAAACAACCCCTATCACACATCCTACCGAACTCCAACCTCAACCCAGCCCTACCTCCTATATTGATAAAGGAAAGGCCCCAATGGAAGAGGATACTAGTTCGGAGTATAGATTTGATGCTGAGGTGGAAATTGACAAGCTCAATAGAACCTTAACTCAATGGGGAGAACAACTCGCTAAAGAACAAATTCGGACAGATGCTCTTGAGGCTGAAAATATGAACCTCAAAAAGCAGGTTACAACGCTTGAGGCAGAGTTCCACATACAGAAGACAAAGTGTCAAAAGCCCAAATCACTCAAGGCGGGCGTCTCTGGACTATGTTTTTCATCTAACGAGGAGTAGTCAGAGTCCCTTCCCATTACATCCCTATTAGGCTAATTAGGCGCTTATGAGTTTTTTGTTCTTATGTATTGAACCTCTTTCGCTTATCGTTAATGCACATTTTAATGTTTTCAGAAATGGGGAGATGTTGGTTTATGTTGCTTATATTGTGTATTATGATCATATTGGTGTTTGAATATACTTGCTTGCTTGCTTGATGTTTTGGTACACTTGCTTGCTTGCTTGATGTTTGGGTACACTTTCTTGTTTGATGTTTGGGTACACTTACATGCTTGCTTGATGCTTGACACGCTTGACTTGATATGTGTGATGGTTTAATTGAACACTAAATTGGTATTCAAGGCTTGTTAGGCTTGATGCGAAAATGAAAATTTTGATATGTTTAGTATATGGGCTGGACACTTAGTATAAGTGTTGGAAAGATATGTCCAAATATTTAATTTTGATGCATGCTTATGTTGAGGGGGAGTTTAAAGCATGTATATTGGATCTGGGATGATCATATATTGAGGGGGAGTTATTGGAAGTTTTTTTGATGTATTCTAGAGTATGGTTGTCATGGTCATATTAAAGGGAAGTGTTTCATAAGAAATCTTAAGTATGTTTCATACATTAAGGGGGAGAGACAAAATTTCAGGTTTTGAAATCTTTGATTAGCTTAAATATAGTTTTTTTTTAAACAAAAAATCTTTTAAAAGTATTGGTTTTAAAATCATCAAAAAGGGGGAGATTGTTGGAATATGAAATGTTTTGATGAAGTTAAAAGATGTTTTAAAAGAGTTAAAAAGGTATTTCACACTTGTAATTTGAAGCAAAATAAGAAAAACACACTGTGATACATCGATCTCCCATATGGATCAATCGATGTATACATCAGTCTCTCAAGGAGAGACATCGATCGATCTATGTTGGAATTGTCTAAGGTTGGAACCTTTACTATCCAACATCGTTCTCTCAAGTTGGGAGACATCGATCAATCGATGCGACATCAGTCTCTAAGGTTAGAGACATCGATCGATCAATATAGTGAAGGTTCAAAGTTGAAACCTTAGGGGAAGACATCAATCTCTCAAAATCTGAGACATCGATCGATGTATACACCACTCTCTCATAAGAGACATCGATTGATCGATGTGCATAAGGAATAAAATTGAAACCTTATTGGAAGACATCAATCTCTCAGCAATGGGATATCGATCGATCGATGTACACATCAGTCTCTCAAGGAAAAGACATCGATCGATCGATGTATGACGGGTGCAAACACATCGATTTATCAATGCCATCCAAGATTCAAATTTTTATGACCGTTAGAACAAAATCCAAGAGAGATTTTATGTGTTTTCTCTTTCCAATCTTGCTCAAATTTCTTGTGGACTTTTCGCTAACATTAATCATGCTTCATTGATTATTATATCCATGTCTAAGATTCTCCAGGGTGGCTTTGGATGATCAAATCAATCCATAGGGTGATTAAAGACCCTTTGGGCATTGTCAAGACTTATGATTGAGTTGAATACTTGTGGGAGGCTTCAAAACATGGCATACACCTCTTATAAATCGAAGAAGCTCATATGAGGGCAACACTTATTTTCATTCTCTTCAAGCTTCATTTTTCATTGTTGTAAATTTCTCTCATTTGTGAAAAAGTGCTTACAGCTGGTTAAGCTCTTATTGCTTGTTCTTCATTGTTGTAAATTGAGAGAGTGTGAGTCTAACACAAGAGGAACCATACATAGTTGATCTTTTGCTTGCGTTTAGACTAGTAAGAAAGTGTAATCCGCACTACTTCTCAAAACTCACTGTGAGAAAGTTCTTTGAGAGAACTTTATTCAAGTTGTGAGGAAGTAAGAACTTGTTCTTGCTTATAGGTGAAGTTGTTGTAGTTGCACAAAGTTGTTTTGTGCAAGAAGTAGTTATTGTGATTGCTTACACTAAAGTGTTAGTGTAAGTATTGCTGTTGTTATTTTTACTAGGAGTAATAAGAAGAGTAGCTCTTGAAAATCCACTTTGGAAGCAAAGTGATAGTGGAGTAGAATTATTTACGATTTGAACCACTCTATACCGGGTGTATTCAATCATTTTCTCTTATATCCCTTCTTTACTTTGATTTGAAGTTCATTTGAGTTGGATATAGCCAAAAACTAGAAAATTCCGCAAATTCGCCTAACACTCTATTCACCCCCTATAGAGTGACGGTCACGGATCTAACAAAAATATATAACTATTATTGGGTGAAAACAAAAATAATCATATCAAAAGTAGAGATACGATCTTTTATATTATAATGTTACATGACCAGCTTCATTTTTTTTTATCGTACATCGTATGTCATACGTCATACTTTGCATGCGATATTTTCTTTTACCTTTATCACATATCATGGAGTGTGTCTTTAACTATAACGTGATTCATTTCATTTTTTATCGGACCACATACTTTATTTAATCTTTCATCACATGATATAGGGTTTGTACCTGTGACATTTTTTGTTTCACCTTTCATCACATACGTAGACTTTGTTGTTACTCATGACGTACTTGACTTTAACTTGATCTTGGCAAGACTCATGGCGTGGAGCAATAGGACCGTGCATCCTAAAGCCATTTATTGGTTCACTTAAGGCCTTCTTTCACACACTTGGTCACGTCTTTTTCATAAATAAAACTTAACAAGAAATTGTTAAAATACCAAGAACTAAACAATTCAAGCGTTCAAGGCTTCGATCATGCCATGAACGTCATCCAACCACAAAACAAAACAAGTGTATGGAATCAGATCAATCTAGACTGAGTAGAACGAACTAGAGAGAGAAGAGAGGAAACAAAGCTAGAGAGAGAATTGGATAACTGCTCAATCAATTACGCTGAACTCGAAATACTACCCCCTTCGAAACAAATACAGAGGAAAGAGGCGGTTATAACAGAATCCCGCCTGAGATTACAAAAATACCCTTACTACTAAACTATCAATAGAAACTCAGCCAGGGGCAAATTGGTAACTTCACCCCATTTTTAATTCTCCCGCCTTCGACTCCTTCTTCTTCCTTACACCTCCTGCTTCCCGTACACCACTCCTTCAGCTCACCTTGTGATCACACCTCAAGGTCCTTCACTTCATCACGCAACTAGCGAATACCATGGATTAAACCTCTCATTCAGCGATTGGGATGAACTGTTGCATCAAATGTCACGGCCAGGACTGTGATCATTCAACATCCCAACTGCACCTTCTGCTTTCCCTTCTTCATCTGAATTCTCTACACTTTCAACACCCCCCCTCAAGCCATGATTGCCATAAATATTGCACACCCCAAGCTTTCCCAAAAGCTCACCCAAACGCTTGCTGTCCAACGCCTTAGTAAACAAATCTGCAAGCTGAAATTGTGTTCTTATCGGCATCAATTTAATCACCTTTTCTTGAACTTTGTTTCTCACAATGTGGCAATCTATCTCAATGTTGCTTTGTACGCTCGTGAAAGACTGGATTTTCAGCTATATATAGTGCACTCTTGCTGTCACAGAACATCTCCACAGGCTCCTGATCCTTCAGTCCCAAGTCACCACCTAGATACAGCAACCATTGCACTTCATACACAGCAGATGCCATAGCCCTGTACTCCGCTTCTGCTGAAGACCGTGACACCGTGGTTTGTTTCTTAGCCTTCCAAGAAATTAATGCTTCACCAAGAAATACACAATACCCAGAAATAGACTTTCTTGTCTCCTTACATCCAGCCCAGTCCAAATCAACAAAGGCCCCCAATCTCAAGTCTCCAGTACTGGGTAGCAACAACCCTTTCCCAATGGTCGCTTTTAGATACCTTAGTACTCTGTGGGCTGTTCGTACATGATTAAGCGTGGGACAGTCAAGAAACTGGCTCAGTTGCTGCACAACAAATGAAATATCCGGTCTAGTGATAGTGAGATAGATTAACTTTCCTATGAGTTTTCTGTAAATGGCAATGTCCTCAAACAGTTGTGAATCATTATGAGTCAGTTTTAGATGCATCTCCATTGGACTGACAGCAGGTTTGCAACCTGAAAAACCAAATTCTTCTAACAACTCCAATACTTACTTCCTTTGGTTAATCAGCATCCCCTTCTTTGATCGTGCAACCTCTATGCCTAGGAAAAACTTCAGATCACCAAGATTTTTAATCTTGAACTCCCTGTGCAATGCCTATTTAATCCAATCAATTTCCCTCAAGTCGTCACAAGCCAAAATTAAATCATCCACATACACCAAAAGCACCAATAATGAGCCCTTCGTTCTGTTATGCCCCGCACCCTCCGTAGGTTAATCAAAAGGCCAAGAAGGAATTAAACGGGAATTAATGACGGTCAACCCTAACTAAATTCAAATTAAATGATAGGATTAATGATAAATAAATGAAGGGATAAATATTAGAAATTAAATTGTATTTAATCTTTTAGAATTAAATATTAGGATTTATCCTTTAAGATAAATAAGAAATAAAATGTAATTTAGAAACACCAAACTTTTCCCCTGTCTATATATAAACTGACAAAGCGTCAGTTTCTTCAGAAAACATCGACGCTTTGTCTCTGCCCTAGCTGTTTCCCAGGAGTAGAAGGAGACAACCTCCGAGAATCAATCCAGCCTTAGTCCGTTCTTCAATCCGTCTTCGAGTAATCAAAGGCAAGTTATCTGTTTATAAGTTCCTACGTTTTGTGAAAGAAAAACGGCCTATTTTAATTATCAAATTGGATCACCATGCAGTAGATTTGTTCTTGATTATTTGTATACGATCTATGTGATTTGTTCTCGTGATTTGGCCAATGTATATGGAAAAGCTTTTGTTGATGTTGTTGATTATGTGAAATCATGCAAATCCTTACCCCTTGGATCCCCTCTTGACGTGATTGTGTGCTTGCGTGGGTTGAGGGAGAAAGGTAGGATCTTTGGCTGAGTGTGGGTGATGGACGCGCGGATTAGGATTGAATCACGATTGGTATGTTGGTAGCGTTGATTCTGTAGTTAAGTCTGTGATTGTAGTAAGGGCTAGGTGTGGATGGATTGGGAAAAAATCATTGATTTATGGTTCTGCAGAAATTGCAGCGGAAGGTTTGGGAAAAACGCAGGCTTCGATCGATCTAAGTCAGAGATCGATGTCCTCAGAAGGACATCGATCGATCGATGTACAGGCAGCTGAGAGATCGATGTCCCCAGTTGGACATCGATCGATCGATGTAGTAGTAGCTGAGAGATCGATGTCCCCAGTTGGACATCGATCGATCGATGTAGGTGAAACCTGAGAGATCGATGTCCTCAGAAGGACATCGATCGATCGAAGTCAGAGATCGATGTCCCCAGTTGGACATCGATCGATCGATGTATAGGGGATGAAGTCCTGAAATTTTGTGAAAAGTAGAGGAAGGAAGGGGAACGTTCGGGGAGCCTTTGAGTGACCTTAGTGACTTTCTAAGACCTGATCTAAGTTAGTTTAAGTCTCGGGAACATGCCCTAGGATGGTGAATCCAACTTGGTGCTTTCAACGGATTTTCGAATCGAGTCTCAACGGGAATGACTTAGACGGGTTAGGAAATGAACGTACGAGGGGTCTCAAAGCTCAATGAAGGAGAGATGAGGATACTCGCATCTGTTATGAATTTTAGAGTCAAGGGTGAGTGTTGACGAGCGAGTTGAGGGCTAAGTATTGACGGATAAGTTAGTGTACTCTTGTGTGTGTCACTTGTACTTGCGCATGTGCATGTGAATTGCATATGTGATCGAGGAATGTGAACGAGCAAGGAGTCTTGCATCATGGCACGTGCATTTGCATATTGATTTGAAAAAAGAAGGTGCTTCGGCACAGATTTGCGAAGGTGACCTGCAATGTAAACCGGGATAGAAATTTAAGCCGGGGCGCATTGCAGGGCACAAAAGACTGTAACGTAAACCGGGATGGAAATATAAGCCGGGGCGCGTTACAGGGTATAAAGTTGTCTGTAATGCTACTCGGGATGGAAATATAAGCCGAGGTGCATTACAGGGTATAAAGTTGGCTGTAACGTAAACCGGGATGGAAATATAAGCCGGGGCGCGTTACAGGGTATAAAGTTATGTGAAGTGACCGGACATTGTGACATGCATTGCACTGTTTTGAAAGAGAAAGCGTTCATGCATACGTGAATGTGTAGTGTAGTGCATCTTTTGGCATGCATCATGAGAGTCAATGTGGTATGAACGTGAGTGGTACTTGATCGCCTATGAAGTGTTAATTGTGAACAAATTGCTGTACTTGTTTACTGCGTTATTCACTTACATGTTTGGAAACTCTACAAGACATGTGCCCCTCAATTCCCTCAAGTTATCTATTACTCATGTCTTGCCATGTGTTGATCCCGTACGTCTTATAAGTGGGTTACTTGCTAGCGTTTTTCGCTAAGGGTACTGCCTTTGATCTTGCAGATGAGCCTAGCTACGACATGATCTTTATCGAGGATGACGGCGAGTGGGCTGAATGGGATACCTAGACCTTGTTGAGGAGATTGATTAGCTAGTTAAAACTGCTTCCATTTGTTTCAGTTGCTTTGTTCTTCATTTGAGGTTTTAGATGGCTGCGACCATACACATTTGAGTATTCTCGTTATCTTTGACGTATTGACTTGATGATTTAGACTTGTGGGGATATGTTTCCGCACTTATTTCTCTCACGTCATCGATGATGTGTAATCGAGAGATGAGACGTCTTGTAGTCTTCTCAGTAAGCTACGACGGGTGAACCGGTTCGGATTCCGCTATCCGGGTCGGGGCGCTACAGGTGGTATCAGAGCCTAGGCTTCAGATCTACCTCGGAGACCTAGGTTATGACATGTAGAGTATTAAGTTATGATCTTCAATTTAAGTTGATCTATTAGTCTAAGTATGCAATCTTAGATTTAAGTTTGATTGGGATGGGTGTGTGCGAGCGCGATAAAATGTGACCAATAAAAGTTATTTATTGTAGTTTATGAACTTCGTCTTACACAACGCATGTGGCTTCCAGTATTTACCTATGAAATTGCTGAATGTTAATAAGCGTGGATTTTGCAGAGAATGCCTCCTCGCAGAGGTAACCAAGGTAACGGTGGCAATGGGAACAATGACCCTCCTCCTCCACCGCCACCAGTTCTAGTCCCACAAGCGCTGATTGATGCTATCACAGTGATAGCACAAGGGGTTGCTCAACAGCAGCAACAACCGCAGCCACAGCCTCCACCGCCTCAGCACGGTATAAGGTACTATATTGGGGAAATGCGAAAGATGCATGCCCCAAACTTTGAAGGGACAACTGACCCAGAGGTGGCTGGGTTTTGGCTGGACGAAGTAGAGAAATGCTTCAGGCTAGTGCAAGTGCCTGACGAACATAAAGTGGATGTGGCCACACCTTTTCTGACTGGTAGAGCAAATGCATGGTGGAACGGCATTCTGCCTAAGGTGACTCCTCCCATCCAGTGGAGTCAGTTTGTGAAGGCCTACAAAGATTACTACGTGCCTGAGACTGCCGTTCTGGAGAAGATGAGGCAGTTTGACAGATTTGAACAAGGGAGGATGACTATTTCTGACTATGCGGACAGATTTCATGCCTTGGGCAAGTTCACACCTCTGGTATTGGAGAACAATAGGATGAAAATGTTGAAGTTTGAAGAGGGTCTGAACCCCCGCATACGGACAGCAATCGCGGGGTCAAGTCTAAAAACATTCGAGGAGATGTTGGACGCATGTTACCGAGTGGAGAGTGACATGCGACGATCACAGAACAGAGAGACTCGCGAAGAATCGAGCAAGAGGCCGAGAGTAGAATCAAGCGGAAGTAGACCCGGACGTTGGGTCAAAATCCCTAGGAAGGTGCAAACGGGGCCAGTGCAAAGGACACCACAACTAAACCAACCCGGTCAACAAGCACCTGCAGAATGCCCACATTGCCATAAAAGACACGTGGGCGAATGTTGGAAAATATCAGGTGCGTGCTTCAGATGTGGGAAGCCAGGTCATAGGATCAAAGATTGCCCTGAATGGAATAATAAACCTCAGGCAGCAGCAGGGCCGGCCCAGCAGCAGAGAGGCAGGCCTAATGCGAGAGTCCATGCAATGACGGACGCTGAAGTCCAGGAGGATGCAAACGTCGTGACAGGTACGACTTAAGTTTAAATTGTAGCAGCCTAAGTTGAATTTTGGTCTTTTTAAGTTGATGATTAAATAAGCCTTATATGAGACCTTTATGTGCTGCACTTTCATGATAGGTGTGATCTTAGTTAACAACGTGCCTGCAAACGTGTTATTTGATAGTGGCGCTAGCCACTCTTTCATTTCTAAACGATTTGCCAAAGGGCTCGACTGTTTACCCGAATGGCTTGAGAACCCATTTAGAGTACAAGCAGCCGGCGAGCAAGTGCTGGTATCCCACCACCAGTACAAAGATTGTGAGATGGAGTTGGAAGGGAAGTTATTCTCGGTGACTCTAGTCCCAATACCGCTGAAGGACTTTGATATAATATTGGGCATGGATTGGTTGACCAAGAATCATGCCAACATCGACTGCCGACTTAAGCGAGTGACCCTCAAAGACCCTGAGATGAATGACGTCACGGTGCAAGGAAATACCAAGATAACCAAAGCCCCAAAGAAGGTATACATGACGGCGATTAAGGCCTTTAAGGCTTTACAGAAAGGAGCAGAAGGATATATGGTGTATGCTATAGATGCTCAACAAGAAGTTCCCTCTATGGACCGAATCCCGGTGATCAACGAGTTCAAGGATGTGTTTCCAGACGACCTCCCGGGAGTACCACCAACGAGAGAAGTGGAGTTTGAGATCAACTTGATCTTTGGAGCCGAGTCTATATCTAAGGCACCCTACAGAATGGCTCCAGCTGAACTTAAAGAGCTGAAGGGGCAACTTCAGGAGTTGTTAGACAAAAAGCTAATTCGCCCCAGTGTATCACCTTGGGGAGCTCCGGTTCTATTTGTAAGGAAGAAGGATGGCAGCATGAGGTTATGCATCGACTATCGGGAGTTGAACAAGATCACCATTAAGAATAAATATCCCCTACCAAGAATTGAGGATCTATTTGATCAACTAAAAGGAGCTCGCTGGTTCTCAAAGATCGATCTCCGTCAAGGGTATCACCAGCTGCTTGTGAAAGCCGGAGACGTACCTAAAACGGCGTTCCGAACTCGATACGGGCATTATGAATTCTTAGTGATGCCTTTTGGACTAACTAATGCCCCAGCAGCTTTCATGGATTTGATGAACACTGTGTTCCGAGAGCAGTTAGACCAATTTGTAGTAGTGTTCATCGATGACATCTTGGTCTATTCCCCCGACGAACAAGCTCATGCTGAACATCTAAGAGTGGTGTTGCAAATTCTGAGGCAACAAAGGCTCTATGCCAAATTCAGCAAGTGTGAATTTTGGCTAAGAAGTGTAGCCTTCCTTGGTCACGTAATTTCTGAAGATGGGATCTCTGTAGACCCTAAGAAGATAGAAGCCATCACTGGATGGCCAAGACCCACGAATGTGACCGAAGTCCGAAGCTTCCTAGGCTTGGCAGGCTACTATAGGAAGTTTGTTGAGGGATTCTCAACGATTGCAGTACCATTGAGTCGTCTCACCCAGAAAAAGACTAAATTTGAATGGACTGCTGAATGCGAGCAGAGCTTTACTGAGCTCAAGAAGAGATTGACCACAGCCCCGGTGTTGGCACAACCTTCTGGCACCGATGGTTTCGTGATCTATAGTGACGCGTCCAAGAAAGGACTAGGTATGTACACCATTACAATTAATGCATTGTATATACTTATGCAAGTCCTAAACTAACCCACTGTTTATAGGTTGTGTCTTGATGCAAAACGAACGAGTCATATCGTACGCGTCAAGACAACTGAAGCCATATGAGCAGAACTATCCGACGCATGACTTGGAGCTCGCAGCTGTGGTATTTGCCCTTAAGATTTGGAGACACTATTTGTATGGAGAGAAGTGTGCGGTATTCACCGATCACAAGAGCTTGAAATATCTGTTCTCGCAGAAGGAGCTGAATATGAGACAAAGAAGATGGTTAGAGTTACTCAAGGACTATGACTTGACCATCAACTACCATCCGGGCAAAGCCAATAGAGTGGCAGACGCATTGAGCAGAAAGTCTAGCCACGCAAGACAGTCTCCTTTGGAAAGAGAGATTGAAGAGTTTGACCTTGAATTGGTGGATTCAGTGGCTAATGTCCTCACAGCTCTGTCTATCAGCCCAGACTTGGTAGACCGAATTAAAGAGGCACAATATGAGGACCCGGCACTGAAAGAGATCCGCGACAAATTATTCACCGGACCGGTAAAGGACTTCCAGTTGCGAGAAGATGGGAGTCTATGGTTCCAGAATCGGTTATGCGTACCAGCTAAAGACGAACTCCGAACTGAATTACTTCGAGAGACGCATAACTCAAGAATGTCCATCCACCCCGGAAGCACTAAGATGTACAAGGATCTCAAAAGAAACTATTGGTGGATCGGGATGAAGAGATCTATAGCGGAGCATGTTGGAAGGTGTTTGGTCTGCCAACAAGTCAAGGCCGAACATCAAAGACCCGGTGGTTTGATGATGCCCCTAGAAATTCCGGAGTGGAAATGGGAACATGTAACTATGGACTTCGTAATGGGACTACCCAAGACCCGCAATGGGAACGAAATGATTTGGGTAATTGTAGACAGATTGACGAAAACGGCTCATTTTATAGCCATGCCCCATGGTACTTCGTATGAGAGGTTATCCAATATCTATGTGGATAACATTGTAAGTCTACATGGAGTTCCAGTCAGCATCATATCGGACCGTGACCCTAAGTTCACCTCTAAGTTCTGGAGGGCATTCCAGAAAGCTATGGGTACGGAGTTGAGAATGAGCACAGCATATCACCCGCAAACGGATGGACAATCCGAGAGGACCATACAAACATTGGAAGACATGCTGAGAGCATGCGTCTTGGACTTTAAAGGAAACTGGGATAGCATGTTGAAGTTAATGGAGTTCTCCTATAATAACAGCTATCACAGTGCAATTGGCATGGCGCCATTCGAACCGTTATATGGGCGTAAGTGCAGGTCCCCTGTTTGTTGGGACGAAATGGGAGAAAGGACAATCACTGCACCAGAATTGGTTGAACAAACTATTGAAAAGGTCAAAGCGATAAGAGAAAAATTGAAAATGGCACAAGATCGTAATAAGAGTTGGGCTGATTCCAAGAGACGACCTTTGGAGTTTGAGGAGGGCGATAAGGTTTACCTACGAGTTTCACCAACCAAGGGAGTTGCTAGATTTGGAGTGAAGGGCAAGCTGAGCCCTAGATATATTGGCCCTTATGAAGTTCTTAGCAAAGTCGGTGAAAGAGCATACCGACTAGCCTTACCTCCGAGTTTATCCCAAGTCCATAACGTATTCCACGTGTCTCAACTACGGAAATACGTATCGGATCCAAGCCATGTCCTTGAAGCCCAACCCTTGGATGTTAAAGAAGATGTCACCTACGAAGAACATCCAATAAAGATTGTGGATAGGAAAGATCAAGTTCTACGCCGACGCGTCATTCCGTATGTCAAAGTTCAGTGGAGTAACCATACGGAGCGCGAAGCCACGTGGGAGCTTGAGGAACAAATAAAGGAGCTGTACCCACAACTCTTCCAATAAGGTACGCCAGTTTCGAGGACGAAACTTTTTGTAAGGGGGGTGGAATGTTATGCCCCGCACCCTCCGTAGGTTAATCAAAAGGCCAAGAAGGAATTAAACGGGAATTAATGACGGTCAACCCTAACTAAATTCAAATTAAATGATAGGATTAATGATAAATAAATGAAGGGATAAATATTAGAAATTAAATTGTATTTAATCTTTTAGAATTAAATATTAGGATTTATCCTTTAAGATAAATAAGAAATAAAATGTAATTTAGAAACACCAAACTTTTCCCCTGTCTATATATAAACTGACAAAGCGTCAGTTTCTTCAGAAAACATCGACGCTTTGTCTCTGCCCTAGCCGTTTCCCAGGAGTAGAAGGAGACAACCTCCGAGAATCAATCCAGCCTTAGTCCGTTCTTCAATCCGTCTTCGAGTAATCAAAGGCAAGTAATCTGTTTATAAGTTCCTACGTTTTGTGAAAGAAAAACGGCCTATTTTAATTATCAAATTGGATCACCATGCAGTAGATTTGTTCTTGATTATTTGTATACGATCTATGTGATTTGTTCTCGTGATTTGGCCAATGTATATGGAAAAGCTTTTGTTGATGTTGTTGATTATGTGAAATCATGCAAATCCTTACCCCTTGGATCCCCTCTTGACGTGATTGTGTGCTTGCGTGGGTTGAGGGAGAAAGGTAGGATCTTTGGCTGAGTGTGGGTGATGGACGCGCGGATTAGGATTGAATCACGATTGGTATGTTGGTAGCGTTGATTCTGTAGTTAAGTCTGTGATTGTAGTAAGGGCTAGGTGTGGATGGATTGGGAAAAAATCATTGATTCATGGTTCTGCAGAAATTGCAGCGGAAGGTTTGGGAAAAACGCAGGCTTCGATCGATCTAAGTCAGAGATCGATGTCCTCAGAAGGACATCGATCGATCGATGTACAGGCGGCTGAGAGATCGATGTCCCCAGTTGGACATCGATCGATCGATGTAGTAGTAGCTGAGAGATCGATGTCCCCAGTTGGACATCGATCGATCGATGTAGGTGAAACCTGAGAGATCGATGTCCTCAGAAGGACATCGATCGATCGAAGTCAGAGATCGATGTCCCCAGTTGGACATCGATCGATCGATGTATAGGGGATGAAGTCCTGAAATTTTGTGAAAAGTAGAGGAAGGAAGGGGAACGTTCGGGGAGCCTTTGAGTGACCTTAGTGACTTTCTAAGACCTGATCTAAGTTAGTTTAAGTCTCGGGAACATGCCCTAGGATGGTGAATCCAACTTGGTGATTTCAACGGATTTTCAAATCGAGTCTCAACGGGAATGACTTAGACGGGTTAGGAAATGAACGTACGAGGGGTCTCAAAGCTCAATGAAGGAGAGATGAGGATACTCGCATCGGTTATGAATTTTAGAGTCAAGGGTGAGTGTTGACGAGCGAGTTGAGGGCTAAGTATTGACGGATAAGTTAGTGTACTCTTGTGTGTGTCACTTGTACTTGCGCATGTGAATGTGAATTGCATATGTGATCGAGGAATGTGAACGGGCAAGGAGTCTTGCATCATGGCACGTGCATTTGCATATTGATTTGAAAAAAGAAGGTGCTTCGGCACAGATTTGCGAAGGTGACCTGCAATGTAAACCGGGATGGAAATTTAAGCCGGGGCGCATTGCAGGGCACAAAAGACTGTAACGTAAACCGGGATGGAAATATAAGCCGGGGCGCGTTACAGGGTATAAAGTTGTCTGTAATGCTACTCGGGATGGAAATATAAGCCGAGGTGCATTACAGGGTATAAAGTTGGCTGTAACGTAAACCGGGATGGAAATATAAGCCGGGGCGCGTTACAGGGTATAAAGTTATGTGAAGTGACCGGACATTGTGACATGCATTGCACTTTTTTGAAAGAGAAAGCGTTCATGCATACGTGAATGTGTAGTGTAGTGCATCTTTTGGCATGCATCATGAGAGTCAATGTGGTATGAACGTGAGTGGTACTTGATCGCCTATGAAGTGTTAATTGTGAACAAATTGCTGTACTTGTTTACTGTGTTATTCACTTACATGTTTGGAAACTCTACAAGACATGTGCCCCTCAATTCCCTCAAGTTATCTATTACTCATGTCTTGCCATGTATTGATCCCGTACGTCTTATAAGTGGGTTACTTGCTAGCGTTTTTCGCTAAGGGTACTGCCTTTGATCTTGCAGATGAGCCTAGCTACGACATGATCTTTATCGAGGATGACGGCGAGTGGGCTGAATGGGATACCTAGACCTTGTTGAGGAGATTGATTAGCTAGTTAAAACTGCTTCCATTTGTTTCAGTTGCTTTGTTCTTCATTTGAGGTTTTAGATGGCTGCGACCATACACATTTGAGTATTCTCGTTATCTTTGACGTATTGACTTGATGATTTAGACTTGTGGGGATATGTTTCCGCACTTATTTCTCTCACGTCATCGATGATGTGTAATCGAGAGATGAGACGTCTTGTAGTCTTCTCAGTAAGCTACGACGGGTGAACCGGTTCGGATTCCGCTGTCCGGGTCGGGGCGCTACACGTTCTCTTTGTAAACAAGGTGTAGTCATTCTTAGATTGTATGAAGACATTTAATATCAGAAATGTAGTAAGCCTTGCATTCCATTCTCTGCTCGCTTGCTTTAGTCCGTATAGAGATCTCTGTAACTTGCACACCATTCCCTCTCGTGGCAAAGCCAGTCCTGGAGGTGGGACCATGTAAATTTCTTCGTGCAACTCACCATGTAAAAATGCATTGTTTACGTCTAGCTGATGCACATACCATTTTTGTCTGGCAGCCATGGCTAACAACATTCTCACTGTACTCATCTTCGCTACAGGTGAGAACGTATCTTGGTAATCTATTCCCAGTTGCTGCGTATGCCCCTTTGCAACCAACCTTGCCTTAAACCTCTCTACTGTCCTGTCAGCCTTATGCTTTACCTTATACACCCACTTACAACCTACGGCTTTCTTCCCTGGTGGCAACGCTGTTAGTACCTAGGTCTTATTCTCTTCCAGAGCAGTTATCTCAGCTTCCATGGCCCTTTGCCACTCAACTGAGGCTGCTGCTTCAGCATAAGTTTTGGGTTCTGTGCATGCACTAATATTTAAAACATATGCTTTGAACTTAGGTGTCAACAGATCAAAGGTTAGATATTTAGTCACAGGATGTGGAGACGTTTTGGTTGGATTCTGTGGCTTTATAGCTTGATTTGAGACTTGACTGCAGTGGTACTGTTGCAAGTAAGAGGGGGGATGTCTGTTCCTGTGAGGTCTTGTGATGGGAAGTTCTATATTAATGGAGTTGATAGGTATTGATCTCGACTCACTGGCATTATGGGAGAGGTCAAGGTCATCAGATGAACCTTGGATTGTTGCAGATGAATCTTGGATTGTTGTTTGTTGGTCATTTGAGTGGTGGTTGAGTACAGGCAGGGAAGAATATTGGCTGGGATGAATATGTTGAAGTGTGGCTTGTGGAGAAGACTGATGATGTTGAGGTGTGGCATAATGGTGATTAGGCTGATGAGGCTGTGGTGTGGCATGATGGTGATTGGTCTGATGAAGCAGTGGTGTAGCATGATGATGGTTAGGCTGATGAGGCTGTGGTGTGGCATGATGGTGATTAGTCTGATGAAGCAGTGGTGTGGCATGATGATGGTTAGGCTGATGAGGCTGTGGTGTGGCATGATGGTGGTTATGTTGGGCCCCCCTAGATGTGGCAACTGGTAGTGGTATAGAAGATTCAGTGTCACATCTAGAACTAGAGAAATGGGACTCAGTGCCAGAAGGAGAGTGGTCAGATGGATGTGGTAGGGAAGCAATAGAATTTGTCAAGAAAGGGAAAACTGTCTCATAAAAAAACAACGTCCCTGGAGATGAATATATCTCTGGACTCAAGATCTTGGAGGATATACCCTTTTGTGGTGTGAGATAGGCCCAGAAAAATGCACTTTTTTGACCCTGGGCTGAACTTGTCTCTAGACGGGGAAGTAATCGTAGCATAGCACAAACAACCAAAGACTTTGAGATTGGCATAGGAGGGAGGACTGTTGTGGAGGATTTCATGAGGAGTTTGATGATGAAGAAGAGGAGAAGGAGTGAGGTTGATGAGGTATACAGCGTGCTGAACGCAGAACCCCCAGTAGGAGGCAGGGACATGTGATTGGATTTTAAGTGCTCTGGCTACGTTGAATATGTGCTGCTGTTTTCTCTCAACTGTGCCATTTTGTTGAGGCGTATAAGTACAATTTGTTTGATGTATAATGCCTTTAGAAGAAAAGAAAGCAGGCATATTAAATTCAAGACCATTGTCAGTACGAACAACTTTTATATTGGTATTGAACTGCACACGTACAAAGTTCCAGAAACTCTCAATAACAGATCTAGTTTCTGATTTTGCTTTCATCAAAAAAAAATCCAGCAATATCTACTATGATCATCCACAATGGTGAGAAAATATCTTTGGCTAAACATAGTAGGATGTTTATAGGGACCCCAAATATCCATGTGAATAAGAGAAAAAGGTGAATGAGTTACAGAATTTGAGATAGGAAAAGGGAGCCTTTTCTGTTTGGCTAGGGGGCATATAGTACAAGGTTCTGTAAAAGAAGAAATATCAACTGAGGAGTCAATCTTGTTGATCTCCTTCATTCTGGATAAGGCTTGATGCCCAAGTCTGGAATGCCAAAGGAAAGAAGACGAAGACTTGGAGACTGCAAATGTCTGGCATGGATTAGAAACAGGTGCTCTACACAAAGGCTGGTCAGCTAGATGGTACAGGCCATGACGGACTTCAGCTGAACCAATCGTCTTCCTGCTCAGATATTCCTGAATGCAGCACATATTTGAATGAAATGACAGATCAATATCACCAGTCATTGTGAGTTTACTAAGGGATATGAGATTAAAGGAAAAGGCTGGGATATGAAGCACATGATGCAACGTTAGACTTGGAAAAACACTCACCGTGCCAACATTTTCAACACTGACTGTTTGATTATTAGGCAACTTAACTGACATTCCAGTCACAGGTTTATAAGAATCGAAGAAAGAAAGGGAACAAGAGATGTGATCTGTGGCACCTGAATCCAATATCCATATGCTAGAAATATTAGACTGCACATTACCTTTCCACTTACCTGAACCATTGACCTGTTGAGCTGACAACACCGTGTGATGGTTATGTGATGGCTCTGCAGCATTGGGACTCATCACTGTTCCTCTGTCCTTATGCTCTTGCAACAACCCCATAAGTTGCATATACTGCTCATGTGTCAAAGCAGGAGCCATTTGCATCACAGGATCATTCATCACATCATTGGCTTGACAAAACTCAACACCAGACTGTGCATACTCCACATTGTTCTGCACCATATCAGCTTCATTACTTACACAATTCACTTGTCCCTTGCCTTTATATCCGGGGAGAAAACCATGCTTCCTATAGCATCTATCCACGGTGTGGCCAACCATATTGCAGTGAGTGCACATGGGGGCCTTAGAGCTATAGCCAGACTTCTGGCTCATGAACTCTTTCCTGCCACCTTTACCTCCAGACTTCTGCCAATTACTACCAGCACCACTAGGACTCATTGGCCTATAACCAAAACTTCCCTGCCTAGGCATACCACCAGCATTAAGGACAAGTGATTGATTATTAACGAACTGGTTTTGACCACCAGCATAGTGTAGCTTCCTCTCCAACTTCGCTGCCATAGCAAAGGTTGTTTTCAGATCCGGTAATGGAGTAGACAGTAGCACCTGTGACTTCACCGGTTCATACTCATCATTAAGACCTTTAATGAACCTTATAACATGATTATCCTCTACAAATTTATTTATCTGACTAGATACATTGCATGTACACCTATTGCACACACAATTAGGGATGGCTCTCAGCACCATTAATTCCTCCCAAAGGACCTTAAGCTTCGTATAATATTTAGTTACCGAGCTATCTCCTTGCTTAGTGGCATAGAACTGCTCTTGCAGGTCAGATAAACGAAAAACATCAGCATTACCGTACATATGCTTCAAATCATTCCAAATGTCTAAAGCATTATCAAACCACATTACGCTTTGTCCAATGGACGGAATGACAGAATTTACAATCCAAGATGCAACCATGTTATTCGCTTTCGTCCAAGCAGCGAATCTACGACTAGTCTCCGTAGGTTTAAGAATAGTACCTGTAATGAAGCCAATTTTATTCTTCGACTCAAGAGCTCTACGAAAGGTCTTACTCCATCCGTGATAGTTGTTGCCATCTAATAATGGCTGAACAAGCACTAGCGAAGGGCTGTCTCCAGGATGAATATACAGTGGATCCTCGGATGGATCAATCGTAGCTGCACCTTGTGACATATTCACTGGAGATTGAGTAGAACTGCTTGGGGATGCCTGATTCGAAGCCATAAACGTACCAAAATTCATCAAAGGCTCTGATACCATGTTAAAATACCAAGAACTAAACAATTCAAGCGTTCAAGGCTTCGATCATGCCATGAACGTCATCCAACCACAAAACAAAACAAGTGTATGGAATCAGATCAATCTAGACTGAGTAGAACGAACTAGAGAGAGAAGAGAGGAAACAAAGCTAGAGAGAGAATTGGATAACTGCTCAATCAATTACGCTGAACTCGAAATACTACCCCCTTCGAAACAAATACAGAGGAAAGAGGCGGTTATAACAGAATCCCGCCTGAGATTACAAAAATACCCTTACTACTAAACTATCAATAGAAACTCAGCCAGGGGCAAATTGGTAACTTCACCCCATTTTTAATTCTCCCGCCTTCGACTCCTTCTTCTTCCTTACACCTCCTGCTTCCCGTACACCACTCCTTCAGCTCACCTTGTGATCACACCTCAAGGTCCTTCACTTCATCACGCAACTAGCGAATACCATGGATTAAACCTCTCATTCAGCGATTGGGATGAACTGTTGCATCAAATGTCACGGCCAGGACTGTGATCATTCAACATCCCAACTGCACCTTCTGCTTTCCCTTCTTCATCTGAATTCTCTACACTTTCAACAGAAATATGAAACATGTTCAAATCAAGCATAACCAATATTGTATATTAAAATTGAAAGGCAATTTTGACCCTAAAAAACTGATTGAGTTTGAAATTGGCATGTGAATGGAAGATGTAGTCTTAAAAGAAGTTTCTATAATATTTTGAATATCTTAAATGGGATTTTAGAATCTCAAAATATGTCTAAAACAAGTTTGGTTGACTGAGTTTTTTCAGTCAACTCGGAGAATCGGCTGTCAATTGGGACGCCTGTTGAATCCCTTTGGCCTGTCTATCTTCTCCGAACGACAAGGCAAACTCAAGCTCAACCGCGACAATTGACATACTGCATTTTTTTTTCATTTTCTCCTATCAAAAATTCATCGAATTCAGCCCTAAATCCATTCCTTCTAGACCACGTGGCACACAACTTCATTACTGACACATCATATAATTACTAGTAAAATGTTCAGAGAGTACATAATCACATACATATGCTATTTACTCGTAATAATCCCCTTGACTTATCAACTTTGACAACAAATTCTGTAATATCTTGGTCTCTTTGGCTAAATTCAACGGCCTAACAACGCTAGAACCGGTTAGTATCATAGTGATTTGGTCAAGAGATCCCTAGTTTGGGCTAAGATGCATAGATTTTTGAAAAAAAAATACATAAAAGTGTTTTATAAAGTGTTCCGACTCTATATAAAAAAACATATAAGAAGGTTGATTGGAAAATTAAGTGCAACTTGGATTGGATGGGTGAGACAACACTCTGAACTCTCTAAATTCTGAGGTGATCAAACGTTCGGTGAGTGAGACCAAACGTTCAGTGATGAACTTTCAGTGCGATTTCTGAGTTCGTTTCAATTCTGAATTTTCTTCCTAGTGACCAAACGCTTCAACGAACATTCAGTGAATTCTTTTACCAAATGTTCGGTCTAGAGTTCGGTGATGAGTTCTAAGTTGTAATGTTCAAAATATCGAATCTAGCGTTTGATAAAAGTTACCGAACGATCAATCAGTGTAGACAACCAAATTTTTTGCTGTCTTTTTTTGAAAAAATTATGCAACTTTTGCAATTTGTCACGCCTCCTTTCACTCTTTAACAGCCATAAACTAACTTTGGAAGTTAAATTCTGTAAATAGGTATCAAATTAACTTCTTTTTTTGAATTGAAGTCTATAAATATAAAGATCAAAAGGTTTTGCAGAGAATTTGAGATGCTTTTTGAAAGAGATCTTTTTATACAGATTTGTAAAAACATGCAAAAGTTCTTTCTCTTCTCTCTTCTCTTCCTATGGTATTAAACAATTAAAATGTACAAGTTCAATCTTCTTCTCGTAGAGCAAACAAAAAGGAAAAATTGTTATATCATAGGAGTCATTTGCCGTGTGGTCTACCTTTCTCAATTGCGAAGGTAATTTTGCTTTAAGAATAATAACATTTGTTACGTCTCGGCTATTTTCCTTCTTCTTGTTTCATTTTCTTTTATTTGGTTATCATATCATTGTAGTTGTTTTTTTACAATCTTGTCTATTTCCAAATGATATTTGAAGAAACTTGCTAATCTTTTTATTTGATTTTCTCTTCTATTTC
This sequence comes from Eustoma russellianum, assembly GCA_036186865.1. Lineage (NCBI taxonomy): Eukaryota > Viridiplantae > Streptophyta > Magnoliopsida > Gentianales > Gentianaceae > Eustoma > Eustoma russellianum. Next base: position 11,652,626 of record AP025055.1, read on the forward strand.
CCTTGGAATTTTACTTTGTATTGTGGTTTTATCAATGGTTTATTCTCTTCCATATCTTCCATAACTAAATTTCCAACAATCTTAAAGCAACATTGCATGCGGAGGATGATATTACTCGAAAATGAAGAAACTCATGAAGGAATAAATAGAGGAAAAAGAAAGTTTAAGTTGTGATATAATGATCTGTTTAGTTATAAATTGTTTTGATGATGAAAAGATGTTTTAAATGAGTTAAATTTGTGTTTGATACTTGATGCAAGATGAGAAAATCACACTATGTCAAAAATGGCTGAGATTGGAACTCACTGTCCAACATCAATCTCTCAGGCTAGGGACATCGATCGATCGATGTACTTCAGCCTCTGACATCGATCGATCGATGTCAGTCAGTAAGCATTCTGTCCAACATCGATCTCTCAACCCAGGAACATCGATCAATCGATGTCACTTCAGTCTCTCCTCAAAGAGACTTCGATCGATCGATGTCAGTCAGAAAGGAATCTGTCCAACATCGATCTCTCAGGCTAGGACATCGATCGATCGATGTCACTTCAGCCTCTGACATCGATCGATCGATGTCAGGCAGTGTCAAAAAATGCAATGTTCTGGAGGACATCGGTCTCTCCCCCCAGCACTTCGATCGATCGATGTCCCCCCAGAATTCAAATTTTTTGGACGTTGGAACAAAATCCAAGGGAGATTTATGATGTTTTCTCTTTCCAATCTTGCTCAAACTTCTTGTGGACTTTAACCCAACATATTACATGCTTCCTTGACTATTGTATACATGTCTAAGATTCTCTAGGGTGGCTGTTCAAGATCAAATCACTCCATAGGGTGACTAAAGACTATTTGGACATTATCTTGACATTTTTGAAGATGAAGACTTGGTGGAGAGCCTAAAAAACGTGGTGAACTTCATCTATAAATAGAAGAGGCTTGGATGAGGCAAACACACACTTTGAATATCATCTAGCTTAATCTTTCATTGTTGTATAAATCTCTCATACTTGTAAATTTGCTTAAAGCTTGTTTATCTTTTCTTTGCTCTTCATTGTTGTATATTAATAGAAAGAGAGTCAAGCACAAGAGGAACCATAAATATTTGATCTCTTGCTTGTGCTTAGACTAGGAGAAAGTGTGAACCTTACTATATTTCTTCAACCTACTGTGAAAAGTTCTTGAGGGAACTTTGTTGAAGTTGTGAGGTAGCAAGAAGTTGTTCTTGCTAAGAGCTGTAGTTGTTGTAGTTGCACAAGTGTGATTTGTGCAAGAAGTTGTTGTTGTTGGTGCTTACACTAAGGTGTTAGTGTAAGTGTTGCTGTGGTTGTTCTTATTGTCTTTAATAAGAAGAGTAGTTGTTGAAAATCCACTTTGGCAACAAAGTGGTATTGGAGTAGAATCATTTACGATTCAAACCACTTTATATCTGGTGTACTCGTTCATTACTTCTCATCTCCCATTCTTACTCTGATTTTGAATATCTTTTGAGTTGAGTCACACAAGAAAAATTCCGCAAAATTGCCAAACACTTTATTCACCCCCCTCTAGAGTGTATTTCGGACCTAACAATTGGTATCAGAGCCTAACCTTGATTGCTTGGCCTATCTTTGCAAGTAGCAAGGTTAAAGATCATGGCAACGACAACCTCAACTTCAACCTCTTCATCTCACACTTCATCTCCTAAGCCTACTGCACTATTTTCCGGATCAAACACTAAAGCACCTATGTTTGATGCCCAAAATTATTTTTTGTGGAAATTTTGAATGATCAATCATTTGAAAGGCTGTGGATTTGATATATGGAGAGCAGTTGTCAAAGGAATTGAAGTTCCTATGATTACCAACTCAAAAGGAGAATCAATGTTCAAAGATGAGGATGACTACACCGATGAAGAAAAGATAAAATTTGCCATTAATGGCAAAGCATTTGATATTCTCTCAAGTGCTCTCACCACCACCGAGCTCATAAGACTTCAAGGTCTTGAAACAGCCCACGAGGCATGGAAAAGGCTTGAAATGATACATGAAGGAACTGAGCAAGTAAGAATGGCCAAAAGACTCATGCTCGTGAAGGAATATGAGATGTTCGGAATGAAGAGCGGTGAAAAGAATGAGGAGACAATCGACCGATTCACACGAATAGTGAATCAACTCTCCATGGTGGACAAGAAAATCTCAAATGAAGACCTTGTCTCAAAACTCCTCAACTCCTTGCCAAGAGAATGGACACCCAAAGTCACCGCCAATACCGAATCAAAGAATCTCAAGACTCTTACCCTTGATGAGCTATCTGGTAATCTTCTTACTCATGAAATTCTTATTGATGAACAAAATAGGATGAATCCTATCAAGCCCACACAAACATCACACAAAGGATTGGTGGTAGAGTCTGATGAATCGGATGAGGAAGTTGCCCTTCTAGTAAGAAAATTTAGAAGAATGGCAACTAGAAACAAAGCTCAAGCAAGAAAGTTTTTCAAAAGACCATCTAAAGAAAAGGAAGCAAGTGAAAATTGCTATAGATATGGTCGACCCGGTCATTTCATTGCCGATTGCCACGTAAAAGAGCCGCAAAAGCAAGAGAAAAAGGTCTTTCCTCAAAAGAAGAAAGCCCTCAATGCGGAGGTAACCACGTGGGATGATCTCCTTTCGGAATCGGAAGGAGAAGATAGTGAAAATCAAGGTGTTGGACTTGTTGCAACAGTTGACAATCTAAAGATTCAACATACTTGTCTCATGACAATTGAAGATGATCTTGAGGTAAATTCTAATCCTTCAAATTTGCATGATGAAATAGGAGATTTGCAAGATGACTTTGAAAAATTGAATTTAAAATATAATCATTTAAAGAAAGAGTTCAAGAAATGCATCTTAGAAAATAAGATCTTGCATGACAAGAATATTTTGATATTTCAAGAACATGACATCATATTCACCATGCATAAAACCATAGCTCTTGAAAATGTAGAAATTAGAAAAGAATGTGAGAAACTAAAGTTAGACTTACAAAGACTAACAAATGGTAAAAACAATTTAGACATACAACTTGGAAATCAAAGAATTGGAAATGATAAATCCGGTTTAGGATTTAATTCATCACTTTCTTCTATTAAACCTAAGTCCTTAAAGAAAAGGGCAAATAATAGAAAAACACAACAAAATTCATCACCTTCTAAACCAAAGCATGTACCCACTTGTTTTCATTGCAACAAACTAGGACATGTGAAGAAAGCATGTAGAGCTAGATTTGGAAGCAAATATGTTTGGAAGCCTAAGGGTCGACAAACTAACCCTAAAGGACCTAACCATCAAAGGGTACCAATGCATACATCTTTTGGTTTTGTAGGCTCTCAAGATAAATGGACTAGCCAAAGAAGAAGAAACCAAATGGCTTATGGACAACGGATGTTCAACACACATGACCGTAGACAAGACGTTGTTAACTAAGCTCAAGCTCTAAGATGGTGGAACGGTGCATTTTGGCAATGGGAGAGCCAAAATCCTTAGACATGGAGAAATTGATAACTCTTCTTTTACTATTAGTAATGTACTATATGTAGAAGGGCTTAAGTATAATTTTATAAGTGTTAGCCAACTATATGATGCTAATTTTCAAATTGAATTTGTGAAAAGAAAATGTGTTGTGAAAAAGAACGATAAGATTGTTTTTGAGGCTATACGTAAAAATGATGTTTACAAATTTAGCACACATGATTTGATATCACAAAATTTTCTTGCCTAGTTGCCAAAAATGATTTGACTCAACTATGGCATAGACTTGGACACATTAGTTTTAAAAATTTCAAAGAGATTTGCAAAAATGAAAAAGTCCAAGGTCTTCCAAAATTAAATTTCGAAAACCATGGCTTATGTGACACTTGTCAAAAGGCAAAGCTTGTTAAAACAAGCTTCAAGCCCAAAAGTGAAATCTCCACCACCAAACCTCTACAATGGCTTCATATGGATTTGTATAGGGATATTGGTACAGCAAGTCTAAGTGGAAAATATTACACCTTTGTGGTGGTAGATGACTTTTCTAGGTACACTTGGGTAATGTTCTTAGCTAAAAAGAATGATGCATGCCAAGAATTTATAAATCTTTGTAAGAGATTAGAAAATCAAAAAGAGGACACAATCAAGGAAATTAGAAGTGATAGAGGTGGTGAGTTTGATGGAGAATTTCAAGAATTCTGTGTATCCAAAGGGTATGGACACAATTTCTCAGCTCCAAGAACTCCTCAACAAAATGGTGTTACGGAAAGGAAAAATAGAATGCTTCAAGAAATGAGTAGAGCCATGCTAAACGATTTTGAGCTACCCAAGTATTTTTGGGCCAAAGCGGTAAATACCGCTTGTCATGTGATCAATAGAGTTTATTTGAGAACATTTCTCAAAAAGACTCCTTATGAGCTTTGGAAAGGTAGAGTACCAAATATTGGTTATTTCAAGGTATTTGGTTGTAAGTGTTTTATACTTAACACCAAAGATAACTTGGATAAACTCGACTTCAAAGCGGATGAAGGAATCTTTATGGGTTATGCTCAAAATAGCGAGGCATTTAGAGTATATAATAAAAGAAGCATGAAAGTTGAAGAATCAATTTATGTCAAGTTTAGTGAACTCATTAAGTATAAATCAAACATTAATGATGATGATGATGATGAAATAATTGAAGTAAGCCATATAGAGAAATTTGAGAATCCAAAAGGTAATATTGTTATTGACCTAAGGATTGATCCCCTTGAACCTAAGGTTGAAGATGAAAAAGTAGGAGGAGATACCTCAAATTTACCGAATTCATATAAGTATAGGAAAGATCAACCTAAAGAGTTGATATTAGGTGAAACTAGCCAAGGCATAATGACTAGGAGAAAATTCAATGAAAATGCCTTCATTTCACAAGTTGAGCCTAAAAATATAAAGGAGTCAATAAATGATGAAGATTGGGTATTAGCTATGCAAGAAGAATTAAATCAATTTGAAAGAAATGATGTTTGGGAATTAGTCGCTAAACCTAGTGATCATCCCGTAATTGGCACTAAATAGGTATTTAGAAACAAAATAGATGATAAAGGAAACATCACTAGAAACAAAGCTAAGTTAGTAGCCCAAGGATATAGGCAAGAGGAAGGCATAGACTATGATGAGACCTTTGCCCCCGTAGCTAGGTTAGAAGCTATTAGGATGCTATTAGCATATGCATGCTATAAGGATTTCAAACTATATCAAATGGATGTGAAATCCGCATTCTTGAATGGAATAATTCAAGAAGAGGTCTATGTAGCTCAACCTCCGGGGTTTGAAAATCATGATTATCCAAATCATGTATTTAAGCTCAAAAAGGCCCTTTATGGACTTAAACAAGCTCCTAGGGCTTGGTATGATAGGTTAAGTAACTTCCTATTTGAAAATGAGTTTTCAAGAGGAAAAGTCGACACTACTCTTTTCATTAAAGAACAAGGAAACCATCAATTGCTTGTTCAAATTTATGTGGATGATATTATATTTGGTGCTACTAATGATTCTCTTTGTGAGCATTTTGCAAAATTGATGGAAGGAGAATTTGAAATGAGCATGATGGGTGAACTCAACTACTTTCTTGGTCTTCAAATCAAGCAAACTCAAGATGGAGTGTATATATCTCAAACGAAGTATACTAAGGATTTGCTCAAGAAGTACAAATTTGAGGATGGAAGAAGTGTAAGCACACCTATGAGCACAAGTACAAAGCTTGACAAAGACGAAAAAGGAAAGCCGGTTGAGGTAACCAAATATAGGGGCATAATTGGTAGTTTACTTTATTTAACCGCTATAGGCCAATATTTTGCATGCTGTGTGCTTATGTGCTAGATTTCAAAGTATGCCTAAGGAATCATATTTAGTTGCCATTAAACGTATCTTTAGGTATTTGAAAGGAACCTTGAACTTTGGATTGTTTTATCCCAAAAATAGTTGTTTTGATTTAAGAGGATATAGTGATTCCGACTATGCCAGAAATCTTGTTGATAGAAAAAGCACCTCCGGGACATGCCAATTCCTTAGAGATTGCTTAGTTTCTTGGTTCTCTAAGAAACAAAATAGTGTGTCACTTTCTACGGCAGAATCCGAGTATGTATCGGCCGCTTCGTGTTGTGCACAACTACTTTGGATGATCAACACCTTGAACGATTACAATGTTAAGTTCGATAAATTTCCCGTTCTATATGACAACACATCACCATAAATATATCACAAAACCCGATTCATCATAGTAGGACAAAACACATTGAAGTAAGGCATCACTTCATAAGGGATTGCATCCAAAAAGGATTGGTATGCATTGAATTTGTTCCAACAAATGACCAACTAGCGGATATCTTTACTAAATCCCTTCCCACTGAGACATTCGAATCAATTAGAACCAGATTAGGAATGATAAACCAAGGTTAGAGGGTCAAAAAGGTCAAAAATGCAGATTCTTGCATACATCGATCGATCTATATGGCAGTCCCAGAGACTGCTGTAAAAACAGACATCGATCGATCGATGTCAACGCGGACAGAAGATTAAAAGTTGCAATTCCTTTCTTCTTCCTCACTTCTCTCTCTCCAAAATCAAAATCCCTAAAACCCTCTTCCCTAAAAACGCCAAGAATCCCTCAAACACACTCAAAACTCTTGTAAAATCTTAAATTTGTTATCAAATCCAACATCAAATTTCCAAAAACTCATCAATTTCTTCTTATTCTCTGGCAAATCCGAAACCTAAACCTCAAATGGCTTCAAAATCGAAACTCTCTTCCAAGAGAGCAAGAACTTCTCATGAAAGTGAAAGTGAGGCACAACAATCACATCCTCAAGTTCCAATGGGGTCTAGAACACAAGGATTGAGGAAGAAAGCAATTGCATCTCAGAACACTGAGTTAATAGAGACAAGGAATAGGCTAACCCTTAACAACTTTCCATGGCTCAAGTCCTCAGAATACAAAGATGCTTTAAAGGAGCCTACGGGAACAGGTAAATTTGCCTATATCACCCTTAGAGCCCATATTCAATGAATTGGAGCTCAAGAAGAGGGCTACCATTCCATTAAAATTGCTCAAAATTGAGGATATTTTGAGCAATGAAGAATTAAAACCAATCATTGATTGGTTTGATGTTCAAAAATAGAGACCTGTTTTGGAGGTCTCAAAGATGACCAACATGTCTACCCGGTATACTAGAATGTTTATGCAAATATGTGGGTAGACTATAGACATGGGGTGACTTATGCCTTGAATACGATAATAGAAGGCAATTTGTTGATGTTTACATCTAAGACCTTCAATGAATTACTTGAGGTTCCGGATGAGGGGTTGGAAGATTTTGATCCCAGGAGGTGGGACACATATAAGTACCAAGTCTCTGAGGACGAGGTAAAGGCATTTCTTGGTTTTCACCCCACCAAGAACACAAATGACATGCCTTTGGTATATAGGGTGTTGCTTGCCATTGTGACATTTTGTGTAAACGGCAAGTCAGCTAAGCTCCCGAGCAATTTAGATTTCTACGTTGCTTATCGCATTGCTATGAAGGAGCCTTTAAATTTTAGGGAGATTGTGTTTGCAAATATGTTGGAAGCCGCCACCAAGAAATCAAAAGCGCTTCCATATAGCAATCTCATATATAGATTGCTTAACAAGACTAATGTGGAGTTGAATGATGAATTCATTGATCAAATTACCAACAAAGACTACTACACAAAAGCCAACATTAGACAAATCCACAAATCCCGGAAAGAGGCACAAAAGCGGGGTGGCCAACCGGAATAAGACGAAGACGAGCCTGAAGATCCTATCCCTCCACCATCCTTACCGAACCTCCCATGGAACTCTCTCCTCATCCATCACCAAAACCACCCCCGAAACAAACCTCCACATCCCAAAAGGACAAAGGAAAAGCCCCAATGATGGAAGGGAGTGGTTCTGATGACGAGTTCGATGCTGAGGCCGAAATTGACGACATTCATCATACACTTGGTCAATGGGGGGAAGACTTGGCCACGGAAGCAGCAGTCCGTATTGATGATCTCCAAAAAGAGTATAAGAACCTTCAGGATCGTGTCAACACCATTGAGACGAAGGTTAACACTCAAGTCATAGCACTGCAAATGGAGTTGGATGTTCAGAAAACAAAATATCAAAAGTTGAAGACCAAGCTCAAGGCAGCTCTCTCCGGATTGTGTTTCTCTTCCGATGAAGAGTAGTTTTTATGGTTTCCCATTCCCTCGTAGTTATAGAGTATTTTTGCAAGTTTGGGTTTACCTATGTATCTCAAAACTTGTTATTCCTTAATCATGTTTATCCTTTATTTTCGTGTTTTTTGATGCTTTCAAAAAAGGGGAGAAGTACTTGGTTTAGTTTGGTTTAGTTGGCATGATTAGTCATTGGCATAATTGTTTGGGCATTGGCTTTGGCATGATTTGGTTTTTGCCATGTTGGTTGGACATTGCATGATTTGGTTTTGACATGTTGGCATGGTATAGTTTGGTAACATAGGTATCTTAATGTCTCATCTTGATTTGATATTGGTGTTTTTGCATCACATAGCTTAGCCTGAGAAGTTGAATTTGGTATAGCATGACATAGGTATCTTAATGTCTCATCTTGATATGATATTGGTGTTTTTGCATCACATAGCTTAGCTTGAGAAGTTGAATTTGGTATAGCATGACATGAAGTTTCTTGATATGCTTTACATATTGAAATGATGCAAATGTGAAACTTAATGCATAAGTTGAGGGGGAGCATTTTGGTATTAATATCACATCTTGTGTAGATTGCATCTTGAAAAGAAATTTTTGATGTGTTCATATGATGAGGGAGCATAAACTAAGGGAGAGTTGTAAAATATCAAGTTTAGTTGAAAATGTATCATGTAAAAACATCTTTTGAATCATGGTTTTGAAATCATCAAAAAGGGGGAGATTGTTAAGTTATAAATTGTTTTGATGATGAAAAGATGTTTTAAATGAGTTAAATTTGTGTTTGATACTTGATACAAGATGAGAAAATCACACTATGTCAAAAATGGTTGAGATTGGAACTCACTGTCCAACATCGATCTCTCAGGCTAGGGACATCGATCGATCGATGTACTTCAGCCTCTGACATCGATCGATCGATGTCAGTCAGTAAGCATTCTGTCCAACATCGATCTCTCAACCCAAGGACATCGATCGATCGATGTCACTTTAGTCTCTCCTCAGAGAGACTTCGATCGATCGATGTCAGTTAGAAAGAAATCTGTCCAACATCGATCTCTCAGGCTGGGACATCGATCAATCGATGTCACTTCAGCCTCTGACATCAATCGATCGATGTCAGGCAGTGTCAAAAATTGCAATGTTCTGGAGGACATCGGTCTCTCCCCCCAGGCACTTCGATCGATCGATGTCCCCCCAGAATTCAAATTTTTTTGAACGTTGGAACAAAATCCAAGGGAGATATATGAAGTTTTCTCTTTCCAATCTTGCTCAAACTTCTTGTGGACTTTAACCCAACATATTACATGCTTCCTTGACTATTGTATACATGTCTAAGATTCTCTAGGATGGCTATTCAAGATCAAATCACTCCATAGGGTGGCTAAAGACTATTTGGACATTATCTTGATATTTTTGAAGATGAAGACTTGGTGGAGAGCCTAAAAAACGTGGTGAACTTCATCTATAAATAGAAGAGGCTTGGATGAGGCAAACACACACTTTGAATATCACCTAGCTTCATCTTTCATTGTTGTATAGTTCTCTCATACTTGTAAATTTGCTTAAAGCTTGTTTAGCTTTTCTTTGCTCTTCATTGTTGTATATTGAGAGAAAGAGAGTCAAGCACAAGAGGAACCATAAATATTTGATCTCTTGCTTGTGCTTAGACTAGTGAGAAAGTGTGAACCTTACTATATTTCGTCAACCTACTGTGAGAAGTTCTTGAGGGAACTTTGTTGAAGTTGTGAGGTAGAAAGAAGTTGTTCTTACTAAGAGCTGTAGTTGCACAAGTGTGATTTGTGCAAGAAGTTGCTGTTATTGGTGCTTACACTAAGGTGTTAGTGTAAGTGTTGCTGTGGTTGTTCTTATTGTCTTTAATAAGAAGAGTAGTTGTTGAAAATCCACTTTGGCAACAAAGTGGTAGTGGAGTAGAATCATTTACGATTCGAACCACTCTATATCCAGTGTACTCATTCATTACTTCTCATCTCCCATTCTTACTCTGATTTTGAATATCTTTTGAGTTGAGTCACACAAGAAAAATTCCGCAAAATTGCCAAACACTCTATTCACCCCCCTCTAGAGTGTATTTCAGACCTAACAATGATCAATAAAAAGAAGAACAAAAAGAAAAAGAGAGAAAAATTGACTAATTTGTTTTCATTCTCTTGGCATTCTTCATCTCTATTTTAGTAAAATGTAGAGGGTTGAATTTTAAACGAAAACGTCGTAGAGAAAAGTTAATTTTTGCAAAGAGGTCAATTTGGTGTCACTCCAATTTCTTCTGATATGTGGGAGTTGATGTTTCCTTGAAGTTTTATACACGAGTTTATAACAAACCGACTCTTAAATGAACTAAAAGGGTTGATAGACATCTAAACAGTGTTGGATGAAGGTCAAAAGTTAATTCAACAATTCTTGACAACAAACGAAGAGGAGAAATTATTAGGAATGTCAACTTGATGAAAGACAGGGATCACTATGGCCATAATCTTCTTTGAGGTAATCCTTGTTGGTACTGCAACGAAATGGATGGTAGACATTTACGCCTACCAAATACATTGCAACTAGTAGATATTTGTTTATTGAATTTAAGAGATAAAAGTGGTAAACGAATTTTCTTTGAGAATGCACCAGAAATCTAAGTAGTTGGATATATAGTTGAAAGTGCTCTTAAAGTTAATTTTATCTATAAAGCTGGAGTTGACAATGTGTTTTGTGTACATATTATATGTAGAAAATTTCGTTTCCGAGTCGCCATCAAACAAGAAATATTAAACATGTTCAAATCAAGCATAACCAATATATTGTATACAGAAATAGAAAGGAAATCTCGACCCTAAAACTGAATGAGTTTGAATTGGCATGCGAATGGAAGATGTAATCTTAAAAAAAGAGTTAAACGGAGTTTCTATAATACTTTAAATCACTTAAATGGGATTTTACAATCTCAAAATATATCTAAAACAAGTTTGGTTGACTGAGTTAGTTTTCTCAGTCAACTAGAAGAATTGGCTGTCAATTGGGATGCCTGTTGAATCCCTTTGGCATATCTATTTTCGCCGATGACAAGGAAAAATCAAGCTCAACCGCGACAATTGACATACTGCATTTTTTTACATTTTGTTGTACCAAAAATTCATCAAATTCAACCCTCTATCGATTCCCAATGATTCTAGACCACATGGCACACAACTTCATTACTCACACATCATATAATTACTAGTAGAATGTTCAAAGGGTGTACATAATCACATAAATATGCTATTTTGTTATATCCTGTTTTTTAATGAAGGGCAAAAGAGTCATTAAGACATAATTAATAACTAAACCTAGTTTGATTAGGAATTTTTCCCAAAACCCTAATCAAATTTCTATTTAAGTAGGAAGAGATCCTCTCCCTCCCCATATTAAACGTTCAGCAGCCACGCCAGGAAAGAAAAAGAAGAAAGATCCTTTTTTCTTGAAGACAAGGCCGCTGGTTTTAGGGAGAGAGGGAGGAGCACCACAGCCTCGATCAAGCCTTCCAACGGCGTAGTGAATTACCGTTAATTATCAAGTAGGTGCCCCTTCACATTCTTTGAATGTAAAAATATAATCTTTAATTTTCATACAAAACCAAGATCTTGCATAAGTATTTGTGATTGTATAGATGTTTCATTATTTGATTAAATGAGAATGTGATGAATCGTATATCTGTATATGTGATCGTATATTTATATATATATATCTATGAGGATATTTTTCGTACAATCAATATGAAAAGGTTGTATTTTTAGAGCATGTATGAACGAGGGAATGGGTTTGAAGGCGGTGAAGGCAGCGCGTGGCTGGTGGTGGTGGGCTATGTCCACTTGCTACCGCGGTTGTGGGTATGAGGGAGAGGGGGTTGCGGCTAGGGGGGCTGAGGGAGAGGGGTGCGGCTGAGGGGGGGCTGATGGAGGAGGGCACGGCTGAGGGGCGGGGGTTGAAGGAGGGGGTGCAGCTGGGGAGCTGAGGGAGGGGTGCGGTTGGGGGGGCTAGGGGGTGAGAGGGGGAGAGGGAGGGGGTTGTTATGGGACAGAAGGTGAAGAACGAAGGGGGGAAGGGAAAATCGCAGGAAAAGGGAAAATCGCAGGAAAAGGGAAAATCGCAGGAAAGAAAGTCGCAGGAACTGAGGGAAGGAAAAGGAAAAACACTGAAAAAGAAAAAGAAAAGAAAAAGAAAAAGGAAAGGAAAAGAAAAGGAAAAAGGAAAAAGGAAAAAAGAAAAGGAAAAGGAAAAAGGAAATGAAAGAAAGTCTGTGTATGTGATTTCTGTGCATTCATGCATCACGACATTGCATTAAGGTATGCAAGACCTAAGTCGCATATCTGTTCCGTTCTGTTAGGGTATACGAGACCTAAGTTGCATATCTGTTCTTTTCTGTTAGGGTATGTGAGACTTAAGACGCATATCTGTTCTGTTTTGTTAGGGTATGCGAGACCTAAGTCGCATATCTGTTCTATTCTGTTAGGGTATGCGAGACCTAAGTCACATATCTGTTCTGATCTGTTCCGTTCCATTCTGTTAGGTCCTAGGGTCATGCATTGCACGATAGGATGCATGTTTCTGAGAATATAGGTATATCAAGCATCACGTATGTGACATTGCATTTCACATTCATTTCGCATGATTATATGTTTTGATTATTTTAAGAAGTTATGACCGTTATGCGCATTTGTGAAAGCATGGACAATCTATTTTCGACCACCAACGATTTTTAGAGGGGTTAAAGGTTGAATTTTAATCTGAAATTTTTAGGAGATACTCAGAACATCTGAGAATAAGATCTCTCCAAATTTTAGAATTTTTGAAGACCTGTAACCTAGTTTTTAAAACGTTTCAAAACAGGTCCTGAAAATAGAAACTGTTTTCAGAAGTTGGGTTTTTGGTTTAAAACAATTTTAAAAACCAAATTTTCCACACCCACTATTCAAACCCCCCTCCTTCTAGTGATGCCTTCCAAATCCTACAACGTCCTTTCATAAAACATGCCTGCTTTGAAGAAATTTATCTCGGAAAAGGGTGGATAACTACGTAGCTAGCAACCGAGTAATCATCTTAGAGAAACAATTTGTTAAACATATAGGGCGATAATCAGCAAATATTTGGGGGTTTGTCACCTTAGGAATAAAATGTAATAAATGTGTAAGCAACTGACCGAGGCGGACGGAGGCCAAGAAAGAATTCATGTATGGCCTTAAGGACATCCAACTGGATAACCTACCAAAACTGTCGATAAAATGAACCCAGAAAGCCGCCGGGTCCAACCACACTAATAGGACTAAGGTCCCAAACATCTTGGCAGACCTCCTGTAGGGACAGAACGAAGATAAGAAATGTATTATCAGCCACCGTGAGTAGCTAAGGAATATACTGCAGAATAGATTCATACTGAGAAAAAGAGCCAGCCACAAATAAACTCTGATACTATCGTACCGCCTCCCCTTTGATGTCATGTAAAGTGTCACACTCCACTCCATCCTCACGGATGATTCGATGGATGCTCTGATGACGACGACGATCTTTTACCGTTTGATGATAAAAGCGAGTGTTAGCATCCCCCTCTCTCAACCATTTAACAATAGTCTTTTGCTTCCAAAAAAGTAAGGTGCGGACTTGTGCAAGACGCAACAATGTTATACTCCGAGAATACTCGATCCGTGTATAATCCGACGGTGTAGTATCAAACTCCCTTTCCCTTCGTGTAGCTTCAGTCTCCGCTGTAATCACCGCATCAAATATATTTCCGAAGACATACTTATTTCGCGGTCGAAGTAATTTCTTTAGTTGGCGCATTTTAGCATAAAAGCCCCACATCTCGCCTACTGTCGAACATGATTGCCAATGCTGACGCACAAAGCTGTCAAAGTCAGGGTGTGTGGCCCGAACCTCCAAATACCAGAAGGATTCAATTGTAGCCGAAACATCTGAGGAGCAGTCTAAATAGAGAGGAGAGTGATCAGAGGTTGCCCGATTTAGGTGCTGATACTGCACCGTAGAGAACAAATCAAAGAAAGACTGAGAACAAAGAAAACGATTCGACCGTCTCCAAACCCGTCCCAAACCATGACCATCACATCAAGTGTAGGGGGAGACCTGATAATGGATCGACTGGAGAGAGCAGGCAGAGACACAATCATTGAAGTCCTGCAATGATCGTATGGAGGGCGCAGTCGACCCTTGTGCTCATCAAGTGTCAAGAATGTATTAAAGTCTCCTCCAACTAGCCAAGGAATATCCAGCACGCCATGAAAAGCAATAACATCTTTCCACAGTGGACAACGAGCCATAACCGAATGAAGACTATAAACAAAAGTACACCAAAATGCGTCCCCAGAAGGAAACCACTAAAGCCGCAAGGAATAGTTCTTGACACCTCGTTGTTCACCGTATAATTGAAACATGGAGTCCCTCCAAAAGATCCAAATGTGATCATCACAGACCAACACCGCTTGAGAAAATCCAAACTTAAGGCAGTATGATACCAACGAAGAAAGACGCACCTTTGGCTCAATAACAACAAGAAGATGATGGTGATAACGAGGAACTAAAGATAAAATACAATCCGCAGAGGTACAAATACCTCTAACATTCCATAGCATAATCTTCATTGAGATAAAATATCAAACAAATTAGAGAGATGAGTTGCACGCGATCGAGTAAACCGTGGTGAGATAGGTGCAAGTGTCTTATGATGCCGCCTCAATAATTTTAGCAGGACCCGAAAACTGTCGCCATCACATAAAACAGAAGATCCGGTTGTATATTCTTGAGAAGCGGCTGGAACCGCTTGTCGAGCAGTGTCGAGAAAGACATCCTGGACTTGATCATTAATGAAATTATAAAGAATACAATCTGAAGTCTCTGCAGATAAAAGCCTTTGACGATGAGATAGCTCGACTTCACCATTAGAAGAAGAAACCAACTCAGATAAAGCAGACACATCATTAATCATAGTATCATCAATGCCCTGTAATCGCAAAATATCGTGCGTATAAGAAACTAATGGTTGCCAGGTTATATCCAGAGATAAGATAAGTGAAGGTTGTGCGCCCTGCACAATCAAATGCTCAACCTACAGGGACTACCAGGCGTCTAGTGGTACTGGCTGAGACTTTTTGGGAGTCCAACATTGAGTCTGTTCCTCGTCAGAACGATCCATCTGCTTGGAGTTGATCACTTGTTCTCACCAAGCGGATGAGGCGCTATTGTGTCCGACTTTCCACAAGCGGTAGTTTTATGTCCCAAACGACAACATGATATGCAATACACGGGTAAATCTACATAGACAACAGGCTGAAAAATACAACGATTAGATACCTGAATGAATACGCACGTAGGGGCTCTTGAGAGACGTCAACCTCAGACATGGCCGCATCCAACTTCATAGGCATTTCTAACATGCGACCAATTTGAAACAAAGCCTCACGCCGATGAAAGTGTACTAGCAAAGCAGGCAATGGAGCCCACACTGAACGATTGGGACTTCCACTTTAGGATCATAATCGGGGGTCCATTTCTTAACCCTCGTATACTTCTCTATTATAGTCCAGCTTTTCGTGCAAAACAATGCAAATATTATGGCTCTCGGCTGAAATGTAACAAAACATGCGTCGGGTCAAGAAGGTCGATACGTACGGTACTAGTAAATCCAATGCGATCAATAGTGGAGCAAATCATGGCCTCAGCGAACGACCATACCAAAATGTGCCTACCAAAGTAAATCGATAGGATGCCGTCAAAGTGGTTATCTCGTCGTCCGTAAATGCAATCATTAGGCTACCTTTGTACTTTTGGATCTGTTTTGGTGCAATGGATGGTGTAGAAGATGAATGAAATAGCGATGCAAATGATCAGGATTTACCCAAAGCCGGAGGCTGTGATACCTATTGCGGCGGCTGTGGGGCCGCAAAAGTCTCCATGTGCGACGCAGGCAATGGAGCAAAAGAGATAATTCCGCAGATGTATCGACAAAGGTGAGAAGAGAAGTGGGTTTGAGAGGAGGAGATCGACAAAACAGCAGCGGCCGGAATCAAGATTCCTCGTCTGCCATCGAGCGAGAGAGAGGAAGGCCGCCATTTTTTTAGTTTGTGTGTATATATATATTTCGTCCAATTGGCCATTTTGGTAAATATATCAATACACAGTTTATAAATATATATTTGGACAAGAAATAAATAGAATGGTACATATTTATAGACATAAAGAGGTATAAAATAAAGATAATAGTAAATCATATTACTTTTCGTATATTCTTATCAAATATAAAAGTTTATGAAAAGGAATAATAAGTTAGGGTTTTTGATTCTTTAAATAGGTATAAGATGTGAATTGTAGTGAAATGTTGATGAATAAATTTGTACACTAATAGGACTATTTGGTCGAGGTTAAAAGAGAAAAAAGGGAATTCATGGCTTAAGTATTGGATTATGTATATACATGTGAGACTTCAGAATATGATGATATGAGAAGGTTTAAGTAGCATATAGATGATGACATGCATAAGTGGTTAAGACATATGCATGCATTTGTCACATTTCATAAGGTGTTTTGGAAAGTTCATCGTTGCACGTAGAATTATATCGTATAATCAGATATCTCATGTTATGTTACAGTATTTATATGATCAGTTGTTGCGCCGTCATGACATCGGAACCGGAGTGGTGGATGTCATGGGGCATACATGATGTTATTGTTTGGAGCGGCGCATGATATCCGAACCCAAAGGGGTTGATGTCATGGGCATACCGGCTTGAGTGTATTTCTTGTCAATGGACAAGGGATCATCGGCATACCGAGTTATTAAGTTATTCTATGTGGGGGATTACTCCAATTCTATGACGATATAATTTGCATGCAAGGTACAGTATTACAGTTATCATATGAAAAGGTCATGATTACAGAAATGTTATATTTAACATGTTATAGATGGATACTGTTACATGATTACAGTTTATGTTTTATGACATTTTTTAAAAGACATCGCATCATGAGAGTATTGCATTCATATGACTTGTATAGGGACTTGATGTATTTAGATGATGAGACCAAGTATGATGACATCTTAGACTTGGATTGAGAATCTAAGTATTGAGATATTTAATAGAGATGTTTTCTAGAGAGACGATCGTATAGTATACTACCTTCATAGAAATATATGTATTGCATGTTATTTCTTTACAGTTATGCCATGCACTTTATTTGTACATAGAGACATGCTTCATAGTATACTACCTTCATAGAAATACTACCTTCATAGTATACTACCTTCATAGAAATATATGTATTGCATGTTATTTCTTTACAGTTATGCCATGCACTTTATTTGTACATAGAGACATGCTTTATTATGTTCATTATTACGATTATCATTGCTTTGATACCCCGTCTCCATGTGTATGATCCACATGACGTATCTAGTAGGACTACTTACTGGGTGATTACGTTATATCGCTCATACTTGTCTTTAATCACTATTTGCAGAGAACATGTATCAATTACAGTTTTATCGAGGATACTCTAAGTACATTGCTGACATAGATGCAGTAAACCGGGAGAGTACCTGTGGAGGTGTTATTCATTGGATTATCATGTATTCAGAGTAATTCAGGATATAGTATCGGATGATTGTACAGAATTTAATGGATAGTAATGTGTGTCGATAATATTTTTGTTTATGTTTATGTTGCTTCTGCTTATTGAATTATTATTCATTTCGACATGCACATGTATAATATCGATGCCTTGTACTTCTCATACCATAGTACGGCGGGTGCACCAGGCAGTTTCGGGCCCGACGCTACATGATGTCATAATGAAGCCTTGTATACCTTGCAGAGGTGTATGGTGGATGTGACGTTTCGAGTGCTAGGGCTCAGGATGTTACATATAGAGGCTGTTAAGAGGAGCCTCAAACGGCTCTAATTGGCCAACTACTAAAAATGGTGCTTTTAACGGCTATAATGTTTAAGCCACTAAACTAGTGACTTAACTTAGTGATAAGGCATATACAAGTATATTTCTACGATGTATGTGTATGTATGTGAGCTGTGTATACAGAGTATATGTATATGTGTGTCTACAGTGTATTTATAATATATTTCTACGCTCCCCCTCAAGGTTGGTGTATATATTTATACAACCAAGCTTCATTACAAGATTCTGAAATATTTGTATAGAAACTGGCTTGGTAACTAGTGACCCAAAACTGCACTGCTAATAACGACAAGTATTTTCACATCCGCTAACGACAGTCAACGTTGTTGTGCCTTACCACAGGCGCAGGTCAGTAAGTTCCACTTGGACAGACTCATGTTAGCGTAAATTCACTAAATCAGCAGGTCACGACTAATTTAGCTTGGCTCGGCAAGTGGTTAAGTGCGAGACATTTTAAATAGGGATAACTGTGTTGAATTAGTCGAGCTAAGTGACTCTTCAAAAATAAATAGATAAATAAATCAGTTGATATTTCAAATTTTTATCACAACTTTGTACTGGTGACACCTCATATGTATTCGAATTTAGTTTTCTGTATGATGCATGTCGATTACGCTTTGTATATTTATGATGCTTCTGCGATTTCAATACATGTTCATGTCAACGTACATATGATTGTTATCGATGCTTCGTACTTCTCGTAGCAGAGAACGTCATGTGCACCGTGCCGAGACCCTAGCCCGGGACGGGGCACTATAGGTGGTATCAGAGCAAAGGCTCTAGATCCATAGCAGGCAACATAAAGTAAGCAACAACATGTAATAGGTTATGATCGTAGAACCTAGGGGATGATCACAGAATTAAAGCAGAGATTGTAGAGTCTAAGTACCTTATTTTAGATTGAGTGCAACAGCCTTTGAATAGGAATCTTTAGAATGGTTTAGCAGAAATATTCAGAATAGCCCTACCTTTCATTAGTATTGATAGATTAAGACTTAGGATCATAATAAGTAAACTGCTTTCCTCTGAGTACGCATAGCACCTTAAAACTTAAGAAGTTTCAGGATATATCGATTAATTGAGCCAATTTAACTGTTTGAATTAGGATGTCATTGCAATCCAATAGGCGGACCCATCACTTTCTCCACAGGGGTTATCGCCAGCGTCAGACTGGACACCGTCACTGCCGGCACAGATTCTATCTCTGATGGCTCAATTTCTGGGGGAGATACTCTAGTCGTTTTTCAAGGCTCTAATACAATTTTGCCAGATAAGTGAGTCCGCTCAGGCTCCACCACCATCATCCACACATCCATGGCCTCATAGAAACAGTGGATTCTACTACAGACAGTTTTGACGGAGAGCCAGATATAGGTAAGGAGGGGAGATGGTTAAATGAAATTGAGAGGGGCTTTAAGCTAGCAGAAGTTCCTGAAGAGGTGAAGGCACAAATTGTTCTGCCATTCATGGTGGGTAGAGCCAATCAGTGGTGGAAGATTTATATCCAGCCACTGCCTAGACCAGTGACTTGGGTGCAGTTTTTGGAGGAATTTTGCAGATTTTATCTTTCCGGGCACTCATCATACAGAGGATAAGGGAATTCAACACACTGAGACAGGAAGCAGATGTTTCAGTCACTGAGTATTTCGAGAAATTCACCACCCTGGGTCGTTACGTTCCTGAGATAATGGGTGACGATAGCTTAACATGGTTAGGTTCATGTGTGGCCTAAATCCTAGGGTCCAAAATCGGTTAGTTGGTACGCACCCAAACATTTTGAAGAATTACTAGAAGACTGTTACCGAGTGGAGCGTGCTGATGTGTTACCAGACCAAGAGGCTAAGGACAGGAGACCGTGGAGTGACATGGAGGAGCGGACTGAGAGATGGGGCCCGTATGCACAGAGGGTAGGAAGATGACCTCAACAACCATCATCCAGTAGGCATCGGTCCCAGCGACCGTGGAGATCGACAACAGCAATTCTGATATACCGAAGATGCCAGAGGCAGCATACTGGTGAATGTCGTGTGGGGACAGATGTGTGTTTTCAATGCGGCAAGACTGGACATGTGATGAGAAACTGCCCAAGGAGGAGAAGAGACTCGTTGAGAAGGGCGCGACAGCAAGAAAGGCCATCACGGACCGATACTCAGAATTAGAAGCTGTCGGGCACAATACTCTGGGTATCGGATATTGTAGCAGGCATGTAAAATTTCATGGGTTATTCGGATCATTATTATCATGGTTGAAATTGGAATCATTAGAAATAGTCTGAAATGATCACACCTGGAAGCATAATTACTCGAAATAATACCGTAAAAGTACGAAGGCCAATACACCCTAAGCAAGTTATTCAACAGACTCTGCAGAACTAGATGATACCGATAACCAGATACACAGAATTTCCAACATAAAGCCACATGTGATTTTAGAAAAGCGTGTCCAAACGCAAAATCAGGGTATTGCATGAGATTTGGAACACGTGATAAGAGTGAAATCGGTAAAGTAACATTAAGTAGTGGATTATGACTAACTTCCAAGTTTCAAGGATGAAACTTTTTATAAAGGAGAGGAATGTTATGACCCGCACCCCCGGGCCAGTTAACAAAGAGAACGAAGGAAAAGTACGACGGAATTAGGGTGCGATCATTGCGCCGCACTAAACTGATATATAAAATTTTTCTTAAAAGAACTAAAGCCAATTATTTAAAAAAAAAACCTTAGATAATGATTGAATTAGGAGACTAAACAAATAGAATCTATAAACAATACATAAACTAACACAAATTAAATTAAACTAAAGAAAAAGAAAAGCAGTACATAAGAAAAGAGAAATTGTAAACTAACACAAATTAAATTAAACTAAAGAAAAAGAAAAGCAGTACATAAGAAAAGAGAAATTGTAAATTCCCACCACACCAACATCCTTAGCCGTTCACCCCTCTTAGGTGTAAGACAATTTGTCTTACTTAAACTACCTTTCCACCTTACATCATATCACTTTACAACTTTGTACTTTTTCTACAACCATCCCTTCTCTCACTCTTTCCCAAACACAGCATAAAATAACTATTATCACTTTTCCCTCTCCAATTCTCAGTTACACCAAATAAGAAGACCCCCACTTGATTTTCTTATTCACACTCTTCCAAGTTTTCTATCTCATCACCTTTTCCTTTTCCCCATGTGAATCTCAGCCATCCCATGCTCCAATAAGAAAAAGACAACTCCATGTACCATTCCTTTCCCTTTTTTCATGATCTTTATTCTTACACCCCTACACTACTCTCCAACTTAGCCTCATAATGGAAATTCCCTTCCTATCATCCTTGTGAAACTGTTGGATGAAGACAACCCAAGGAAATTAAAGCCTCTCTTAAACCATTCAAGCCCCATTTTGTCTTCCAACACTGAAAATTTCTCCCTCTTCAAATATTTTTCTCCTCTCTCTTTTTACCTTTTGTCTCTCAAGACAAGATCCATTTTTTTCCTCCCTTCTTTTCCCCAAACCTTGGACACCATGAGACTTAGGAGAGGAAGCTGATTTCACTTCTTCCACTCTTCTTTGCTCTAGATTCATCTCACACAAAGACTTCTCTTTTCTTCACTTACTTGGAAGGAAACCAAATTCTCCAACCCCACCTTTTCTATTCAAACCTCGTGGCCTCTGCAAGGGCAAAAGGGAGGAGATCCTTCCATACCAAGCCAACGTCCATGGTTGCATGTAAAGAAATCAACTAGGTAAGGATTATACCCTCAAATCTAAACACTTTCTTCTTCATCCATTCTTTCAAAAAGATAACACTCTTTCCTCTTTAGGGCCTTCCACCTGTGAGTTCAATAGAGGAAGAAAGAAGATTTTTCCAACTTCAAAGTGAATAAAAATCATTTGCATGTGTAAGGATACTTTAGGTAAGATTCAAGACCACCCTTCTAAGAATCTTCTCATCCTCTCTCTTCTAAAAGACTCAACCTTTTTTTTCCTGCATTTACTCCATCTAGGCCGAGAATGCCCAAAGAGGGCAAGGAGAGCATTCTTAAGTTAAAAAGATAGGAAGACTTTTAAGAATTGATCTTAAGACCTTCTTTGATAATTTTATCTCAAAATGATTCATTTTTCAATCTTTTTTGACCACTAGGCCGTGGGTCACCAAGAAGAGGCCAAAGATAAGATCTTGCTCCATCTTAAATGTAATATTCAAAAACAAAGACGAGTATTCTATCTAGTTTCTTCATGAATGTTGTAAGTCTTTTATGTTCATCCCAAAGGATTGGATCATGTTTGTACCAAGGTTGAATGGCATCCAACAAAAACTTGAAGAAAGAAGATGTAGCGCCCCGACCCGGACAACGAAATCCGAACCGGTTCACCCGTCGTAGCTTACTGAGAAGACTACAAGACGTCTCATCTCTCGAATACACATCATCAATGACGTAAGAGAAACAAGTACGGAAACACGTATATCTAATAAATCTCCACCATCAATTCCGTATATCAAATGATAATAAATCTCAAAAGTCATAACAAACTAATCCTCAAGTATATACAAGAACTGGAGTTGATAATAACTGTCTCAACTAGCTCCCACAATGTCTCTAAGCATCCCATTCAGCCCACTCGCCGTCATCCTCAAGAAAGATCATGTCATACTCAGGTTCTCCTGTAACACAAAGGCAGTACCCTTAGCGAAAAACGCCAGCAAGTAACCCGCTTATAAGACATACGGGATCAACACATGGCAAGACATGAGTAATATATAACTCAAGGGGATTGTGGGGCACATGTCTTGTAAGTTTCCAAATATATAAGTGAATAACGTAACAAAACAATTACAGCAATTTGCACACAATTAAAAATTCATTGGCAATCAGATACCACTCACTTTCGTACCACATTGACTCTCGTGATGCGTGTCAAAATATGCACTACACTACACATTCACATATGCATGAACACTTTCTCTTTTAAAACAGTGCAATGCATGTCATAATGTCCGGTCACATCACATAACTTTATACCCTGTAACGCGCCCCGGCTTATATTTCCATCCCGGTTTACGTTACAGCCAACTTTATACCCTGTAATGCACCTCGGCTTATATTTCCATCCCGATTAGCATTACAGACAACTTTATACCCTGTAACGCACCCCGGCTTATATTTCCATCCCGTTTTACGTTACAGTCTTTTGTGCCCTACAATGCACCCCGGCTTAAATTTCCATCCCGGTTAACATTGCAGGTCACCTTCGCAAATCTGTGCCGAAGCACCTCTCTTTTCAAATCCATATGCATATGCAAGTGCCATGATGCAAGACTCCTCGTTTCAATCACATTTCTCGTTCTCGTATGCAATTCACATTCACACGCGCAAGTGTAAGCAACACACAAGATACTAACTTACACATCAACGCTTAGACTTCAACTAGTTCGTCACACCTTAATCTTGCTACCACACGTCATACACCAATGAGAACACTTCCACCATTAAACCCTTAGACACCTCGTACGTTCATTTCCTAACCCTTCTAAGTCGTCCACATTGAAATCCGAGTCGACAACCCACTGAAGCCACCAAGTCGATTCGCCATCCTAAGTCATGTTGCCAATACTTAGACTACTATTAATCAGGTCTTAAGAAGTCTCTAAGGTCACCCAAAGACTCCCCGAACTTCCCTCTTCCTTCCTCTATTTTCCCACAAAACTGATGGACTTCATCCCCTTACTTCGGTCGATCGATGTGACATCATACCCTCACATCGATCGATCGATGTCCACCAGAGAACATCGATCTCTCAGCCCTTACTACTTCGATCGATCGATGTCCAACAGAGGACATCGATCTCTAAACCTTCCCCTACTTCGATCGATCGATGTCCAACAGGGAACATCGATCTCTCAGCTCACCCAACATCGATCGATGGATGTCCTTCAGAGGACATCGATCTCTCGGTCTCTCACACATCGATCGATCGATGTCCCACAGAGGACATCGATCTCTGACATCGATCGATCGATGTCAACGTTTCTCCAGAATTCCTTCTGCGAATTTCTGCAAACCTTCCATCAAACGATTCCCAATTTCCTTCCCACCAATCCAAGCCTAGCCACTCTAGCAATCCATTCTTAAGTCATCAACACGAAACCCTCTCAAAACCCATCACGCGTTCAATCCAAAACGTACCTCGTCATCCCAACGAACCCCAAGATCCCACCTTTTTCCACTCCCAAGCCCTATCCAACAGTGAAGGCATCAAGAAGGATTTACGGGGTAGGGATTTGCAGGATCTCAGGTAATCAGCAACATCAACAAATGCTTTTTCATATACATCGGCCAAATCTTGAACGAAAGACACATAAATCATGTACAAATATTCACAGAACGAATCTACTGCATAGTAATCCAATTTGATAGCAAAATAGGCCAGTTTTCTTTCACAAAACGTAGGAACTTATAAGTAGATTACTTGCCTTTGATTACTTGGAGAGAAAACGAAGAACGAATGCGGATTGAATGAAGATCTTGAATTGACTTGACCTAGGGTTGAAGAAGGACTGGGGAAACGTGCAAGGCAGGCGGCGGTTTCTCTGCGTAAATGAGAAAACTGACGTCCTGTCAGTTCTTATATGGGAAAGGAAGAATCTGGAGTTTCTAAATTATATCTAGTATCTTATTTACCTTAAGGGATAATCTTCTAATACTTAATTCAAACTTAAATCCTAATTAATTCCGATAATTAAAATCCTCAATTAATTTCCCATTATCCTATTACTTAATTCGTAATTAATTTCGATTGACCGTCATTATTCTCATTAAATGCCTTCTTAGTCCCTTAATTTTCCTACTGAGGGTACGGGGCATAACAGAAGACTTGCATGTCATTTTTATGATAATCTTGACATGGTCTTCATGTATGTGCATCATCATGATTATGGTAGTAGAAAGAAATGTCTTCATATGGAATTAAGAGAGATAGAAGTCTCTTATGGGGTTGCATGTAGGTCCATCATTATCAGCAAAATTAAAATGACCATCATTCTCATTCGAATTATCCTCACCATCATGCATGATTTTATAATGTGTGGGGATGAATATTATGTATATGAGCATGTATGTAACTAGCTTGCATGTGTAGTAGGAAGTAAAAAGTTTTGCATGTGTGAATAGTAAATTTTGGCCATGTATGTTGAGAAAAAGAGTTTGAGTGATTCACAAAATGCATGATTTAAATAACGCGTGTTTAAGAAATGCATGACATAAGTTATTACTTGATACGTTTTTTAGACAAACTTGCCTTATATACTTTATATATAATATTGCCGTACTAACAAGCCATGAAGCTTTAAAGCTTGCATCAAATGACAAACATTTGTTGTGTTTGAACTATTTTCAGGTGCCACCATTAATGAACTAAACTAGTTCATTAAGTGAAGTACTTAGTTAAATGAACTAAGTAGTTCATTAAATGGAGAAATATTTGGAGAATGCATGATGGCAACAAACATGGAAATTGAAAGTCTCCTCCCACTCTATATCACACATTTTATATATATAAAATATATATATTCAGATTTTTTTTTAAAAAAAGGCACAATACACATATATTCCGACATACTACCGACAAGTTACATATATTACGAACGTACGTCAACATCACACCACTATACTTACCTCATATTTATGAGTATATTCAGGTCTTATATCATATGATATAAGTCATGGTGATGACAAAATTATTACGACACGTTACAAGGTTGTAAACCAAAAATTGTCGTATCGGGTGACAATCGAAACTTCACCAGCGTGTCACGTACTTGCCATATATAGATGGCCAGCCCCTACAATTCAAAAGTGGCTACAAATTTCGTGTCTAACATGGTATACTCATCCATAAAATCATTCCATGTTGGCATACACAATCACCCCCAATTAAGGCCAAATTGTGGAGATTCCAAATTCACTTTTTAAGCACATGTGGGCGCCAACTTTGATCAACCATTAGAGCTGAATATTCAAGTTATTTTATGTATAGTATGTGTGACATAATATATATAACATGTGCAAAAAGTTTGAATTTAATCGGAGAAATATCGTGTAATCAACAAAAGTCGAAAATTCGGTTTTCTATGAACATAACATGTGGAACGTTTTTGGCATGACATGTAACATGTATCTAGACACTTTTTACATATTCAATACATATTCAAAGTATACTAGAATACTCAAATTAGGGCTGATTGGAATATACCATACATGTGTAACTATTGTGCACTATTTTACAAAGTTTACAAAAATAAAATTCAGTACATGGTCAAGCCTTCATACACGCCTAATGCAGCCTTAGTAGAGCTTATGTGGAGCTTAGTTGGCACCTCAATCGGTGGAGAATAAGCCACACAAGGTTAGTGACATAATGGAGGAAGCTACACAATGTAACATTTCAAACTTTGTAGCAAATGTAACACATACTGAAAATTCAGCATGTGAGAATTAGTTTGGGGCGATTTTTTGCCTTATTTTTGATCAATTTGTTTCTCAAAATTCAAGGGATTAATATGTAGTAATATGGTAACATTTCTAAGTCTTGACAATATAGCACATGCTGAAAATTCAGCGTGTGAAGACAATAGTTGGCCGATTTTTTGCCTTAATGGAGATTAAAATTACTTCCAAATTTGAGGGAATTGATTATAGAATATTTGGCAATGTTTTGAAATTCACTTTGGCACATGTTTTATGTTTTATTCTCAGATTTTCACAGCCATTAAGTGATGAAAAATCTCATCAAATCAAGGAGTGCCAAGTAAGCAAGGCCAAGACAATCATCCAATCAAGTTGTGCCAAGTAAGCAAAATGATGTCACATCTATACAAGGCATTATTCTAAGGACTTAAAAGAGAATTCTCAAGATGGAGAAGAAGCCCGAGGGGGGCGGCCAAGAGCGAATAAAAGGAAGAGAAAAGAGTCACTCACATGTAAGACAAGTCTCATAATTTCAAAGTGCAAAAAGGAGTCTTCTACTTTCCTCTTCTACATTTCTTTCTTTTTCTTCTTCTCTCAAGTCTATCGTTCTTATATTCATTATATTGAATAGACTTTGATTAGAACACCATACACGTTTAAATTGTAAAAGGTTGATCAAGGTTTGATCAAACCTTCATCCGTTCGGTGGTGGTGTTCGTGATCGGTGTGATTGCTTATATCGTTTGTTTAATGGTGGAGTTGATGTGTAAATCCAGAAACCCTTGTGGTAAGGTGTTATTTTGTGATTAGTGATAACCGAGAAAGGTGTCCTCGAAGACTAGAGTAAGTTGTGTTAACCGAACCAGTGTAAAATTCTCGGTGTTATTACTTCTCTGAGACTAGTGCAATCTGATTTTCAGACTTGAAAAAGTTGAGAACTTGAATGTATTTGACATACTTCCCAAAGGAATTTTTCAAAAATGTTTCAACCCATTAAAATGCATATCTTAAGGGGTTTTTCATTAAATTCTAAGACTATTTGGAGTTACAGATTAACCGGAATAAATTTTTCAAATCAGACTACTGTTTTTGGCATATTTGTGCAATCTGACCACAAACAATTTTTCAAAGGGTTAGAGGTTGAATTTGGATCTGAAATTTTTAGGGGATACTCAAAACATCTGAAAGTAGAATCTCTCCAAATTTCAAAATTTTTGAAGATCTGTAACCTAGTTTTTGAAACGTTTAAAATCAGGATCTGAAAACAAAAACTGTTTTCAGAAGTTGGGTTTTTGGGTTAAAATATTTTAAAAACCAAATTTTTCGCATCCACTATTCAACCCCCTCCCTCCTCTAGTGGTGTCTTACAAGTCCTAAAAGTGGTATCAGAATGCAGGCACACTCACGACAAGGAGATCCAACGATCTTTATAAGATGGCAACCACTAGACGCAAAACCGAGCAAGAAGGTATGCCAAGCCAAAGGCCTCCACTTCTTGATAATGAAGTACATTCTGATTCCGATTCCGATTCTAAACCATCATATCATGATTTGTATGTTCAATATCTTGAATTGCATAAGTTTGCTAAGACTCTTGCAAAAGAAAAGAAACGCTTAATTGATGACAAGAAATTGTTAGAATCTTCTGACACAAATCTTGTGTCTCAATTAAACGATTCAAAAGAAGAGTTGTCTTGCATGATAAATTCATTAAGGTCTGAAATTTCATCATTGACAACCGAGAATACTGAACTGAAAGCCGAGATTTCAAACTTGAAATCAAGAAACGAAGATCTAGAAAAGACGATAAAACAATTTGATAAAGGTACTTGCATGTTAGATCGTCTCATTTCTTCGCAAAAATATGAAACTGACAAAACCGGATTAGAGTATATTGAAAATAATCAGGTACAAAACAAATCTACAAATTTTGTTTTATCTTCACCTAAGTGACAACATGTACTTAAAAAGATCGTAACGCCTAAGAAGGTGACAATACAATCTAGCAAGCCCCACATTGCATTTCATCGCACTACTTCTTTTTCATCAAGCGAAAAGTATAATTGTGTGCCATATAGATATAAAAAGAAACCATTGATACATACACAACAATCATACAACAAAAATGCATTTAGATCACGCACTATGCACACTAACACAAAGGCATATCAAAAGCAAAGATCATGTTATGTGCATGATAGGATTCTCGGCCAAAGGCCAAACGCATTTGCCCCTAACATATATTATATTGCGTCTTTATCTCTTGGAAGACCTAGAAAGATCACGCAAATTTGGGTACCAAAAGAGACATTTGCAAAGGATTGAATAAATAATCCTTAAGAATGCACTTTGATATTATTGCACAATACACGTGAAATGCATGATTTTTGTTGTTATACAAATTGCTATTTCTTTCTTACATGCACTTTTGATTTTATTTCCAAAGTAAAGGGGGGGAGTGCATGATTTAATGGGGAGAGACGAGAGACGAGAGTGATTGATTGCACAAATCAAGGGAGAGAGAATTCAAAATTCAAAATTTGAATTTGTGCACGATTGGAGGGGGAGATTAAATTTAAATCATGAACTAAGGTTATTTTTTAAATCATCAAAAGGGAGAGATTGTTGAGAAAAAGAGTTCGAGTGATTTACAAAATGCATGATTTAAATAACGCGTGTTTAAGAAATGCATGACACAAGTTATTACTTGACACGTTTTTGCGACAAACTTGCCTTATATACTTTATATATAATGTTGCCGTACTGACAAGCCATGAAGCTTTAAATTTTACATCAAATGGCAAACATTTGTTGTGTTTGAACTATTTTCAGGTGTCATCATTAATGAACTAAACTAGTTCATTAAGTGAAGTACTTAGTTAAATGAATTAAGTAGTTCATTAAATGGAGAAATATTTAGAGAAGGCATGATGACAACAAACATGGAAATGGAAAGTCTCCTCCCACTCTATATCACACGTTTTTATATGTATAAAATATATATATTCATATTTTTTTAAAAAAGGCACAATACACATATTACGAACGGACATCAACGTCACACCACTATACTTACCTCATATTTATGAGTATATTCAGATATTATATCATATGATATAAGTCATGGTGATGACAAAATTATTACGACTACAAGGTTGTAAACCAAAAATTGTCGTATCGGGTGACAACCGAAACTTCACCAACGTGTCACGTAATTGCCATATATAGATGGCCAGCCCCTACACTTCAAAGATGGCTACAAATTTCGTGGATAACATGGTACACTCAGCCATAAAATCATTCTATGTTGGCACACACAAATCACCCCCAATTAAGGCCAAATTGTGGAGATTCCAAATTTACTTTTTAAGCACATGTGGGCGCCAACTTTGATCAGCCATTACAGCTGAATATTCAAGTTATTTTATGTATACTATTTGTGAAATAATATATATAACATGTGCAAAAAGTTTGAATTTAATCGGAGAAAAATCACATAATCGACAAAAGTCGAAAATTCAGTTTTCTACGAACATAACACATGGAACGTTTTTTGCATGACATATAACATGTATCTAGACACTTTTTATATATTCAATACATATTTAAAGGGTACTAGAATACTCAAATTAGGGCTGATTGGAATATAGCATACATGTGTAATTATTGTGCACTATTTTACAAAGTTTACAAAAAAAAAATTCAGCACATGGTCAAGCCTTCATACACGCCTAATGCAGCCTTAGTAGAGCTTATGTGGAGCTTAGTTGGCAGCTCAATCGGTGGAGAATAAGCCACACAAGGTTAGTAACATAATGGAGGAAGCTAGACAATGTAACATTTCAAACTTTGTAGCAAATGTAACACATGCTGAAAATTCAGCATGTGAGAATTAGTTTGGGGCGATTTTTTGTCTTAATGTTGATCAATTTGTTTCTCAAAATTCAAGGGATTAATATGTAGTAATATGGTAACATTTCAAAGTCTTTAGAATATAGCACATGCTGAAAATTCAGCATGTGAAGTCAATAGTTGGCCGATTTTTGGCCTTAATGGAGATTAAAATTACTTCCAAATTTGAGGGTATTGATTATAGAATATTTGGCAATGTTTTGAACTTCAATTTGGCACATGTTTTATGTTTTATTCTCAGATTTTTACAGCCATTAAGTGATGACAAATCTCATCAAATCAAAGAGTGTCAAGTAAGCAAGGCCAAGACAATCATCCAGTCAAGTTATGCCAAGTAAGCAAAATGGTATCACATCTATACAAGGCATTCTTCCAAGAACTTAAAAGAGAATTCTCAAGATGGAGAAGAAGCCCGAGGGGGGCGGCCAAGAGCAAATAAAAGGAAGAGAAAAGAGCCACTCACATGCAAGACAAGTCTCATAATTTCAAAGTGCAAAAAGGAGTCTTCTACTTTCCTCTTCTACATTTCTTTCTTCTTCTTCTTCTCTCAAGTCTATCGTTCTTATATTCATTATATTTAATAGGCTTTGATTAGACCACCATACACGTTTAAATTGTAAAAGGTTGATCAAGGTGTGATCAAACCTTCATCCGTGCGGTGGCGGTGTTCGTGATCGGTGTGATTGCTTGTATCATTTGTTTAAGGGTGGAGTTGGTGTGTAAATCTAGAAAACCTTGTGGTAAGGTGTTATTTTGTGATTAGTGATAACTGAGAAAGGTGTCCTCGAAGACTGGAGTAGGTTGTGTTAACCGAACCAGTATAAAATTCTCGGTGTTATTACTTTCAGCACTTTACTTTCAGTTTCTACTACTTTGTATCATTTTTATTGCATTAGTAAAAATATCAAAAGACTTCCAAAAATTACCAAACTTTGCAGAAACATAGTCACACCTCTTAAATTTCATTTGGCGCAAGTTTCAACCCTTTTAGATAAGTATAAGCCAATCAAACGTTAAGTGTTCTGAGACTAGTGCAATCTGATTTTCAGACTTGAAAAAGTTGAGAACTTGAACGTATTTGACATACTTCCCAAAAGAATTTTTCAAAAATGTTTCAACCCATTAGAATGCATATCTTAAGGGGTTTGTCATTAAATTCTAAGACTATTTGGAATTACAGATTAACCGGAATAAATTTTTCAAATCAGACTACTGTTTTTGGCAAATTTGTGCAATCTGACCACAAATGAGTTTTCAAAGGGTTAGGGGTTGAATTTGGATCTGAAATTTTTAGAAAATACTCAAAAGATCTGAAAGTAGAATCTCTTCAAATTTCAAAATTTTTGAAGATCTGTAACCTAGTTTTTGAAACGTTTAAAATCAGGATCTGAAAACAGAAACTGTTTTCAAAAGTTGTGTTTTTGGGTTAAAATATTTTAAAAACCAAATTTTCTGCACCCACTATTCAATCCCCCTTCTATTGGTGCCTTACAGGTCCTACAGTTTGTGTATGTTTTAACAATGTGTAAGTAAGTGTATGGCATAGGATGTAAATGGATAAAAGAATGGTAGCCTCAAATTTTACATGCGAGAATATAATAAATACTGATAAAAATTTAGGTGTATGTGTTCCTTGTTTTCGGCCATGTGGCCGTAAAGTACGCCATGATGATGTCTTAAAATTTACTTGAGAATACATATGTGTACCTTGCATGTTATAACGTGATTAACAAGTGTAAAGTGCATAATTGTGCATGTGCTCATTTTCGGCCAAGTGGCCCTAATATGTATCATGTTGATATCTTAATGAATTATTGTGTATAAATACTTACAACTTGTTGTAATTATGTAATTAACAAGTGTAGATAAGAAGGTGTGTATGTGTGTATGTGTGCATGTGTGTTCGTGCCAAGTGTCTAAAAGAAATACCATGGTGATGATTTAAATAATTACTTGAGTGTGCATATATATGTACTTTGCATGTACTAATGTAATGATTAAGTTGCAATATGCATAAGTGGTGTGGGTGTATAAGTTTCGGCCAAGTGGCCACATAGACTTGATATGATGACGTATTAAATGGTTAATTGGATACATATACATATGTATAAGTAAATACATGTATAGTGTACCATATATGTATGGTAAACTAATAAATGTGCTGAATTATACAAATGAGAAATGACATTATGGGAAAAAGCAAAAAATTATGTAGATTGGCCGAAAATACCAATAAAGGACAAGATGGTGATTTTTACATTTGTAGAAGAAATGAGCGCGGGCTGTTTTAAGATGGCCACAAAATAAAATAAGAAAAAGGACTATTTGGGACAAAATGTAGGCAAAACAAAGCCCAATCGTGGGCTGACCTTAGGGGTATCAACCGAAAGTATATAGAGGGGCAAAGTGGTAATTTCACCTGGTAATACAATATGATAAATGAGAAGTCTTAAGTTATGGAACTATTAGAAGGGTGAAATCACCCAATACCGAGCATTTCTCCATGCATACGACAAATAAATTTTAAAAGTGATACGTTTTATCTTACGATGCATCTTTACGAAAATGTTTATCATGTGAAACGTTTTAAAAGAATTTTACAAGATATATTACACAAATATTATTTTATCACATGAAAAGCTTTAAAACGATTTTTAAGAACCTTACCTTGTGTCGATTGACTCCATACGACTTATGTATACTTCAGATGGCCGAATGTAACACCTTATCCGGAAAAAGGGAATCTCCGCCTTTATGACATGTTTACCATGTTCTGTTTACGGAGGGCTGCCTAACATCTAGTCCTGAGGGAGGATGTCAGGGGCAATATACGTTATGGCTGAGTGTAACACCGGGTCTGGGACTCGGGATCTCTGCCACAACGCATCACCATTAGTCTACGTACGTATGATGTAATACTGTGGTTGGACTATTGGGATTCATAGACGGAACTTGACTACTCGGGAAGTTCAATCGGTGGGTCTTGAGTACTATTCGTGAACGTTACAATATGTTGTGAACACAGCTATGACAATTTTAATACGACGATTTCAGACATGATTATTACCTGACAGATTTTTCTGAAAAACGATACATGACTTTTTCATCATATAAGCATACACATGTTTACCGATGTCACGTTACTAGATGTGAGCTTAGACCCTTAGCAGACAAAGGAGGATTGTACAGCATAGGGCGTGGACATAGACATAGAAAGAGAAATTGATTACGGAACATAAGCGAAAGATTTAACCACTATGTAAGAAAAGAAATGTGAAAGTTAAATAAATGAATTATTATGTGATTTACTTTCTACAATTTATCTGTTCCGATATATCTATTTTACCTTACATTATATGTTATTACATGGTATATTATGTCATTGTTCATGTTTTTATTTATTGTTCACCATGCATGATCCACATGACAGACCTAGACGAAAATACTTGCTGAGTGATTTGTTATCGCTCACCCCATTACTTACCATATTGCAGTGGCAGGAGCTAGTTCCGGCACAGTTGGGGATGACTCGAGAGTAGATCATCAGCGATGAATGTATGCGACCAGATAATGTAGTTTCGATTTGATATTTCAAATTTGTATCACAACTTTATACTAGTGACACCTCAGTTGTATTCGGAGTTAGTTTTCTGTATGATGCATGTCGATTATGCTTTGTATATTTATGATGCTTCCGCGATTTCGATACATGTTCATGTCGATGTGCATATGATTGTTATTGGCGCTTTGTACTTCTCGTAGCAGAGTACGACGGGTGCACCATGCCGAGACTCTAGTCTCAGGTGGGGTGCTATAGTATTGGTCAGTACCTTATACGTCGACTGAGTATTGGTCAGCTGGTAATGTTCATCCACCTCGACTTGTGATATTTTAGGTTCGAATTCCGCTACAACAATTAATTTTGGCAGGCAATCTATAAATCTCACTGCAACAATTCTTCTTGGTAGACAATCTGTAAATTCTACTGTAAGTCTTGTAAGTCTTAGATAAGCTTGATGATATAATTTGACCATGGATTTAGGAAGCATTCTCTCAACCTAAACCTTTTTTTAACTAGAAAGGATGTTAGACTATACGGATGCATAAATAAAGATAGGTTAATTAACTGAATCAAATTCGTTATACGATCTATCTAGTCTTGACAAAAAAAAAAAAAAAAAATCAAACTTTGTTCTTTGGAGTCAATGCTTTTAGGACTTGAAGTTTAAAAAGTGATTTTCTACATAATATCAAAATTTACACTCAATTGCGTCACTTAAAACTTTAGATATACACGTATGAATTACTAAGAAAATAAAGCAATCAAATGAAGTACTAAAAGCTGACCTGATATAATACCATCGCATTAATTATTATAAAAATAGTCTAAAATATTTGATAATAATAATTCTAATTATCATAAAAGTGATACTCATCTATTCATCTAACTTGGCTTGCATCACAACTTATTTTAGTTAGATATATCTGAGTTTTTTTTCCAGTCCAAAATGTCATTAACAACTGTTAGCAAATGAAATTATATAGAATTGAACGATAACATAATTCTTCATGTAACATATGACAAGATAAAAATTTGCTGAAGTAAAATATCATACCATATAATATAATTTATACTATTCTGAGTCTTTCATAAGCTTTTTCTTCCCCAATACATATAATAGTTTTAGGAATAAGGAACACCCTAAAACCTTTTCTTCCCCTATACAAAAATGTATATATTTCAATACAATATTATCTGCATCAATTGTTCCCAATGCCAAGGGGATAATTAGTCTATATAAGAATACAGCGTTACACAATAAAGGAGAAAGGATAGAAGATGAAAGAGAGGGAAACCTAAGCTCTGCAAATAGATCCTGTCTGATCCCTGTGCTCAAGCAAAAAAATGTCAAGCATTAGCTGTTACTGCTTCCACATTTTCTGGCTCAAAATGTGGCACTCTGTCTTCAGAGAAATCAGGAGCTTTTGGGATTAGTCCAAGCAACTTGAACATGAGTTGATCATCATCATACTCATTATTTGGAGTTGTCAATAGTTTCTCACCAGTAAAAATAGAATTTGCGCCGGCAAGAAAGCACAGAGCTTGCTCCGGCATGGAGAACCGAACCCTTCCAGCCGAAAGCCTAACCATTGCTTTTGGCATCGCAATACGAGCAGTTGCAATCATCCGAATCATCTCCCATATTTCAACCGGCTGAAAAATGTTCGATCAAAATTGTGAAATCAGTAATAAACAATACAGTGTGAGTCTACATGTTAGCAGCAGGCAAACAATTCGTTCAAAAGGGATATGCAAGAGCTTATTTATATTCTGAATAGCAGAGAGATGAATTTGTTCCCCAGCAAATTCCACACAGGTGATCTTTCTGCATTTTTGAACTCTTATGCAACTTTAGAGCTAATAAAATGTGTTTCAGCACTAAAACTCACCGCAGTTAATCCCAAAAAGTTAACATATTTAAACTAAGAACTACTGCCGAACCTGAATAATGTCGTTACCCTTTCCCCCTTCTGAAAATAGCACATAGAAAGCGTAACCTCTGCATTATGAAAATATAACTTTTATCCCCTTCACTATGCCTGCTACTTTATCCTAATGGGTTACCTTTTGATCTTGCAAAGGCGTTCCTTTAACTGCAATAAGTGCATTGATGGGAACACTCTCAGGGTGAGTCGGAAGAGTAGCCAATGTGTGTAAAAGACCAACTCGGTCATGATCCGCTTCTCCAAGCCCTATTATCCCCCCTAACAAAAAATAAATAAAAATGGACGCTTAATAACATACTGGGCAAGATTGATAATACCAATGTCCAGTTTCAGACAACTAGTAAAATATACTTTTAAAATATAAAAGTACAATTTTCTAAAAACAAGTCTTTAGTTCTTTTATATCAGCCAGAACAGTTATTTACAGGGAAAACTGAGGCCCATGGAAAAAGGCATATGCCTTGGTTAAGTCCCAAACTTGAGGCCACAGCATTACTACAAGCCTAGAAACTTAAGTGTTACAAATTTAAAATATATAAAACTAAATATATAATAGGAAGAGAGAGAGAGAGAGAGAGAGAGAGAGAGAGAGAGAGAGACTGCAAACTCTCTACAAGTTCTTTCACTGGTATATATATCTGGCAAAACCGTACAACAGGCAAACCAATCACAGTTGCATGCACAGGAGGGGTTCTGAAGTGAAGGAAAAGGTACATAGACATGGAGCATAGCAAGAACTCAGGATTTCATACTTTCCATTTAGCTAAAGCTTGTCAACGAATAGGATTGGAAACTACCTGAACAAACATTTATACCAGCATCGCGGACATGCTTGAGAGTTTCTAGGCGTTCATCATATGTTCTTGTGGTTATGATGTTGGGGTAATATTCCCTTGATGTATCAAGATTATGGTTATAGGCTGTAAGACCTGCCTTCTTGAGTTCCAGAGCTTGTTCCTTCTCAAGCATTCCCAGAGTGCAGCAGACCTCCATTCCCATCTCCCTTCAGTTTGGAAGTTTGAAGTTATAAACATAGAGTTACAAGGGAGAATACAACATAGAAACAAGCAAAAGCTAATTCATCATCTTGAGGGAGAGAGTTGTAAATCAGCATCTTATAACTTCTTTATTAAGTGGATATATGTTCATCTAGGGTTTTCATATATCTCATGAAACTTCAGATGTCCCAAAATCTTATAGATTGCCAGGCAAAGGGCTTAAATATGTGACTGTTTTAAGGCCCATTTTTTGTGCATAGAAACTACCATAGCAATAAGATGTATTCAGATTCCTACAAGTACAATATGCCCTTTAAATCTGCCACAAGTTACGTATCCAGTTATTCCTTTTCCATTATGTACAAATTATCACCTTATCTCCCTGACATATTCAAGGATCTGACTGAAATTTGTCTTCCTTCCTATTGTATCTCTCCATGCAGCGCCCATACAAAAACGCGTGCTACCAGCCTCTTTTGCCTGCGGATGCATGACGATTTGATTAACACAAAGCAGTATACATAAAATGCAGCTTATATTCAAGAAAAGATAAACAAAGTATGAGAAGAATCTGTACAAAAGATGAGTATCAAGAAAATATAAGAGATTCAATTCTTATTTTCAGTAAGTTGGCTGCCCTGAACCAGACGCTTTTAACTGCCATTCCAAGAAATTGTACTACAACACTTCAGTAATAAAATAAGGTAAACATCAGGGAGAAAGCATGTTATGCTGGTGTCTAAGATGAAGGGGAAAACTTGGTGAAGGATTCAACAAACCAGACAACAAATGTGTTGCATCAAAGCCTCAAAAGTAGTTAATTCATAAAATGGAGACATGCATAGATGCATAAAGTAGTGAAATCAGAATTACATGAAGGCACTGATAATAGTTTGATAAATAGTACTGTTCTAGAAGGCCGCCAATCAAAATGATTAGCCAAGGGCATATTGTGGATCAAAACAGTAGAAGCAGCCCGAGTATTAAACTCATAGTTTCCTTCATTCAGCAACTACATGTGACTGGAGACTGCTTGCCAGGAGATGCTACTCCCTGTTGTCAATTTGTCCTTCCCACATATTAGCATCAAATAATATGCAAGGTTGCAAAAGAGGGGGGGGGGGGGGGGGGGGGAATTGACTCAAAGCAAAAGTTATATGCAAAACCTTTTTTACTTTCAAAAAATCCGGAAAGCACGGCTAGACTCATTGACATTTTCAGCAATGAAGTTTTTTTTGGTAAGTTGAAATTTCATATATAAACCCTATGAGGCAAATTTACAGAGAAACAACATCATGGTTAGATGTTCGCAAGCAAGCCAGTGATCTAGACTTAATCAAAATACAAAAAGACAAAGTTTTTTTTATAATTCCGATCCAAATTACCAATAACTAAGCTACGAAACGTTGCCAACTTCAAAATGCCAAAATTCCCTAGGTCTATACAGGGCAATATCACTAGCGCAGTCACTGGACATAACAAAATAAAGCAAACCTGGTACATTTATAGCCCAAATACCATATTACAGAGAGGACCCAGCATTTTTTGGAGCCCAACTACAAAGACCAGGATTGTAAAATAAGCAAAACCAGAGGTCGATTGAAGAGCAGAAATGGAATGACTGTCAAGCAGATGATGAAAGAAGAGTTGGTGAAGAACTGAAGCAGCAAGTACAGCAGCTAAAGGGATCCTGCAGCAACCCCGCCCTTGGAGGAACATGATTGTTGTGTAGGTAGTGTACAATTGAAGTTTCAGCTAAGAATAGATGAAGACTTTCCCAAACCCCGAACATCAGTAGTAGTATGAAGAGGGCATTAATAATCTAACCCATGGCTAAGCAATCGAACCACGTTTTAATAATATCTTCATTGTGAACCAAAGTTTAAAAGTCCTAAAAAATAAGAAGAAAAAAAAGGAGCGAGTGAACCTGATGCCTTTATATCCCTTCAGGTACCAGTAGAATAGCAGATGTTTTCCATGATTTCTTAAGCATGGCATCAGGGTCCTTCCCTATTTGTTTGTACATTATGATGTTCCTTTCCCTCCAAATATTGTAGACTGTGACTGAGAATGAAAATGAGCCAGTAATTCAGAGTTCCAAGAGCTATTGAATTTGAGCCAATTTAGGATATTTTGTCATCCATAAGTCCTATCCTTGCACTTAAAATGTTTCAGCTCTTGATATCTTTCCTGAGTATGGATAAATGAAGAATAAGTGATCATGATCCTCCATATATCCGTCTCACAATACACATGAGTTAGTTTGTAACAGAACCCAATTTAGGAGTTTGCCTACTGTATCCATTCTCTTCTAACATGCAAGTCAAAGTATGATTGCAAAATGTGGAAGAAACTGATTGCATTTTCTCCAATTCAACATTAGGCAAAGAATGTTGTAAAGACTTTATGACATTTTTGACAGAGAATTTAGAATCAGGATTCCATTTCCAGTAGTAGTCCATTCCGTGTGTAACACTTATGCTCCTGCAACTTTGACTGAATTAAAAGATTTGGTCGTCCCAAGCCTCTTCCATATGGAATCTTACACTCATTACCATCAACAACAGTTGCAACTCTGGTCTCCTCATTAATATTTAATTTTCTCTTAAGTTCTGTATGATGCAAACTCAAGGTATCTCATAGATGCCAAGGATCACTCTAGAAAGAGGTAGGCTCTCCATTACCAATCACCCTGCTGATGCAATGTGCATATTTGTCCCTAACCTAGAGTATCCTTTTCTAAAGTCATGAGTCATAAGGTTTTGGATTTGCTTCCAATATTGATTTCCCCTTCAAGTTGGTTGTATGTAAACACTTTACTGAAAGACTCTCTTTGTACTTACATATATTCCGCATGTTTTTCAGAATGTGAGCATTGTTCACTAGTTTACGATCTAAAATACCTAATCGTCTTTTCTCCTTTGTTGACATACAGTGGGTCATTTAGCTTTAGTTCTTTTGGTTCCTCTCAAAAGAAAGTATTTCAGGAGTTTTTCCATCAATATAATTACTTTTCTGGGCAAGAAGAATGAGCTTGTCCAGTACCTTACTCTGGCAATGAGAACAGAGTGAATGAACTGCAACCTACCCTCATATAAGAGTTTGGACACTGACCAGCTTTGTGTTCTTCTAGCAATCCTATCCAGCAAGGCTCCAATCAGTAAAAGAAAGCTTTCCAGAAATGAGGGAAACTCCTAAGTACCTAACAGGTAAGCTTACCAAAGTCATTCCTACAATGTCGGCTAGAGTACTCTCCAATGAGCTAACGCCAGAAGTATAGACTTCACACGTCTGCAAATTTGCTTAAGTCCTGACAGGCCTTTAAGTTCCTTCAAAACCTCTTTAATCAACATTATAAAAGTAGTGTATGCATTTGACAAAATAAAAAGGTCATATATAAGATGAAAAATAAAAGGCGAGCTACAGATCTTCTCTTTCAATAGTTAGGTGAATCCTTCTATGATTAGAATGAATAGACAAGAAGATAGAGTGCCCCCTGTTTGAGCCCTCTTGAAGCTTTGAAATTTCCTATCAAAGCACCATTCAAATTGATGGCGAAGAAAGTAACAGATATACAAGGCCAAATCCAATTAATATAGCTCTCTGGAAATTTCATTGTCCTCAGTATCATCATTAGATATTGCCAAATCACTGTGTCACACGCGTTTACTCTGTCTACCTTGATGGCGCAACACTTTGGGCCACCCGACCGCTTATATTTTTTTTGTAAATAACCGCTTATAGTTCTTGACAAGTTCATGCATAAAGAGGAGATTATTTTGGATTGCTTTGTCTTTAACAAAGGCATATTGGTTTTCATCTATTAGGGCAGGAAGCAGAGGCTTTAGTCTATTTACCAATACTTTGGAGATGATTTTATAGGTGAATTTGCAACAATAGATTGGTTTAAATTATGAGTGGGTTATCCACCTTAGGGCTCAGTGATATAGCTGTGGCATTTATAAGATAGTAGATGAAGTTTTCTTTGAAGGAGAATTCTATAATATTTAGGAATTTTTTACCAGAAGAATCCAATTTTTCTGGTAGAATTCTACCATGTAATCGTCTGGACCTGGTGCATTATCTGTTTAAGAAAGAAGAGTGCTTCATTGATTTTCGACCTAGATATGGGATGAGCTAAGGATTGACGTTGTGCATCAAAGAGTGTTTATCCAAACCACTGTTGAATTGGAGTACTACTATCAAGGTGTCGATCTTCCGCAAATTTTCGCATGTTAAAGAAAGAAGCAGCGTTTCCATCACCTGACCAATGATAGCTGAATCCCACTTTTGTTTTGTTTATGTGATGACTTTGGGGTTAATGGCAAAGTTTCCATTGTTGTTTTCTATTCGAATAGACAACTGTGTAAAAGAAATCTCAGGTTCGAAATATGGCTTGAGTAGTGAAGCCTAAGCCGATTTAGCACGTATTACTGACTGCATGTTAGAATCTGGAGTAGATTAGGAAAGCCCAACCATTCTTAGCAGAGGAGAGCATAGATTTTTGATCTCCGATAGCATGTTGCATCGGTTGGAGTGGCCTATGAGGCTGATGAAGGAGCAGAGGGTGTCAGTCAATTGATTTCTAGTAGAAAGAAGTCGATTAAAGGTGTAGAAGAGGCAGCGATGTATATGTTAGATTAAGAAGGAGGAAAGAGAATATATCCAATAGCGGTGGAGGAGGGCGAGAAGATACAGAAAATGGGATTTGAGGTGGTTATTTATTTGTTGGAGGCAGATAAGTTAGAGGGGAGGAGCATTCTTTTTAGAGTTCTCTGCAATAAGGTTTTGTGTCAATTTATCCACCTTTTGCCGATTAGAAAATAATGCCAACCAATATTACACACCCCCAGACGCAAAATGGTGATTCAAAATTGAAGACACCATGCCCGTCCAAAAAATTCTAAAGCCAGAGGGGATGAACCTTTTAGTTCATAAGAAATTGTACAAAACCATCAGAATATGTCTCTTCATGAATTTTTCCACATTTTCTTTGTAAACAAAGGTACCATTCATGCCTGAAAAGATGTACAGTGAATCTACAGGGTGTATTATAGAACACCACTTAAAAGCATCTTCCCATCAATTTTCTCTAGCTATAATCTTTCTCTTATGTTATGTAAAGAGAAGTGATTGGAGAACAATACGTCAACAGAACCAGAAGATAGACAAAGAACAAACTAATATTGCGTGCACAAGAACCAAAAAGTTACTACTTATGTTGATTGAGATGGTAAGTCATAAAAGGAAGTCCTTCAGCATAACATTCAAACTATTGTGACTCCTTGAGATTGCTTTTACTTTGTTCCTGGTTACGTTTATCATACGGTAGGGAAGACTCTAAGACAAACAAGAAATCCATTTTTTTACCCAATTAAAAAGGCCGGTTTGTCGATCAATGTAAATAGGGGAAAAAGTTAAAGGCTTGTTGCTAATTTTAAATTGTACATGTCGTTGTCTGCTGAGGAATATATCGTTTCACATAACACCACAGAGAGAGAACCAATACTTTTAATGAACAAGCTAATCCTGCGATTTCATGGAGGAGCACAGACATATACAATGATGCCAGAGAATCATAACACTGGAGGAACCGAATCAATTAAATCAAGCAAGATGAAATACAGAGATGGGATGCCAGAGAATCATGACGGTTCCTGCTGAGGAATATATCCTTTCATATGACACACAAAGGGAGAATCAGTACTTTTACTGAACAAGCTAATCCTGCGATTTCATGGAGGAGCACAGACGTATACAACGATACCAGAGAATCATAACACTGGAGGAATTGAATTAATTAAATCAAGCGAGATGAAATAGAGGTTTAACTCTGTAGTAAAATAATAAGTTCACCGATAATCTAAAGACGGATGGAAAATGCTAAAGCAAAAAATGAGCCTTTTAATTGTTGAGAAAATGCTGCATCATAATTGATTTGGGATGGATATAATGTAATCAAATAATGTGCTTTTGCGAGTCTTTCCTTAATTAAGTTTAAGGAATATTTTTTAAATACTTAAAATCTTCTATTCTTTCCAGCACCTCTTGATAGACTACCTGATTGGTAGTACAATGGTCAAACATGCTTAATCAATTAACTTTTGGAACTGAAGCTTATTATCAAGCAACTCCTGGTCTCTTGGTGTTTTGTAGTTGATGCTGCATTATTACTTACCAAGCTCTACAACTGAAATCGGCAAAAGCCAAAACAGGCATCCAGTAAAGAATCTTAATAGGGACAAGAAGACAGATATATATGTCTATCAGATGAATACCCCTGTGAATCCCTTGTCTTTTATCATTCAGCAGATGAAAAACAAGGAATCACATGGAGGCCACCGACTCTCGATTCACAACTAAGTGTATTGTCCATCTCCTAATATCTATATTCTATTTTCCACAAATTAGTAACTCATGACACCACAGGAAGCAGATACCGCCCAAGACATCTGCAAATAAACACGTAGATTTACAATGTTCACATAGCTAGATATACATGATGCCCTAGCTTCATAGAAACATTTCATATATTAAGAAAAGAATAATTTCCAATGACACTAGCAAGCCTAGAAGACTATCATTTCAAACCACTTACAACCAAGACAAAACCTAAAGCCATTCCCACATCTTTATCAAGGAAAAATTGAAAAGTACGCTGATCATGCCAGCAGCTCCAAATAGTACATCTAAATACAATAACCCAGGTGCTCTTTTAGATTCCAGAAACATCAAACTGTTCTTGCATGCCAATCGCAGGAAAACAGGATAACCAGCTACATAATGAGAATGGACAAACTATAAAGAAAGAGATAAGAAACCTATGTGATGGCATGATATCAGGACAAATAATTCACATTAATCGGAACATATTTAAATCATGAAAGCAAGGAAACCCACAAGAGTTTTCGTGATTGAAATTTCTCCCAAACGAGAGCCCACAAGAGTTTTCGTGTTTGAAATTTCTCCCAAACGAGAAATAACCTACTTTCGCTGAAGCAAGGAAGGCAAAGTTTTGTCATAGGTAACAATTACATTGGGAGAAGTTCAATTTGAGAATATGACTCATTATGGTAACAAGTAAGGAGCTTGGTATTTCTGCATTTCATCAAGGGTTTTATGCCCAAAAAAAAAGAATAGTACACTCCTCGTAAGATCAACCCTGAACTAACAGAAGACGTGCTTGCAATTTACATAGAACGACTACTCCAACTTCAACAGAAA
This sequence comes from Eustoma russellianum, assembly GCA_036186865.1. NCBI lineage: Eukaryota > Viridiplantae > Streptophyta > Magnoliopsida > Gentianales > Gentianaceae > Eustoma > Eustoma russellianum. The sequence goes on from AP025055.1 coordinate 11,696,916, forward strand.
ATTTGATTACCTCTCTTGCAGCCTCTAGTACACCATCTTTATTCATAAGCCTCTGGGCTTTTAACCCAGTGTCATATCTAGAAGATTGAGGACAGTAAGAACAATCTTCACTACAACCGCCAGTCTTTATAGATAGCAGTGTACACTGCTGCACTTCCCTGAAGTTGTGTGCATGCCTATGAACTTGCGCCTGGAGATTAACAATTTCTTATTATTTGCATTATTGACTAAAGAAGAGAAGTCATATCAAATTTCCATGCACAAACTTTATCTAATTTGGCCCCAGAGCGGCATCACTTTTGAATCGAATGGAGTCAACTCAAACGATCAAAACAAAAATTCCAGTCCCGCTCTCATGGTTGTAGTAATTCTGATAATACAGCGGGCGTTTGAGAGTATACAACAATCCAAGTGCTAAAATCAACAGATTTTCAAGAAATTAACAAGAAAGCTTTCACTTTGACATTATGCTCAGAAGCAAAGAGTCAGAACAACATGAAATTCATAATGACTGAACTTCTAACATGACATTCATAATTAACTGAACTTCTTTAAGTGCCATAAGCTTTAGAAATTAGAAAGTTTGCGTACGTGGGACAAAGGAAAAAGTAGTTTCAAAACAACATCTGATATCAAAAACAGATGTTTCTGGAGAAACAACATTTTAACAGAACCAGCAACGGCAAACCCCGAGCAAATCTATCACATTCCAATCAACATTGAAATTACAAATCAAACGACATTCTATTAATTGAACAATAGAAAGAGAGAGAGAACTAACGCCATGGAAGAGGAGATCCAGCAGAGGGGACTGATAAATGGAATTAATCTCATCTCGCGTCCAATAGTTCCGAGGTCCATCGCGTATACACCTATCAGCTTCAATGGCCGCAGCAGAAGCCGTCGAGGAGGAGGAGGAGGAGTAATTTGGTCCGCAAGGTTGCAGCAGCAGCATCCTAGAAGAAGACGAGGACAATGGACGCACCATGAAACTAATTTTCCGGATCATCTTCCTAATTTGGCAGGGGGAATGTAGGAAGAACGGAGGCTGGAATGCTGGAAAAGCTTTGTTTCTTGATATCTCCGAAGTAGGTGAGAGTTTGAAGTTGATGGCGGTGACTGCCTGCCTTTGTGACCAGTAATCCCTCCCTTCTTGTTTGTCCCAACTGTCGCCTAGTCGTCCTTACGTCACTTGCATAAGACAAATCGGGAAGGGCGAACTGAAATCGAATAGACTGAAATTTTTCCCAAGATATTCCAATGGTTCTAGATTACGTGGTTTCAGATAAGAGGTTTCGAAAGAAACGTCAGGGTTCAAATTTTGTCGAAGTCAAGAATGTTTGAATCCCTCCAGACTAACAGTATTGGGAGCATTATTAACCCATAAAATGACCTGATAAGCTGACAGGTCAGCCCGTCGATTGTTCCTTCGGTGACAATGAGCCATTTGTGTTGTTTATGTGCTATGAAAAACTTCTAATAATCAGTCCTAGGAACCCGATTTACATTCCTACAAATTCTGTAGGACCGGAGGTGGCATGTGTTGGAAAGAAGAAATCAAATCAAAGATCTGATTTGATCATATCTTGACTAACTAGATCTTGGAAGATTGTATCTTATCACATTAGATCCTAGTTTGACTAAGTTCTAGAATAGCAATTATAAATAGCGGATTGTTACCACAGTTTTATTCAATGAAGTTAAAACAATTACTTTCATTCAAAGCTTTCATGGTATCAGAGCAAAATGTTCTGATCTGGGAGACTCAGAAAAATTGATCTTCCTCACTTTTTTTTCAAAACTCAGAAAATCTGTACTTCCTCAGTGTCTCACCTTCTTACCTTCTTTGATCAACTACCCCGAAAAATCTACACAACAACCAGAAAGAAAACCAACAGATTTTTTTTTTTATTTCCTTTGAACTCAGAAATAGTATTGATCATCATTGTTCAAATTATACCTTTCCCAACCAATTGCCCTCGATCAATCAGTGTAGGAACTCAACAAAATCATTGTTCCTATCATAATGACAAAACCGAGCCCCTCAGAAACAAAACCAGATGAATTGGCTATCCAGCTAGTTAATCTGTTAAAAAACAGTATTAACTCAACAGTTACCAATTCTGAGGACCTCTCATTGGGGTTCAAGTTCAATGGTGAGAATTACTCGTTATGGGCTACTCTCATAAAAAAAGCCATCGGTGGTCGAGGCAAGACTCACCACATCACAGGAAGTCCAATACCACCAACCTGCACAGACCCAACCTTTCCACAATGGGAGCAGAGTGACCATCTGGTGTTCACCTGGCTGGTCCAGAATATTGAACCACGCTTGGTGAACAATGTGTCTCAATACCCAACAGCGAAAACTCTTTGGGATGGATTGGCAACTACATATGGATCAGGAGGAGACGCACTACAGGTGTTTGACCTTCACAGAAGGGCTAACACTATCAGACAAGGAGGAGGTACTTTAGAGGATTGTTGGAACCGCCTCCAGGCCGTCTGGATGGCAATAGACGGCAAAGATCCGAATCCCATGAGGGATCCTGCTGATATTGCCATCTATAATAAAAAAATTCAAGAACAACGATTATTCCAACTATTAACCTCAGTGGATGAACGATTTGAGGATATCAAGAGAGATATCCTGAAAAAAGAGCCGCTACCTACGGTGGAAGCAGCATATGCATCTATTCGCAGAGAAGATGCAAGAATGGGGATCTTAAGAGGCATCCCTTCAGACATAGAGTCATCACAAGGGATGGGAGTCGGATTAAGGGTTCAAGGGAAGTACGGAAGTGGGACTGCAGCACGCTCACAACCATCATCGCGTGCTGCAACAGATAAAGACAAAGAGAAACTGAGATGTACACACTGCGGTATGAAAAAACATACCAAAGAAACTTGCTTTCATCTAGTAGGATACCCAGACTGGTGGGAGACGCAGAACCGTAAGAAGCCAACAGACCACCAAGGCTCCGCCACCACAGTCCCCGGCCGTGGTGCCATCGCAGTCAGCTCTGGTGGTGGCATCACCCACAAAGGAGAGACTTCCAGCAGTCCAACTGGCAGCACCGTTGAATTAGGTAAAAAGGGAGGAAACAGAGCAGCAGCTGAAAACCAGGGGCGGAAGAATGAGGGAGCCCGTTTTAGGGATGAGGGAGACCGTTTTAGGGTTAGCCTTTTAAAGGCTAACCCTTTACCCACCGAAATACCCATATTACCCCTCAGCTCTAGAACCATCTATTCCCCTCCAAAATTGCTCCCCGCCCCTGCAGTCTCTCTTTCCTCTAATTTAGACCCACAACTTTATCCAAATGTCACTACAAACCCCATTTATCCAAATGTACCCCCCCAACTTTATTCAAATGTCACTAAGGACCCTATTTTACAAACCCGACCCCTAAATCTATCTAAAATCCAATCTGTGGCTTTACGCTCATCAATACCTAATTCCCCGCTCTCTTCCACACAACCATTGCCCACCTGTCACTCTCGATGGATTTTAGACAGTGGGGCCACGGATACTATGTCATATGATTCGCGTGATTTCTCTACCCTTACACCACCTACTAAAACACATATAGAAACAGCCAATGGGCATCTTGTTGCCGTTCGTGGATCTGGTTCCGTGAAGTGTTCTTCCCAGCTTACCCTTCCGCATTGCTTATATATTCCTTCTTTATCTTCAAAATTGTTATCTATTAGTCAAGTCACTCAGGAACTGGATTGTGTTGTGCTCATCTATCCCCGTTTTTGCCTCTTACAGGACATTCATTCGAAGGAGATAATTGGGCGTGGCACTGAAAGCGTCGGTCTGTACTACTTGGATGAGGTCGCTCAATCGGGTCGGTCTATGCTTGCCACCGGCACGGTCAACCGGCAACTGTGGTTGTGGCATCGTCGGTTGGGACATCCTTCATTTGGGTATCTGAAAACTTTGTTTCCTAAACTTTTTTCCAGTTCTGTAAACGCTTTTTCTTGTGAGACTTGCATCAAAGCTAAACAACACCGAAGTACTTTTAGGCCTACTAATACTCGCGCTGATTCGTGTTTTGCCTTAGTTCACTCTGATGTCTGGGGTCCTTCTCCGACCCCAACACCACAGGGTTTTCAGTACTTTGTCACTTTCATTGATGATTTTTCCCGTATGACGTGGCTTTACTTGTTGAAACATAAATCAGACGTACTTACCCGTTTTAAAGATTTTTCTCACATGGTTCAAACTCAGTATAATACCAATATCAAAATTTTGCGGTCTGACAATGGCGGTGAATTTATGTCTCACCCTTTTCATCAATTTCTCCGTGAACACGGTATTATTCATCAAACATCTTGTCCAAATACTCCACAACAAAATGGAGTCGCCGAAAGAAAAAATAGGCTTCTCCTTGAAATGACCCGAGCTATGCTACTTGAGTCTCAGGTACCTACGCATTTTTGGCCTGATGCTGTAGCTACGTCTGCCTATCTCATTAATCGTTTACCGACTAAAATCCTTAATCATCGAACTCCGCTCGACACACTATCTACCCAAGTAAGCATACCTTCAATCTTGACTCTCCCTCCTAGAGTGTTTGGTTGCTCTGTCTATATTCACATTCCCAAGAGCAGCCGCACCAAGTTTGATCCTTGTGCTGACAAATGTGTTTTTGTGGGTTATGCAACCAATCAAGAAGGCTATCGGTGCTATAACCCCCGCACTTGTCGTCTTCATGTTACCATGGACTGTACCTTTCTTAAAACCGAATATTTTTTCAATTCCCAGTCAGCGCCAAAGGGGGAGACTCCAGGAATGGATGTGTCACTCGACTGGTTACACAACCACACTATGCCAGAGACTGTCCAACAAGGACTTGCAGACAACGCCAACGAGCAGGCTTCAGATAATGTAGGAAGGACTGACGCATCAGTAACCCCCCATGACACCTCTTCGGTGGATAATTTACAAGAGATAAATAATGACCACTCTGTTGCTCTAGGTACTGAAGATAATGTATCTAGAGTTCTTTCAGAACCACAGGTACGAAGACTCCCTCCCAGAGAAAACAGGGGGAGACCACCACAAAGATATTCTCCTGAACGAACAAATCAGTCATCCAGGTATCAAGTCAATCTGGCCCAGGGGGAGATGGCCAGAGGATTACTTGCTACTTTATGCCAAGAATCCATACCAAAGACTGCCGAAACAGCCAGTATGACACCACATTGGCGTGACGCAATGAATATAGAAATGGAAGCTCTAAAAAGGAACCATACGTGGGAAAAGTGCATCCTACCACAGGGTAAGAAACCGGTAGGGTGTCGATGGGTGTTCACAGTCAAGTATAAAGCAGATGGAAGCATTGAGCGGTACAAGGCCCGATTAGTGGCGAAAGGCTACACCCAGACCTATGGTATTGATTACTCAGAAACATTCTCTCCTGTTGCTAAAATTGACACGATCAGAGTTTTATTTTCCATAGCAGCAAATCAAGAATGGCCTCTGAGACAATTTGATGTGAAAAATGCGTTCTTGCATGGAGAATTGAAAGAGGAAGTTTACATGGAAGCTCCTCCTGGTTTTTCAGAAGAGTTTCGGAAGGATGAAGTTTGTCAACTAAAAAGAGCTCTGTATGGATTAAAACAGTCTCCACGTGCTTGGTTCGGGCGGTTTACGTCCGTTATGAAAAAAAATGGGTATAAACAAAGTAACTCGGATCACACTCTGTTTTTTAAAAGAAGAGGAGGACTAGTTACATGCCTGATTATTTATGTGGATGATATGATTCTAAATAGAAGTGATCATGAAGAAATATCAGAACTCCAGAAGCGTTTGTTTACCGAGTTCGAAATGAAGGACTTAGGAGACTTGAAATATTTCCTTGGCATAAAGGTTCTTCGCTTCAATAGCGGTATCTTCATATCACAACAGAAATACATACTTGATTTACTGACAGAGGTAGGGATGCTCGATTGTAAACCGAGTAACATTCTGATGACGACAAACATGAAATTAAGAATTATTGATGGGGCCCCAGAAGTGGACAAGGAACAATATCAGAGACTGGTAGGAAAACTAATCTATCTATCTCACACACGACCTGATATTGCATATGCGGTTGGAGTTGTAAGTCAGTTTATGCATAAACCACAAGAGGAACATTGGAAGGCAGTAATGCATCTTATCAGGTATCTTAAAGGGACACCAGGAAGGGGTATATACTTTAAAAACCATGGGCATCTAGATATAAAAGTTTACACTGATGCAGATTGGGCAGGCAGTCCTACTGATAGAAGGTCTACGTCAGGATATTTTGCACTAGTTGGAGGCAATCTTGTTACTTGGAGAAGCAAGAAACAAAAGGTGGTTGCGTTATCAAGTGCTGAAGCAGAATTTAGAGGCATTGCAAAAGGAATAATGGAGGTATTATGGTTGAAAAAGTTGTTACAAGAAGTAGGTGTTCCACAAGAAAGTCCGGCACAACTAATGTGTGATAACAAAGCAGCAATCAGTATCTCCGAAAATCCAGTGCAACATGATCGAACAAAACATGTTGAAGTGGACCGACATTTTATCAAAGAAAAACTAGAGAGTGGTGTTGTTGAGATTCCGTTTGTTCCTTCAGATGATCAATTAGCTGATATTCTCACCAAGGCAGTAGCAGGAAGTGTGTTCGAGATGACTCTTGACAAGCTGAACATCATAGATCCTGATATTCAACTTGAGAGGGAGTATTGGAAAGAAGAAATCAAATCAAAGATCTGATTTGATCATATCTTGACTAACTAGATCTTGGAAGATTGTATCTTATCACATTAGATCCTATTTTGACTAAGTTCTAGAATAGCAATTATAAATAGGGGATTGTTACCACAGTTTTATTCAATGAAGTTAAAACAATTACTTTCATTCAAAGCTTTCAGCATGGACCCTTACCAGTTCAACCTGAAATTTTTCACTTTTAATTCGGTACATTAAATTGACTTTTTTTTCAAGACTGTATTTAATTAAGGGACTTGAATTAACTAAAACATTGTTTCAAGGTCAGAGGACGAATTGTAATTGAAATTTTCAATATTTTCGTACAATACGAAAGTAGGATGGTATGAAACAGTTTTATAATTAATTTTCAACAATGACGTATAATTGGTGAAACTTATAGTGAATCAAATTCTTACGTACCCTAATTATGGTTTTAAGTGGATGAGGTGTTACCAGAGTGAACGTATAAACATGGTATGGAAAGATATACCGTAAATATAGTTAACATGTAGATGAGTGGTTAAGTCGTCTATACTCATTGTGGAGAAATGACGTTATAGTGTAATAATGTTGACGAAGTAATGACGGTGGTTGGTGTTATGGATATATTGGAATCACAAGGATAAACATATTGTTGATATACATTGTAGAGATAGACATTATATTAGATGTGGATATCCAAAGTATTATATCTTTTGTATTATCCAAATGGTTTGTCCATGTTTATCTTCACTCCATTGACTCCTATAAATAGGACCACATATCATATATGAAAGACACACCTTTGAGATACAAAGTTCTCTTGTTTCTCTTTTCTTTTTACGATACTTGATTGAGTTTATAACACGTTATCAGCACGATAGTCTTCGATTTTGATCCTTGTAATAATAAAAAAAATAGGTCGTCAGTGGATTCCAGAAGCAATTTTCTCTTTGCAGCATCCATGTTCTGACTTGTCAACAACTGCCGCTGGCCTGGTAGCCAGCGCCTCAGCCAGTGAGAGAGAGGTCTCAGGTTCGATACCTTCTTTGCGAAAATTTGGGTGGCTTTAGTGGAAATTGTTTCTGGAATAATTAATATGAATATAATGGTGGCCCTCATCTACATCACCAGCTGTCCTGTTGGTCAGCAACAAAGATGAGCTTCAAGAGGTCTAGGTTCGAGTCCTACTTCAGCCAAATTTCTAGAGCTTTTTTGCTCCAGTTAAATTCTGCGGGTTGGGTTTCGGATCCGGTTTGACCCGGTCCGTCCCTCAGTCAAGTATTGGGCTTCGGCCCAAATCCGGTTATTAGTTTAAAAAAGGCGAATTCAGATTTGATCAGAAAAGGGATTCGGCCCAAAGGCAACTTAAATAAAAAAAAAGAAGCCAATTCTGATTCTATTAGTATAGGGCTTCAACCCAAAGAAAAAGGATTCGGCCCAAAGGCAACTTAAATCAAAAAAGAAGAAGCCAATTCTGATTCTAGCAGTATAGGGCTTCAACCCAAAGGTAAGGGAAAGACAAAAACGGCTGAAAGTTCACAAAATATATATTTATATATTAAAGTTCGGTTTTCAATACAGAATTGCACAACATGCATAAATTGAGATTGAAAAGGCTTCAGTTTATTTGTATTACAATATATATTATTGTTATTATTTTATGTTTATACATACACAAGTACATACACATGAATATTTAACGCAGTACACTAAATGAATTTCCCATGGTCGTATCGTCATTAGTATAATTTTATTATAATTTCATCTTTTGTTGATGTCATATATACAGTTTCTATTTATTATATTTTATTAGTATGATTTTATTATGATCTATTTATCATGCCGGAAACATGAGTAGTCGACATGCCGGAAGCATAAATAGTCGATATGCCAGAAGCATAAATTGTCGACATGCCGGAAGTATGAATAGTCAACATACTTGAAGCATGAATAGCCGATATGTCTGAAGCACAAATAGTTGTCATTCTTGAAACATGAGTAGTGGACATGCCCGAAGCATGTGTACCCTTAACTCGACTATCCCTAACTCGACTACGAATTGTTCTATTGAAAATTCTGATTTACGAGATGATAGCATTGGCTCTGTCCGTCGTTTTGATTATTACCCCGTCTATCTTTTGACATAATCTTTTGCAGATAACTTTCATGTGTTTTTAAGAGAGATTATAAGTTTATTCACAAATTTTAACAATACAGGCGTGTTTTAAATGGTCAATCAATAAAACCATATTTCTCCTGGAACCGTTTTTCTTGCTTATTCATCCAATAGTTATATAGTTCCTCTCCTGGAGAACATACATGGATGAAATTCTTACATAAGTCATCATCCTAGAAACAAAGACACACCCAGCAGCGCATGATGTCCCAAATTATTGTTGGAGAATTAAGGTTGGGCTTGGTCCATCGTTGGATATTGAAGATTGGGCCTTGGCCCGTTATGAAGTTGCAAGACTTGTGCAACATACTATGAGCTTAATGAATCCTTAACGTGTAGTTAATGTTAGGATGTGAACTCACTCAATTATGTATTGTGTGAATGTGAAATTAATGCTCAAAGTAGTTGGAAACGTTGTGGATGGGTGACGTGTCACCCGTGTGGAGGAATGCCACGTTGGATATGTCCATGTGGCGGGCAAAGCTTCCGACGGACATCGATCGATGACTTCGATCGATCGATGTCACTTCGATCGATCGATGTCATCGATCGAAGTAGATCAGAGAGCTTCATACGCTTCTTAGATCGATCTAAGTCAATCAGAGGACATCGATCGATCACTTCGATCGATCGATGTCCCTTAGAACGATAAGGATGATCGAATGAAGTGTTCAGTCAGACATCGATCGATCACATCGATCGATCGATCGATGTCACTTCGATCGATCGATGTGATCGATCGAAGTCTGACAGCAGGCGCAGATTTGATTCTGTTGGCAGATTTGATTCAAAATGAATCAAACTCTATCCTCCTCCATTCAAGATAAGATCATCTGTTGTGATCTAACGGTAGTGAGTAAAGCAGCTTAGATCTAACGGCCGAGATTTAAACTGTCTTAACCGCTTAACCGAATATGGTTTCCATCCAACGCTCCAGGTTTAAACCTGATAATCTATCTTCGATCTAAAGGCTGAGATTAAACCTTCCTAATCTAGATAGGAGGTTTTAATCTAACGGTCTAAATCAAACTTCGGTTTTGATCCAACGGTCACGGTACCTTGTCCTCCAACCGACTCCCCTATATAAAGAGGGCTAAGGGTGCATTCATTTGACACACCTTAAGCTCTTAGCATTCTCAAAGCATTTTGCATTCATAAGCACGTGAGTCTTGCATATTGTCCGGGAGAAGTCAGGACACTCTAGAGTTCGAAGGAGTTCAAGTTCAGCAGTGCCGCTCAACTGAACAGGTACCCGTTGTATCCTGGGAGACGATTGCTCATACCGGTTGGGCACAGTGTACCGGAGCAATACGTCTTAAGGACAGAGTCCTTGACTCGCCCCGGGTTTGATTTATTTTGTTGTTTCATTTGCACACAGTGTACGACTGCGTCTTGGTACAGGATTGATTGTCTCCAACAATCTTAAGACGTATTTCAATTCAATTAATTACTGTACCGTTTTTAATTTGCGCAAAAGCAGTTTCGTACTGATTTGCAGTCTACTTCTACTCCTTTCTTAAATCTGATTCTGTTCTGATCTATTTGTTTTGATCAACTGAACAGTAATCTGATGGAGAACGCAAGCTCAGGCTCCGTTCATGGCGCAGACATTCAGAGTTCTGCTCCAATGGCACCAACTGCTGGGGTGCCAAGACATGCTCCTCCTGCGCAGGGTCCTGTAGTGGCCCAAGTGGAGAAACCGGAGAAGTTCAGTGGAAGCTTCTTCAAGCGCTGGCAGCAGAAGATGCTGTTCTTCTTGACTGCTGTAGGATTGGCAAATTTCCTGACTGAGGACCCACCTATGGTGGATCCGTTGGAGGACCAAGCCCAGAATATGCAAAACCAACATTTTGTTGAAGGTTGGAACTTCAACAATTATGTTTGTTTGAGCCATATTCTGAGTTGTTTGGACAACTCCTTGTATGGTTTGTACTGTACGTACAAGACCGCAAAGTCTTTGTGGCAGGCTTTGGGAAAGAAATACCGTACGGAGGATGCCGGCACTAAGAAATTTATTGTCGGCAAATTCCTGGATTTCAAAATGTCTAATTCTCGCACTGTTGTTTCTCAAGTTGAGGAACTTCAGACGTTGGTTGCCGAGATGGAAGAGGAGGGCATGTTGCTCAGTGAATCTTTCGTCGTGGCAGCAGTGATTGAGAAGCTACCTCTTTCGTGGAGGGAATTCAGAAGCTATCTCAAACACAAGAGAAAGGAGATGACATTGGAAGATCTAATTGTTCGACTCCGCATTGAGGAGGACAATCGTAGATCTGAAAGAGCGCCACAATCTAGCTCTGGTCAGGCTAAGGCCCATGTTGCAGAGGCCAAGAAAAAGAAGAGCCAACTCGGGGTGAACAAGAAAGGCAAGAAGATAGCCAAGAAGTTCACCGGGAAATGCTACAACTGTGGCATTCAGGGGCATGTCAGCAATGAATGCAGAAAGCCCAAGAAGAAGCAAACCAAGGCAAAGGCGAACATAGTCGATGCATTGGATGATCTAAATCTCTGTGCGGTGGTATCAGAGTGCAATGCTGTGGGGAACGTACGTGAGTGGTGGCTTGATACTGGCGCCACTAGACATGTTTGCTCCAGCAGAGAGATGTTCACGGAGTATCAGCCCGGGAACAATGAACAACTTTTTATGGGAAACTCGGCCTCCTCGAAGATTGAAGGCGAGGGCAAAGTTGTTCTGAAGCTCACATCAGGGAAGCATCTGACTCTGCAGAATGTGCTACACGTCCCTGATATTCGGAAGAATTTAGTATCTGGATCTCTTCTAGTCATGCATGGTTTTAGACTAGTGTTAGAATCCAATAAAGTTATTCTTTCGAAAAATGGCATGTATTTGGGGAAAAGGGTATTTGTCAAATAGGATGTTTAAATTGAATGTCATCACTATTGTACCCAAAAGAGATTTGCCCGCAGAGGCTAATAAAATTGCTTCCTCTTCTGCTTACATGCTTGAGTCTTCTTGTTTATGGCATTTTCGTTTGGGACATGTTAATTACAAGTCAATACAACGTATGAGTAATCTTGACTTATTGCCCAAACTGGATTTTAATAACAAAGGAAAATGTCAAATATGTGTTGAAGCGAAGATGGCAAAGGCGCCATTTCCTTCAATAGAAAGGAACACTGAACCTTTGGATTTAATTCATACCGATGTGTGTGATTTAAAGTTTGTGCAAACAAGAGGTGGTAAAAAGTATTTTGTAACTTTTATCGACGATTGCACACGATACTGTTATGTATATTTGCTAAGTAGCAAAGACGAGACCCTTGATGCTTTCAAGGATTATAAAAATGAAGTTGAGAATCAACTTAGCAAACGAATTAAAACAATTCGTAGTGATAGAGGTGGCGAATATGATACACCGTTTAATGAGTTCTGTTCAGAAAGTGACATTATTCATCAAACGACTGCACCATATTCACCTCAATCGAATGGTATTGCTGAACGCAAAAACCGTACTCTTAAAGAGATGATGAATGCTATGTTGATAAGTTCGGGTTTACCTCAGAACTTGTGGGGGGAAGCAATCCTCTCAGCCAACGTCATTTTAAATAGAGTTCCATCTAAAAGGATGGATGAAACCCCATTCGAGCTTTGGAAAGACTACAAGCCTAGTTACAAATACTTGAAAGTGTGGGGGTGTCTGGCAAAGGTTGCTGTACCTAAACCAAGACAGGTTAAAATTGGGCCTAAAACAATTGATTGCATATTCATTGGTTATGCAACGAACAGTAGTGCATATCGTTTCTTGGTGCACAAATCGGATATTCCTGACATACATGAAAACGTTGTCATGGAGTCAAGGAATGCAGTGTTCTTTGAAGATGTCTTTCTGAGGAAAGACAAAATTCAAGAAGTAACAAGACTTGGTAAGCGATTGCGTGAGGCGACTCCTCAAGGAGATGAGGAACTTCGTCAAAGCAAGCGTGCCAAAATGCCAACTTCGTTTGGACCAGATTTTCTAATCTATATGGTAGAAAATGAGCCAAGGAACTTTTCCGAGGCTATGTCAACTCCAGAAGCACTATTCTGGAAAGAAGCAGTTGACAGTGAAATAGACTCGATTCTTCAGAACCACACTTGGGAGTTGGTTAACCTTCCACCTGGAAGTAAACCAGTTGGTTGTAAGTGGGTTTTCAAGAAGAAACTGAAAGAGGATGGGTCTATTGAAAAGTATAAAGCCAGGTTGGTAGCTAAAGGCTATCGACAAAAGGAAGGCTTTGACTTCTTTGACACCTACTCACCGGTGACTAGGATCACTTCTATAAGGATGCTAGTTGCGATTGCTGCAGTCTATAACTTGGAAATCCATCAGATGGATGTAAAGACTGCGTTTCTGAATGGTGAGTTGGATGAAGAAATTTATATGGAACAACCCGAAGGGTTTGTGGTTCCAGGACAAGAGTCTAAGGTTTGTAGACTCGTTAAGTCCTTGTACGGACTTAAACAAGCGCCTAAGCAGTGGCACTTGAAATTTGATCAAGCTATGTTAGCTAATGGTTTCAGGATCAATGAGTGTGACAAGTGTGTCTACATTAAGAGCACACAGAATGCATATGTGATAGTGTGTCTCTATGTAGACGACATGCTAATCATGGGAAGTACTCGGGACATAATCTTAAACACAAAGAAGATGTTGACGAGAAACTTCGATATGAAGGATATGGGAGTTGCCAATGTTATTCTAGGAATAAAGATTTCTAGGATGACTGAGGGACTCGTGTTGTCACAAACACTATATTGAGTCTGTCCTAAAACGGTTCAATATGGATGATGTGAAACCGGTAAAGACCCCGCTCGACTTAAGTATACACTTAAGAAACAATCGAGGCGAACCTGTTGCCCAGTTGAAATACTCTCAGGTAATCGGGAGTCTGATGTACATAACGAATTCTACAAGACCAGACTTAGCTTGTTCAGTAAACAAGTTGAGCAGATTTACGAGTAATCCAAGTGATGATCATTGGAAAGCTCTTAACAGAGTAATGAGGTATTTAAAGTACACAATGTATCATGGATTACATTACACGAGATATCCAGCAGTATTGGAAGGATACTGCGATGCAAATTGGATATCAGACAGTAAAGACTCGAAATCCACCAGTGGGTACTTGTTCACGGTTGGTGGTGCTGCTGTGTCGTGGAAATCCACGAAACAAACATGCATAGCTAGGTCCACTATGGAAGCTGAGTTCATAGCGTTGGACAAAGCTGGGGAAGAGGCTGAGTGGCTTCGGAATTTTCTGGAAGATATTCCGTGTTGGCCTAAGCCGATAGCTCCTATTAGCATACACTGTGATAGTCAGTCAGCTATAGGACGTGCTCAAAGCAGCATTTACAATGGTAAGTCACGACACATACGTCGGAGACATAATACCATTAAACAGTTGATCTCTAATGGCGTGATTTCCATAGATTATATAAAATCAATGGAGAATCTTGCGGATCCGCTTACAAAAGGCTTGCCTAGAGATCAGATGTCAAGATTGACAAATGGAATGGGACTGAAGCCCATAATGCATGAATCTTTATAATGGTAACCCAACCTTGTTGACTGGAGATCCCAGAATCTTGGTTCAATGGGACAACTAAGTTATGAAGATTCAGTTAGCACTTGCTCATTCCGTCTGACAAAAGTGCTGTCTGCAGAGATTTTAGGGTAAGTTAAGGCTTTTAATGAAGTCCTATATCTTGATACGTCAAGTGGAGTATGGCAGAATACTCTTGATAGGAATCACCTATGTAAGTGTGAAGTGGGGCCGCTTCTATGAGAAAGTCTGGGTGGCAAGATTTCTCTAAAACACTTTCTGAAACCAGGTTGTTCATGGCCAAAACGAACACAACCATGAGAACCAAAAGGGTGTTAAAGGAAATATTGTGTGAGTATCATTGTCTTGGTTCACAACAAAGGCTGACTAGTTCAAGACATCAAGTCACTACTTAGCCGAGTGGATCCGATGATACATCACTAAGAAAGGTTCAAAGCCAGAAGCTACCTCTTCTGATGCAATATTTTCTTGTCTGACTTCTCCTCAGAGTCTGCATATGCGTCTGCATTAATTTCCATTCATGTGGGGGATTGTTGGAGAATTAAGGTTGGGCTTGGCCCATCGTTGGATATTGAAGATTGAGCCTTGGCCCGTTATGAAGTTGCAAGACTTGTGCAACGTACTATGAGCTTAATGAATCCTTAACGTGTAGTTAATGTTAGGATGTGAACTCACTCAATTATGTATTGTGTGAATGTGAAATTAATGCTCAAAGTAGTTGGAAACGTTGTGGATGGGTGACGTGTCACCCGTGTGGAGGAATGCCACGTTGGATATGTCCATGTGGCGGGCAAAGCTTCTGACGGACATCGATCGATGACTTCGATCGATCGATGTCACTTCGATCGATCGATGTCATCGATCGAAGTAGATCAGAGAGCTTCATACGCTTCTTAGATCGATCTAAGTCAATCAGAGGACATCGATCGATCACTTCGATCGATCGATGTCCCTTAGAACGATAAGGATGATCGAATGAAGTGTTCAGTCAGACATCGATCGATCGATGTCACTTCGATCGATCGATGTGATCGATCGAAGTCTGACAGCAGGCGCAGATTTGATTCTGTTGGCAGATTTGATTCAAAATGAATCAAACTCTATCCTCCTCCATTCAAGATAAGATCATCTGTTGTGATCTAACGGTAGTGAGTAAAGCAGCTTAGATCTAACGGCCGAGATTTAAACTGTCTTAACCGCTTAACCGAATATGGTTTCCATCCAACGCTCCAGGTTTAAACCTGATAATCTATCTTCGATCTAAAGGCTGAGATTAAACCTTCCTAATCTAGATAGGAGGTTTTAATCTAACGGTCTAAATCAAACTTCGGTTTTGATCCAACGGTCACGGTACCTTGTCTTCCAACCGACTCCCCTATATAAAGAGGGCTAAGGGTGCATTCATTTGACACACCTTAAGCTCTTAGCATTCTCAAAGCATTTTGCATTCATAAGCACGTGAGTCTTGCATATTGTCCGGGAGAAGTCAGGACACTCTAGAGTTCGAAGGAGTTCAAGTTCAGCAGTGCCGCTCAACTGAACAGGTACCCGTTGTATCCTGGGAGACGATTGCTCATACCGGTTGGGCACAGTGTACCGGAGCAATACGTCTTAAGGACAGAGTCCTTGACTCGCCCCGGGTTTGATTTATTTTGTTGTTTCATTTGCACACAGTGTACGACTGCGTCTTGGTACAGGATTGATTGTCTCCAACAATTACGTGCATAGGAACATCAGTTTTCAGCCCAATGGATTTATATAACTTCCAGATATGCGATATCCCGCATTGATGACAGCAGAACGAAAGATAACTGCTGAAGGGGATGTACACTTTAGTGTTGAGCACAAATTATGCAAACTGACAAGTCTTGCGATATAAGTCACTTGTGAGGTGTCATGGCCATTGCATCGAAATCGAATTTGAAATCTTTATCAAAAATTGTATCGAATTATCGAATCGTATCGTATCGAACATCGAATCGTTTTGAAATCGAATTTGAAATTTATTGCATCACATCACATCGATTTGAATATTGCATCATCGTTTTGATTGTACTAACCCTTGCTTGATTATGACTTTAGTTGCGAGTGACTTTATTGCTTCATTGTTTAGAAAGGTAAAGAGGTAAGATTTTATTTGCAAAGGGAAGCATGTTATTTTCCCGTATTGCTACCTATTTACTTACTTTATTACACTTGCTTCTTATGACTTTAATTGCGAGTGACTTTATTCCTGAAGAAACACCGTTGACTATTTCTGAGTTGATGTTGCAAAATTAATTTTGATATTAACATATCATCCAAAATGAATGATATGGGCATATATCTAGTTGACAGTGGAACGAAACACACAACATTGACTGAGTGCTCCAGAAGAGTTCTAATTGGCAAAAGCAAATATTAGTATCAATTCGAGTACTACGACATTGATCGAAGGCTCCAGAAGAGCAACCATTTTATTAGCGGGTGATACTTGTATTGGTTAATATGGCATCATTTCTCACCAAGTCGAAAGAAAACTATTGAGTTTAAAAGATATACGCCTTAATGGCGTTTATATTGAACCATGAATGAGGGGAATATGAAATTTTTGTAGACAATGATTCAAGCCAGAAGCTTGTTAAAGAAAAACTTCCAATTTTCTCATATGGATTGTATTATGTGAATATACATCCAGTCGAATATAACATTGTGATGAACCAGAAGTTCGACATTCCGAAGTTATTTATGACATAATCGACTTGGTCACCCAGATAGAATAATGATACGTACAATTGTACAACACTCACATGTGTACTCTTTAAAGAACCGGAAGATTCTAGAAACTCTTTCATGAAAAAAAAGATTGAATTATCTCGTGATTTTGTGTGTGTTACTTGTTCATGTGAGTTTACTTTCGAAAAGGCTAGTAGCTTTTGCCAAGCTTCTTGCTCAGATTATATGATTATCCGATTAAATTTATAATACATGTGATTTAATATCCCAAGCTTTCAATGATTATTGTATGTCTTGATATTGGCGTTAAGCATTCAGTTGCAAGTGTGTACACTTAAAATGGCCCAGCAGTGTCATTTACTAAATGTTTACAACTGATTGCCAGACGATTGATTTTAAGGTACAATTTACCCACTTGAGCTTAGGGACATGCAAGTATACATGCATCAGCATTGATTTGGTGAGCTCGTTTTCCCGCCATTAGGGGGAGAGAAAGTGCTGGTTCCTGAAGAACAGCGTGAAATTACATGGAACGTTCCTTCACTATCTCACCTTAACACACAAACAAATCAATGCGAGCAAGAAGTAAAAGAATAACAAAATCCCACGTTTTGGCGATGAATATGCCGATTCGACTTGATGTCTCTGAAGGACCTGATAATGGTATACCAAAAACAAGTCTAAAACGTGGATGCCCAGTTGGTGTAAAAGGTAAAAGCCCTAGAAAGAGAATGGTACAAATAATACTCCAGAATAGAATACTCAAGAAGACATTACATGTTCACAACTTGAAAGTGCTATAGAAATAAGAAATGATTAGTCTAAAAATCAATAAACAAGCTGCTCCCGAAGAAGCAAGTGAACACAATTTTGAAAAGATATCTTTGAATTATGCACCTAAAGTGCAAGAGAAAATTAGGATAGACAAATGATCATTATTGATCATGTATTGATTGAGGGATTGCATGTGAAGTTATGAATCAGGATCCTGAACCAATGTTAACTGAAAAGTGTCGACACAGAAATCATTGGCCAAAATAGAAAGATGCAATCCAAACTCCTGAAGGGAAAGTCGCAAAGCATTTGGACCCGTAGTCCAAAACCCTTGAAGGGAAAGTCACATTCGCAAATTATTTGACCTGCAGTCAAACCCCTGAAGGGATCAAACATATTGGATATTAATGGGGTTTTCACAAAGAACTAGGCTTGACTATGATGAAACATATTCTCAGATAATTGATGCCATAACATTACAATATTCAGTCAGCCTACCAGTCACTTAAACCTTGATATGCGGTTAATGAATGGAGTTAGCACTTACTCATATGAATTGTAAGATGATGATATAAAATTCTAGAAGGATTTAAATTGTCTGCAGCATGTAATCAAAGGATGAACGAACTATACTCAATCAAATCATAGAAATCATTGTGTGGATTAAAACAATTTGGCAGGATGTACATGTCGATGATCTAAATCTTGTTGGAACTCCTGAAGAGCTTGCTAAAACCTCTAGTTGTATCATAAAAGAGTTTGAGATGAAAAACTTTGAGAAGATCAAATGTTCTCTCGACCTGCAGATCGAGCCTTGAGCAGTTATAGCGTGGTACGATCAAAAGACTCATTTCGACCACCAGAAGATAACAAAGAATTATTAGGTCCTGAAATACCATATCTTAGTGTTGTTGGTGTTTTAGAGTATCTTGCGAATGTCAATACTATATATAGCATTTTCAGTGAATTTATTGAGAATGTAAGTTCAACACCAATACGAAGACATTGAAATAATGTCAAACATATTTTTATCTTCTTGGAACATCATATGGGTGTTTATACTGCTCAAGGAAAGTTGCACCACAATTGGTGGGTTATGCTGATGCTGTCTATCTATTTAATTCGCATAAGAAAAGACCAAAAAATGGATATGTTTTGGTATGGTCATATTATGGAGATGAGTGAAAAAGACAGTAACAACCATCTCTTCGTCATCATAAGATGTTGGCGTTGCATGAAGCAAACTGTGACTACTTTTGGTTGAGGTCGATGATTCAGCATGTTAAAGACGCAGGAAATAATATTTGAGGATAATGGAAGATGTATTGTTCAAGTTGAAAATGGCTACATCCAAGAAGAATGAAGCATATATTACCAAAGTTCTTCTACACTTATGACCTCGAGAAGAATGGTGATATTAATATCCTGTAGATACAATCAAGCCATAATTTTGCTGACTTGTTCACGAAAGCACTACCGACGACTACATTTAAAGAGATGGTCTACAACATTGGAATGCGTCGGCTCAAAGATCTCTTGCCAGCATAAGGGGGAGTGTGATTACTACATGCACACTGTACTCTTTTTCCTTCGACCAAGTTTTTTGTCCCACAGGGTTTTCTTGGCAAGGTTTTAACGAGACAGTGGATCACACTTACCGATTTTTACGAATGTGTACTCTTTTTCCTTCGACCAAGTTTTTATCCCACTGGGTTTTTTTGGCAAGGTTTTAATGAGGCATATTCTATAAAGTTTGGATATCCAAGGGGGAGTGTTATGAATATATTGGAATCTCAAGGATAAACATGTTGTTGATATACATTGTAGAGATAGACATTATATTAGATGTGGATATCCAAAGTATTATATCTTTTGTATTATCCAAATGGTTTGTCCAGGTTTATCTTCACTCCATTGAGTCCTATAAATAGGACTACATATCATATATGAAAGATACACCTTTGAGATACAAAGTTCTCTTGTTTCTCTTTTCTCTTTACTATACTTGATTGAGTTTATAACAGTTGGATATATAGTCAATGCAATTACAGTTTCATACATGGTATGCACAGCTAAAAAAGAAAAAACTAAAAGAAAAGATTAGTTTATGTAATATATTGCCTAAGAACGAATGTAAAATCAATAGTATTGAAATCATGTATAAAAGACAAAACAATTAATCAATTCATATATATACTTGATTGAGTTTATAACAGTTGGATATATAGTCAATGCAATTACAGTTTCATACATGGTATGCACAGCTAAAAAAGAAAAAACTAAAAGAAAAGATTAGTTTATGTAATATATTGCCTAAGAACGAATGTAAAATCAATAGTATTGAAATCATATATAAAAGCCAAAACAATTAATCAATCATACCCAATATATTCCAACGGCATCAAAAGCAATCATTAGGGTCTGAAAAGAGTGAGCATCTATGTCAAGAGATAGAGGGTTTGATTCCAGTGAGACCTCTACCTCCATATGTACCTGCATAAATGACACAATATAGAGATATGAAATGCTAGTGTGTTAGTGAGGGGATTCAGTAAATACAAATAAGAAGCTTTTGATATTGAAATACTCATAAACGTGTATATGTACATATAATACAAAACAACGACAAAAACAAAAAAATAAAAAAGTACAAAGTTAATTTAAAGCGTAGATAGTATCTAGCCCCCTAAATATACTCTAAGGTGCCTTTATTATAGGACCTGTATAGCACCATGAGATGGGGGTTGAATAGTGGGTGCGGAAAATTTGGTTTTTAAAATTTTTGAACCAAAAACATCACTTCTGAAAACAGTTTCTGTTTTCAGATCCTGATTTGAAATAATTAAATGACTTAGTTACAAACCTTCAAAAATTATGAAATTCGGTGTGAACGAACTCTCAGATGTTAAAAGTATCTCATAAAAATTTCAGAATAAAAATTCACTCCTAACCTCTTGAAAATACGTTCTTGGTCAGATTACGCGAATCTGCCAGAAACCGTGCTCCGACTTAAAAAATTTATTCCTATTAATTGTTAACCCCAAATGATCTGAAAATTTAATTTACAAGACCCTCAATATATTTATTTCAATGAGTTGAAATAGTTTTTGAAAATTCCTTTGGGAAGTATGTCAATCACGCTGATGTTCTCAACCTTTGTAACTCTGAAAATCAGATTGCATTAGTCTCAGAACTATTAACTTTTGATTGACTTATACTTGTTCCAATGGGTTGAAAATTGCGCCAAATGAAACTTAATAGGTGTGGCTATGTTTCTGTAAAGTTTTGTAATTTTTGAAAGTCGCTTACTATTTTTACGATTGTAACAAAATCAACGCAGAAACTGAAAACTGAAAGTAAAGTGCTGAACGTAAAGATAAATAGGATTTTATACTGGTTCGGTTACATCAACCTACTCCAGTCTTCGAGGACACATTCTTCGGTTATCAGTAAACACAAAATAACACCTTACCACAAGGTTTGCTGGAGTTACACACCAACTCCACCCTTTTAAAAACGATACAATCAATCACACGAATCACGAACACCACCACCGAACGGATGAAGGTTTGATCACACTTTGATCAACCTTTTACAACAAATGAGGCGTGTATGGTGGTATAAACAAAGCCTATTGAATATGTTGAATATAAGAACAATAGGCTTGAGAGAAGAAGAAGAAGAAAGAAATGTAGAAGAAGACAGTAAAGGATCCTTTTGCACTTGAAAGAATATGAGAGTTGTCTTGCTTTTGTTTGCTCTATTTCTCCTCTTTTTATTCAGCCTTGGCCGCCCCCTAGGGCTCCTTCCCTTATTGAGAAATCTCTTTTATGTCCTTGGAAGATTGCCTTGTGTAGATATGACACCATCTTGCTTACTTGGCACAACATGATTGGAGGGATGTCTTGGCTTTGCTTACTTGGCACTCTATGATTGGTCCAATCTTGTCACCATTTAGTGGCTGTAAAATCTGAGAATAAAATGAAAAACATGTGAAAAAAAGAATTTAAAAT
Source organism: Eustoma russellianum (assembly GCA_036186865.1). Lineage (NCBI taxonomy): Eukaryota > Viridiplantae > Streptophyta > Magnoliopsida > Gentianales > Gentianaceae > Eustoma > Eustoma russellianum. The sequence continues at coordinate 11,718,886 of AP025055.1, forward strand.
GTTTTCAAATAATCAACAATTAATCCCTTCAAAGCCAATTAGTCATACATTCTAGGAAAAAATCGGCCAGCCATGCTGAGATATTCAGCATGTGCTACATTCTCAAAGTTTTGGATTTTTACCTTGTGTAGCTCCTCCTTTTGTGTCACTAACCTTGTGTGGCTTATTATCCACCAATTAAGATGCCAACTAAGCTTCATTTAGGCTGAGAATGGCGTGCACCAAGTCTTGCACATGTGATGAATTTTATTTTTGTAAACTCTGTAAAACAATGCGCAATAATTACACACATATGGTAAATTTCAATCAGCCCTAATTTGAATATTATAAAACACTTTAACATGTCTTGAATGTGTAAAAGTATCTATATACATGTTGCATTTCATGTCAAAAACGTTTCATGTGTTATGTTCGTAGAAAACCGAATTTTTGACTTTCGTCGATTACGCGATTTTTCTCCGATTAAATTCAAACTTCTTGCAGATGTTATATATATTATGTCACACATAATATACATAAAATAAATTAAATATTCAGCTCTAATGGCTGATTAAAGTAGGCGCCCCATGTGCTTAAAAAGATGAATTTGGAATCTCCACAATTGGCCCAAATTGGGGGTGATTTGTGTGTGCCAACATGGAATGATTTCATGCTGAAATTAACATTTGAACCATGAAATTTTTTGTCTATTTTTAAATTATATGGGCTTGCCATCTATATATGGCAAGTACGTGACGCGTTGGCGAAGTTTCGGTAGTCATCCGATACGACAATTTTTGGTTTATAACCTTGTAACGTGTCGTAATAATTTTGTCATCACCATGACTTATATCATATGATATAAGACCTGAATGTACTCATAAATATAAGGTAATTATAGTGATGTGACGTTGACGTACGTTTGAATATATGTAACGTGTCGGTAGTATGTCAGAATATATGTGTATTGTGCCTTCTTATAAAAAATCTGAATATATGTAATGTATATATAAAAACGTATGTATCAAATGGAGAGGAGACTTTCCATGTTTCAATTTGTTTCCATCATGCCTTCTCCAAATATATCTCCTTTTAATGGACTAGTTAGTTCATTAACTTAAGTACTTCACTTAATGAACTAGTTTAGTTCATTAATGGTGGAACCTGAAAATAGTTCAAACATAACAAATGTTTGCCATTTGATGTAAGCTTTAACGCTTCATGGCTTTTTAGTACGGCAACAATATATATAAAGTATATAGGGTATGTATATCATAAAAACATGTCAAGTAATAAATTTTGTCATGCATTTCTTAAACACGTAGTATTTAAATCACTTATTTGTAAATCACTCAAACTCTTTTTCTCAAAAATCTCCCCCTTTTGATGATTTACAAAATAACATTGTTTGATTATTTAAATTTAACCGCTCCCCCTCTAATTGGGCACAAATTCGAATTTTGAATTTTGAACTGTCTCCCCCTTGAATTGTGCAATCATGGTCTCTTTCCTCCTTAAATCACTCTCACTCTCCCTTAAATCATGCACTCTCTCTCCCCCTTTATTTTGGAAATAAAATCAAAAGTGCATGTAAAGATGGAAAGAAATATCACTCTATAGCAAATCAGCAGAAATCATGCCTAATTTTGAGCGTAGATTTTCGTGCGTGGCTTGATTTAGTGCTTTGGTGAATATGTCAACGACTTGTGCTTCAGTACGTACATGTTCTATAACAATATCACCATTGTTCACATGATCACGGAGAAAGTGATATCGTACTTCTATGTGCTTTGCCTTAAAGTGTAGTACGAGATTCTTAAACAAATTTATAGCACTCATGCTATCACAATAAATGGGAATGCAATTTACCGTGATACCAAAATCAGAAAGTTGTTGTTTTAACTATAAGAGTTGTGTGCAACAAAGACTAAGCGCCATGTATTTTGCTTCAGTAGTGGATAATGCCACACTTGCTTGCTTTTCCAAAAACCATGAGATTAACGAATTTCCTATGGATTGATAAGTGCCACTTATGCTTTTTCTGTCTATTTTGCATCCGCCATAATCCATATCAGTATAAGCATGCAAATCAAATTCACAATTCTTATCATACAAAATTCCTAAAGTGAGAGTGTGCTTAATGTATCGGAAAATCCTTTTTATAGCATTATAATGAGACACTTTAGGTTGGCGTTGAAAACGTGCACACATACAAACACTAAACATGATATCGGGTCTACTTGCGGTAAGATAAAGCAAAGAACCAATCATAGACCTATATAAACCATTATCAAAGTCTTTTCCATTTTCATCTTTATCTAGTTTAGTGGTGACACTCATAGGGGTGGGGGATGGTTTTAAGTTCTCAAAATTGAACTTTTTAATCATGTCGTTCACATATTTGACTTAACTTATATGGATGACTTTACTAGTTTATTTAATTTGCAAGCCAGGAAAGTAATTCAATTCACTAACCATAGACATTTCAATCTCGGATTTCATGCAAATTTCAAATTCTTCAATAAATTTATGAGATGTAGATCCAAAAATGATGTCATCAACATAAATTCGAATGATTAGTAAATCTAATTTATCTTGTTTCAAGAATAAGGTGTTATCTATGATGCCTCTTTTAAATCCAATTTCTAAAAAAAAAAGTAGCAAAACGATCATACCAAGCCCTAGGTGCTTGTTTTTAACCATAAAGTACTTCTTTAATTTGTACACGTGATTAGGATATTTCAAATCTCCAAAACCAGGTGGTTGCTTCACGTATACTTCTTCTTGTATAAAGCCATTTAAAAATGCACTTTTTACGTCCATTTTGTAGAGTTTAAAGTCTTTCATGCAAGCAATAGCAAGTAATAATATATGGCTTCTAAACATGCTACGGGTGCAAATGTTTTGTCGTAGTCTATTCCTTCCTCTTGATTATATCCTTGTGCTACAAGTCTCGCCTTGTTTTTAACAACTTTACCTTCTTCATTCATTTTATTTCTAAAGACCCACTTTGTGCCTATTATCGTTTTATCTTGTGGTCGTGACACTAAATCCCATACATCATTTCTTGTGAATTGATTTAATTCATCATGCATAACATCAATCCAAGAAGAATCACTCAAAGCATAAAAAAAGTTCTTAGATTCAATTTCGGATATCATAGCATGAAATTGGTTTATTTCATCCAGATTTATTCTTCTACGTGGTCGGACACCTTGAGTTATGTCGCCTATTATAAGATTGTGTGGGTTGATGATCCCTATGCCATCTTGGTTGATTATTTTCTAAATTTTCATACATTTCTAAGTGACCATGCATTTCTAGTGTGTTGTGCTCATCATGTACAATATTCTCTTCTATTTCATCTAATACGGGCTTTAGCTCAAAATCATCGTCATATTCATTATCTTTTTCAAACTCGCCAAATTCATTAAACTTCACGTGAATAGATTCTAAAATTTGTCTAGTGATAGGATCATAACATCTATATGCTTTAGAATTCACAGAATATCCAACAAAGATGCATTTAGTTGATTTAGATTCAAATTTATCTAGATTATCTTTTGTAGTCAAAACAAAACATTTGCAACCAAACACACGAAAGTAATCAATTTTAGGCATGTGATCATTTACTATTTCATAAGGAGTTTTATTTATTTTCTTTATAATCGACAAACGATTAACTATATAGCATGCACAATTTATGCTTCCACCCACAAAAATCTAGGCAACTTATTTTCACACAACATGGTTCTAGCGATTTATTGTAGTGTCCTATTCTTTCTTTACACTACTCCATTTAAGTGTGGTGTCCTAGGTGGCAAAAACTCATGTTTAATGTCTTTTTCTTCTCAAAACGCAATCATGTCCTTATTTTTAAATTCACTGCCTCTATCGCTTCTAATCTTTTTTACATTCAAACCATATTAATTTTCAAGTTGTTTTATTAGTTTAGCAATTTCAACGGCACTATCATCTTTATTTGCAAGAAATAAAGTACATGTATAACGAGAAAAATCGTCAACGATAACACATGCATAATGGCATCGACCAAGACTCCTAGTACAACTAGGACCAAACAAACCAATGTGTAATAATTCTAAAATTCTAGATGTGCTTGTTGGACCGTGCACCTGCAATAAACACCACTAGAGGGGGGGGGTGAATAGTGGTTAGCGGAAATACACTACAACCCTTTGTTAAAATCCCCTTTGAAAACAGAATCTGAAACCGCCTCAGATTCAGAACCTGTTTTTCAAAAATTCACAAATAATTGTACACAATTCCAAAAATTATGAAACCCTCCAGAATTTAACTTCAATGAGTTAACAAGACTCTGTCAAAAAATCAGACAAAAATAAGATCGTTTTACCCTTCAAACAAATAAAACGATTCAGATGGTCAATCTGGACAGAATTGGACAGAATGTTGCTGATTTTGCAAAACGTATTTTTCTTTGAATACTCAACCAAAAAGGTTGATCCTTATATCAAAACACTCCTTAGGATGTCTAGATGAAGTTTCCAAAAGGCTCTGACCTTAAACAATTCTTGAAAAATAAAGAATTTAAGTTTTCTCAAAACTGGTCAGATTGTATCCAGATTGGAGCAGTTATCTTGCAAAGACTGAAAGACTAACTTTCCCTTGCTCAAATCAAGTGATTCTTATTGCAAATGAAAGCTAACAGTCTGAAGTATAACTCCACCAAAAATCATGAATTTTGAAAATGTTTAGCTATTTTTCAAATTGTGAGAAGTTGTGTGAAAACTGCAGTCAAAAACGGGCAGAAAACAGAAATAAAGAAACAAGAGAAGAACACCGAGAATTTATCCTGGTTCGGTCAATGTGACCTACTCAGTCCTAAGGAACACCTTTTGCTTGGATTTCACTATCAAATTAACACCTTACAACAAGAGCCAAGCTTGATCCTTGGGTTATACACCAACCCTATTCAAGACTTGGACAATCACTTCTATGCAACTCTTGGTTACAACACCTCTACCACCTATTGATGTAGCCTTATAAATTTGGCTAATCAATCATACAAATCCAACTCAAGAAGGTGTTTATAGTGTAGCTGGACAACAAAGAAAATTGGAACACCTTAGCTACACAAAGTATGAACGAAAATATGAGAAGAGAATAGCAAGACAACAATCTTCAATTTTGCTTTCAAGTGTGTGTCTTCTCTTCTTCACATTGCCTCCTATTTATAGTGTGAATAGATGGCATATTCTCTCCAACTTTTAGGCCATGTGATGGCTGAGAATTTTGAATTAAAGCACCTCCATAATCATCTCCAACAACCTTGTCTCCATTACATTCAAATTTGAAATTTCAAGTTGGCAACTTTTGCCAACTAGCTTGTTTTTGAATTTTCCACTTGTCCAAAAGTCATAAAATGAGTACACCACCTTCTCCACCTGTTTATGGACGTTTTTGATGTTGTATGTATGCATACCAACTCAAATTTTGTGAATAAAAAATAATGAATAAGTGTTGACAAGATTATGTCAACATATAACACCAAAATTCACACTTTCTTCTCCTTTACATATTGTGATGAATCTTGTACCAAGGGGACCTTGTAATCTCTAAAAGATGATGATTTATATCCTCTTATAACATATATAAGAGGGTCTTCAAGAAAAAATAGAATGTGACATCTCAAATCGTCACATATCCAGCTATAGTCAATAATATCATCGGTTGAGAGAATAAGATATAAGATTACCATATAATCTTCAAATTAATAACAACACAGCTCCAGAATGAAGATAATAATATGCTCAAGAGATTCCTTGAGTGAAAATACCAAAAATACCTTGGGGGTAAAATGACCAAAATACCCCTGGTGTGAGAAAACTTCAGAAATGCCCCCGATGGTCAGAGATAATCGCAATACCACCTTTGTTATGATAAATAAGATAATAATATGCACTTGACATATTTTCACCATATGATGTTCCTAAAAAACTCAAAATACCAATTTTGCCCTTTTTGGTAAGTTGTAGAAACTTCCAAGGCACGTTAGTCACAAGACAATAATAATCACCAAAAACACAATAAACACATAATGAACATGTATAATTCATATACAAATGAAAAAATCATTTTAACACATTTTAGAAAATTATTTCTAAAAACCCTAGACATCGATCGATCGAAGTGCCTCAACTTCATAGATCGATGTCTCACACAAAGGTTTAGGTTTTGTCTCTGACCTACATCGATCGATCAAAGTGAGAGTTCGATGTACATCGATTGATCAATGTGTCTCAGGTTTAGAGATCGATGTCTCACAGAAAAGTCTTAAACTTTTCTACCTTACATAGATCGATCGATGTGAGAGATCTATGTACATAGATCGATCGATGTGCAACAACCTGAGAGATCGATGTCAACTTGTTCAACTTTTTCAACTTTTAATCACATATAACAACATGTGTGACATTTTTAAGTATTCATCACTTAAAATCATGACTTTGAAAATTATCCAAACATATTTCTCAACATTCTCCCCCTTTTGGATGATTTTCAAAATAACCTAGCATGATTTTAATGTCACAACTTATAACCAAAAGTTTAACCAAATGTTTAACCAAAAGTTTAACCAAATGTTTAACCAAATGTTTTCACCTAATTTTTCAACTTTTAAATAGTATGCCACTCCCCTCAACTCATACTCTCCCCCTTAACCTATGCTCCAAAATTTATACCAATAAAAACTTAGCATATGATTCATCATGAATTACCAACTAAAACATGACTTACCAACTAAAATCATGTTATTATTCTATCTCCCCCTTTATTTTGCAAATCATGCAAAAGATAGAACTATACAATGGTATCATAAGTCATTATTCCTAATTTGGCTCGTAAGTTTTCAAAAGTGGCTTGATTAAGAGGTTTGGTGAAGATGTCAACGATTTGGTGATCAGTTCTTATATGGTTTATCACTATGTCCTCATTTTGAACATGATCACGAAGAAAGTGGTATCGCACCTCAATGTGTTTGACCTTAGAATGAAGCACCGGATTCCGGGAAAGATTGATTGCACTTGTGCTATCGCAGAAAATTGGAATCTTATTCATTTTAATGCCAAAATCACTAAGTTGCTGTTTAAGCCAAAGTATTTGGGTAGTACATAAACTCAAAGCGATATACTCGGCTTCAGTGGTAGAAAGAGCTACACTAGCTTGCTTTTTAGAAAACCAAGAGATCAAATTGGTTCCTATGAATCGACATGTACCGCTAGTGGATTTTCTATCTAACCTGCAACCACCATAATCAACATCACTATATGCGTGTAATTCCAACTTAGCGTTTCTATCATACCACAGTCCTAAGTGAGGTGTATGCTTAAGATATCTAAAGATCTTTTTCACTGCATTGTAATGTGATACCTTAGGACAAGATTGAAACCTAGCACACATACACACACTAAATATAATATCAGGTCTTGATGCAGTTAAGTATAACAATGAGCCAATCATAGATCTATAAAGTGTGTCATCAAAAGGTTTATCATTTTCATCCTTATCAAGTTTGGTACGAACACTCATAGGGGTAGTTGTAGGTTTCAACTCTTCAAAGCCAAACTTCTTAATCATATCATTGACATACTTAAGTTGGCTAATGTGAATTCCTTGAGGGGTTTGTTTAATTTGAAGTCCTAAGAAATAATTCAAATCTCCTACCATTGACATTTCAAACTCTGACTTCATACATTCTTCGAAGTCTTTTACTAAAGTAGGGTTGGTTGAACCAAAGATTATATCATCTACGTATATTTGAACTATTAACAAATCATTACCTTTTCTTCTTAGGAATAATGTGTTGTCTATGGTTCCCCTTTGATAATTATTTGCACTAAGAAAGTTTGTAAATCTATCATACCAAGCTCTTGGAGCTTGTTTCAAACCATATAGAGTTTTTTTAAGCTTGTAAAAATGGTTAGGATTCTTTGGATCTTCGAATCCAGGGGGTTGTTTGACAAACACCTCTTCTTGGATGTATCCATTCAAGAACGCACTCTTGACATCCATTTGGAAGAGCTTAATATTGCTTAGACTTGCAATCACAAGTAATAATCTAATTGCTTCTAGTCGTGCAATGGGTGCAAAGGTTTCTTCATAATCTATTCCTTCTTGTTGATTATAACCTTGTGCGACTAGTCTAGCCTTGTTTCTTGTAATGTTTCCTTGTTCGTCCATCTTATTCCTAAACACCCATTTTGTTCCTATTATTGACTTGTTTTCGGGTTTAGGTACTATGTCCCACATGTTGTTCCTTGTGAATTGATTTAATTCCTCATGCATAGCATCTATCCATGATATGTCACCTAAGGCTTCCTTTACGTTCTTAGGTTCTAATTGTGAGATTAAGCTATGTCCTTCTAGTTGACTTATATTTCTACGTGTTCGTTAGTGTATGTGCCCTAGGCCATGATTTGGATATTTATGTTATGCATTTATTATTAATAAAAGAGGTTTTATTATCATTATTGTTAGTTAGTATGTTACACAATTTTGATATATGTCCCTGATTCATTATTGTTATGGAGATAAAATAATTTATAATCAGTATGAGTGTTGATTTGATAATCATAAGATGATTATGTGTATGGTGATACGAATCAATCTCATAGATACTTGTTAGAGAATAGTGTATTGGATAGACCCATCATGAGATGTCTACATGGATTAGCGTCATAAGTAAATCTCATGATAGTCATGTTTTAATCCTTTGACTTGAGGTTGTCATAGTTTCCAACATAAGGACTATTATATTTTCACATGATCAAACGTTATCCGTAACTGGATAATAATAAAGGTCATGATTGAATGTGATAGAAATTATGTAGAGGATATTGAACAATCAAGATAGAATTTGTCCCTCTCTTTTGAGAGAGATATCTTTGGGCCCCTCGATTAGTGAGACTGTGAAATGCATGGCCGTGCTCAAATGAATTAATAGTGTGATCAATATCATTTGTTTTATCAGTCTACTTAGAGATCGAGTAATCATATGTTTGAACTATATAAGTATGACGCTGACCATGACTTATGTTCAAACTAGATATCGTGTGACAAAGGGATTAATGCATGTACTATTATTAGGCTAGTTGGACTTTACTCGTATTAATTGGGTAGTTGTAATGCCTTGCTAGAGGCCAATTACGACTTGTTGGTTTAATAGAGATTTAATCAACTGCCAATTAATATGGGACTATCGGGTCACACACAAGAATGCGTAAGGCTGAGATTAATAATATTAATAATATTAATATTGGATATTAATTATTATTATTATTATTATTATTATTATTATTATTATTATTATTATTATTATTATTATTATCGTTTTAATATTAATAATATAAATATTGGATATTAATTATTATTAATATTATTATTTTCGTTTTTGTGGTTATATGTATATAGATATATATATATATATATTCTGTCAGATAATAATGAGAGAATCCATATCTGATATGGATTTTGAATATCCTGACAGAATCCATATCTGATATGGATTTTGATTGGCATCAGCGAAACCGATTAGGACTCGGTTTTTAATATCCATAAATGCGTATATATATATATCTATGTATCTCGTACATAGAGATATACGAAATACACACGAAAACAACAGAAACCCTAGAATCGTTTTTGTGAAAAACGAGTTCTTCAGCAGCGCCGTTTGAAGAGCTAGCACTCCGGGCGGAAGCGTTCGTGTGGATACCGACAGAGGGTGTTCGTGATTTCGCACCTCTTCCATCTACAGATTTCGAATCTACGGAGGTAATTTTTGATTTTTTTTGTCAAATTAAACGAACAACATGGATCCTTGGTAGGAAATCGGAGATCAAGTTTTTGTTTTCCGCTGCGCATTTGGCAGTGATCTCGGTTGATTTCCTAACATCTAACCCCAACACTTGGATCCCCAATGATTAGTTCTCTAGGGTGCCACCAATTCCTAGATTGACTAGGTTCACCCTCATCTTGTTCAAATGTTTCATTAGTGTGAACGTTATCATATGTAATTGGATCATTAGTTGTATCTTCCAATTGCAGAGTCTCTTGATTTATTTCATCTAAGGGTTCATGTATGTCTTGTTCATGGGGAGTTGGTTCTAGATGATCAAGTACAGGCTCAAATAATACATCATCATCAAACATATTTTCAACATTTATTTCTTGTTTATGTTGATGTTTATCACTAACTTCAAAGAATGCATTTTCATTGAATTTCACATGTATGGATTCAATGCAGGATTATAACACCTATATGCTCTTGAGTTAGTTGAATACCCAACAAATATGCATTCAATAGACTTTTGTTCAAATTTATCTAGATTATCCTTAGTGTTCAGCACAAAACATTTACATCCAAATACTTTAAGATAATCTATCTTAGGTTGTCTATTGTTTAGCAATTCATAAGGCATTTTATTTAATTTCTTTCTAATAGTGAGCCTATTTATAATATAGCATGCACAACTAACAACTTCAGCCCATAAATATTTAGGTAATTTATTTTCACACAGCATTGTCCTAGCAACTTCTTGAATCGTTCTATTTTTACGTTCAACAACTCCATTTAGTTGTGGTGTTCTAGGTGGTGAGAATTCATGTTTGATTCCATATAGTTCGCAAAATTTGATTACGTCTTTGTTTTTAAATTCTCCACTTCTATCGCTTCTAATTCTTTTAACATTTTCTTCATAAATGTTTTCAAGTTGCTTAATAAGGGTTTCGATTGCTAATGGAGCATCGTCTTTTTGTGTTAAGAACAACGTCCATGTGTAGCGTGAGTGATCATCTACTATGACACACACATAGTAGTGTCCACCTAGACTTCTTGTCCTACTTGGACCAAATAAGTCTAAGTGAAGCAATTCTAGTACATGACTAGTACTCACTTCATGTTTCGGTTTTAAGGTTTCTTTAATGTGTTTTCCCTTAATACGTGTTTCACACATTTGAAAATTATCTAAGTCTAACTTAGGTATTCCTCTAATTAAATTCTTCTTAGACAATTTCTTAATAGTTGAAATTCCTATATGGCCTAATCTTCTATGCCATAAATTTACATCTAAGTCATGTGATATTAGACACTTAACCTTAGCATCTAACATGTTATCTAAGGTAAGAGTATAAATATTTCCATCTCTATTTCCTTTTAAAACCGTTTCTCCTTTTTCATTTATTATATCACAAGAATTGGGAAGAAAGGAGACATTATAACCACAATCTATAAGTTGAGAAATACTAAGTAAATTATAAGATAGATTGCTTACTAATAACACATTTCGTATTTGAAATGTGTTAGGGTCCCCAATTGTTCCTTTTCCAACAACTTGTCCTTTGTTGTTGTCACCGAATGTTATTTTTCCTCCATTCTTGATATGTTCCAATTCGATGAATAGTTTGGGGTTCCCCGTCATATGCCTCGAACATCCACTATCTAAAAACCAGTTGGTTTTTAGATTCTTTGACTTTGTCTCCTTCTTGCATTCCTTGCGTTTATCCTACAATGGAGACAAAGTTTTAGGTACCCTTTATTTGGGTCCTTGAATGTTAGGGGCATTATTCTTATTTAGATATCCCTTAGGTATCCAAACTTGAATATACCTTCTAGGCACATTTTTAGCATTCTTATAATTTGGAAAATAAGAAGAATTAGCATATACATGATTATTCCACATAAGTGAAGATGCATTGTTATACATGTTGTGCCATGGTTGATAATCATTATAGGATGGCCAAGTTTTATATGTGCATAAGGCATGCGATTTTGTTTCTTACATGGCGCTATATAAGTGTGTTTGTAGGCATTTCTATAAGACTTATAAGAGTGTTGTCTATATTTAGGTTCATAATAAGTTGTATGCATTTTATTTGGTCTAGTTGCATTTGTATACATGTAGGCATAATTTCTAAGTTGTCTAGATGCAAAGTTTGGCCTAGATGTATGTTTATGCGTGTGTATATTGGTGGGTGGGTGTTGTATTTTTGCCTTGATATAAGTAGACGAAGGTGTAGAAGCAGGCAAAGTTGATTTTGTTGTTTATATGGCAACTTTGTACTCGATGAAATAAACTTAGTCTTTTTATTTACTTTTTAATTTTCTTCTTTATAGCCTAAGCCGATTTTATCATTACCATACTTTTGTGATGCGATAAGTATATCTAACATATTTTCACCCGATTTAAAGTGTTTTAACATTTTTTTCTAAGTTAAGTTTAGAAGACTTAAGTTGTACTATCTCATGTTCACAATTTTCCAACTTAGACTTTAACATATTATTTTCCATTTTTAACTTTTGTTCATCTTTCCTATATGATTCAATTTTATTATCTAAAGAATCAAGAGTATTAGAAGACTCTTGTTTAAGAGATTCTAATTGATCGGAAAATTCCAAGTTGGACGTCTTCAACTTGTCATTTTCTTCAACTAGTTTCTTCTTTTCTTTAGAGAGCCTCTTACAGTGAGCATGCATTCTTAGGAATTCTTCATACATTTCATCAAATGCCATGTCACTATCAGAATCACTATTAGAAGAAGAACATACCTCGTTGGATACGAAGCAAACTTGAGCTTCCTCAGTTTCGGATTCTGAGTCGGATGAGTCACTCCATGTGCTCACCTTCATTGCTCGTTTCCCTTTTCTTGCCTTAGACTCCTTTGTCTTTGTCGTATGAGCTTCCTTTTCCCTGATGACTTAGACGATTCAGACTTTCGTTGGTTTAATTTAACCTCGTAAACTTTAAGAGACCTGATCAATTCATCCATCTTAGTGATTGACTTTGTCTCCTCGATTGCAGTCACCTTGGATCCCATTCAGCAGGGAGGCTTCGTAGCACCTTTTGAACCTTTTCACTATTCGAAAATGACTTCCCTAAAGCTTCAAGGGCATTGAAAATATTAGTAATCCTCAAATCCATAGATGTTATGGATTCCTTTGGCAACATTTTGAAAGTCTCTAATTCAGTCATAAGCATGTTTATTTTTGACTCTTTAACACCACTAGTGCCTTCATGCTTTAATACAAGTGATTCCACATGTCGTGCACGCTTGTGCAATTTGACACATATCTTGCTTCAGAAGTTGTAAGTCCATTCAAAAGTAATTGCATAGCTTTAGCATTCATGGACATTTTCTTTTTATCATCTGATGACCATTCACTTTTATATTTTTCAACCTCTTGAGTTACTCCACTAACTTGTGTAACTTTCGTTGGAATGTACGGCCCATCTTCAACTATAGACCTTAAATCGATGTCAATAGCCATTAAGAATAGCCTCATTCTTAGTTTCCAATGAACAAAATTATTGCCATCAAAAAGAGCAGGGCATTGTGTAGACATACCTTCCAACTCACCTTTGTGAGAAACAATAGCCATAGTATGTACCTTGGATTTGAGACAAACAGTATATAATGAATCGTTGTTTCTTGGCCTTGTATTGTTCGTATGGTGTTGAATCTTGCTTTTTTTGAGTGGTGTTGGTCTGTCTCTGATACCAAATGTTGGACCGTGCACCTGCAATAAACACCACTAGAGGGGGGGTGAATAGTGGTTAGCGGAAATACACTACAACCCTTTGTTAAAATCCCCTTTGAAAACAGAATCTGAAACCACCTCAGATTTAGAACCTGTTTTTCAAAAATTCACAAATAATTGTACACAATTCCAAAAATTATGAAACTCTCCAGAATTTAACTTCAATGAGTTAATAAGACTCTTTCAAAAAATCAGACAAAAATAAGATCGTTTTACCCTTCAAACAAATAAAAAGATTCAGATGGTGAATCTGGACAGAATTGGACAGAGTGTTGCTGATTTTGCAAAACGTATTTCTCTTTGAATACTCAACCAAAAAGGTTGATCTTTATATCAAAACACTCCTTAGGATGTCTATATGAAGTTTCCAAAAGGCCCTGACCTTAAACAATTCTTGAAAAATACAAAATGTAAGTTTTCTCAAAACTGGTCAGATTGCAGCCAGATTGGAGCAGTTAGCTTGCAAAGACTAAAAGACTAACTTTCCCTTGCTCAAATCAAGTGATTCTTGTTGAAAATGAAAGCTAACAATCTGAAGTATAACTCCACCAAAAATCACGAATTTTGAAAATGTTTAGCTATTTTCAAATTGTGAGAAGTTGTGTCAAAACTGCGGTCAAAAACGGGCAGAAAACAGAAATAAAGAAACAAGAGAAGAACACCGAGAATTTATCCTGGTTCGGTCAATGTGACCTACTCCAGTCCCAAGGAACATCTTTCCTTGGATTTCACTATCAAATTAACACCTTACAACAAGAGAAGCTTGATCCTTGGGTTATACACCAACCCTATTCAAGACTTGGACCATCACTTCTATGCAACTCTTGGTTACAACACCTCTACCATCTATTGATGTAGCCTTATAAATTTGGCTAATCAATCATACAAATCCAACTCAAGAAGGTGTGTATAGTGTAGCTGGACAACAAAGAAAATTGGAACACCTTAGCTACACAAAGTATGAATGAAAATATGAGAAGAGAATAGCAAGACAACAATCTTCAATTTTGCTTTCGAGTGTGTGTCTTCTCTTCTTCACCTTGCCTCCTATTTATAGTGTGAATAGATGGAATATTCTCTCCAACTTTTAGACCATGTGATGGCTGAGAATTTTGAATTAAAGCACTTCCATAATCATCTCCAACAACCTTGTCTCCATTACATTCAAATTTGAAATTTCAAGTTGGCAACTTTTGCCAACTAGCTTGTTTTTGAATTTTCCACTTGTCCAAAAGTCATAAAATGAGCACACCACCTTCTCCACCTGTTTATGGACGTTTTTGATGTTTTATGTATGTATAACAACTCAAATTTTGTGAATAAAAAATAATGAATAAGTGTTGACAAGATTATGTCAACATATAACACCAAAATTCATACTTTCTTCTCCTTTACATATTGTGATGAATCTTGTACCAAGGGGACCTTGTAATCTCTAAAAGATAATGATTAATATTCTCTTATAACATATATAAGAGGGTCTTCAAGAAAAAATAGAATGTGACATCTCAAATCGTCACATATCCAGCTATAGTCAATAATATCATCGGTTGCGAGAATAAGATATAAGATAACCATATAATCTTCAAAATAATAACAACACAGCTCCAGAATGAAGATAATAATATGCTCAAGAGATTCCTTGAGTGAAAATACCAAAAATACCTTGGGGGTAAAATGACCAAAATACCCCTGGTGTGAGAAAACTTCAGAAATGCCCCCGATGGTCAGAGATAATCGCAATACCACCTTTGTTATGATAAATAAGATAATAATATGCACTTGACATATTTTCACCATATGATGTTCCTACAAAACTCAAAATACCAATTTTGCCCTTTTTGGTAAGTTGTAGAAACTTCCAAGGCACGTTAGTCACAAGACAATAATAATCACCAAAAACACAATAAGCACATAATGAACATGTATAATTCATATAAAAATGAAAAAATCATGTTAACACATTTTAGAAAATTATTTCTAAAAACCCTAGACATCGATCGATCGAAGTGCCTCAACTTCATAGATCGATGTCTCACACAAAGGTTTAGGTTTTGTCTCTGACCTACATCAATCGATCGAAGTGAGAGTTTGATGTACATCGATTGATCAATGTGTCTCAGGTTTAGAGATCGATGTCTCACAGAAAAGTCTTAAACTTTTTTGCCTTACATAGATCGATCGATGTGCAACAACCTGAGAGATCGATGTCAACTTGTTTAACTTTTTTAACTTTTAATCACATATAACACCATGTGTGACATTTTTAAGTATTCATCACCTAAAATCATGACTTTGAAAATTATCCAAACATATTTCTCAACAGTGCTAATTTCATTTTTAGATTTAAGTGACTCGCATGTTTGTTTGCCTTTAATACAAGATTCACACAACTGAAAGTTGTCTAAATCAAGTTTAGGAAATCCTCGTACTAGATTCTTTCGTTGAAGTTTTTCAAGCGTTGAGATTCCAATGTGTCATAATCGCCTATGCCACAAATTTACGTTAGGTTCATTTGACATAAAACATTTAACCTTAGCATCTAACAGTCATCCATAGAGCGCGTAAAAATATTTCCTTCCTTTTTTCCTTTTAATATCCTTTCTCTGTTTTTATTTACTATGTTGCAATATGGGTGAGTGAAACACACATCAAAACCATTATCAAGAATCTGTGAGATGCTAAGCAAATTATAGGAAAGATTACTTACCAAGAAGACATTGGACATTTGAAGAGTACTTGGGCTTCCAATTGTACCTTTTCCGATGATTCTTCCTTCATTGTTATCTCCAAAGTCACTGATCTACTTTTTGTAACCTTCTTCAACTTTGAGAACAAGCTCGGGTCACCCGTCATGTGCCTCGAGCAACCACTATCAAAGAACCACTTGATTGATGTACCTTTAGATGTATGGATTCCCTGCAATGTACAACAACGATTTAGGTACCCTCTTAGTTTGAGTCCTTACGAGTTAGTTCTTCACCTCTTTGTAAGAGTGCCTTTCGGTACCCATACTTAAGTGACCTTTTTCGGTCTAACAAATGGTGAGAATGTAGATGAGGAAGCAATATAGCAGACATGAGGTGAGAATGCAATTGGCCTTGGGCCGCGAATTCCATTGTGAACATTGCATGGTTGTCGTCTTTGATATGTTTTTGTGTTGGTGTGCATGGTGCGTGATCTAGATGCATTCATGTTGAATGAATTTCATGTATGCATCAATGGTTTCTTTTCATATTTATATGGTACATAATTATATCTCGTATGATATGAAGAAGAAGCACGATGAGATGAAGGAGGGGGAGTCTAGGCATATTCTGATGCGCCACATTTATCTTGGACGCATCTATTTTCTTAGATGGAATGAATTTTGTTAATTTATTTAATGTCTCGTTTTTCTCAACATATCCTAATCCGGTTTTGTCACTATCATGCTTTTGTGAAGAAATGACGCGATCTAGCATGTTTGTACCTATGTCAAATTGTTTCACCATTTTTTCTAGATCTATATGAAATCTCGGATTTCATTTCATTGTTTTGTGTTGTTAATGATGCTACCTCTGATTTAAATGCATTGATTATGCAAGACGACTCTTCTTTTGAATCGTTTAATTGAGAAACAAGGTTCGTGTTAGAAGATTATAACAACTTCTTGTCTTTAATTAATCGTTTCTTTTCTTTTGCAAGAGTCTTTGTGAATTTATGCAATTCTAAGTATTGACTAAACATATCATCATAGGAAGGTTCGGAATCAGAATCAGAAGATACCTCATTTGATGCTTTAGATGCAAAGCATACTTGTGCCGTCTCCTCTTCGGTATCAGTCTCAAAGTCAGATGAATCACTCTAAGTGTCCAAATTTCCCGTATTCATAGCACTTTATGTCCTTGTCATTAATTTTATTTTTTACTTCTTTTAGTCGAAACAACCTTAGGTTTGTTTTTAAATGACTTTATCATAAATTTTCTTAAACCTTTAGCCAATAATATTAGATCATCATTATCCGATTCGGTATCACTATCATCTATGTGATCGGAAGAAGTAGAGACGTATTCATTTGATTTAAAAGCAATAGTCTTACCTTGTTTTGACGTTGATTTCGATTTCTTTAAAGTAAGTTTGTTTTCATATACCTTTAGAGATCCGATCAATTCCTCCATTTTTATCGATTTTGTTTCTTTACTTTCCTCAATTGCTGTGACTTTAGGGTTCCATTCGGATGGGAGACAAGCTTTGCCAAGAGACTCAAGAGAATTATAAATGTTAGTCAACGTAAATCCATATCAACAATAGATTCATTTGGCAATAATTTAAAAGATTCAAGAGTGGACATAAGCATATTTATTTTAGACTCCTTAACTTGGCTAGTCCCTTCATGTTTCATCTCAAGAATTCTCCACATCTCTTGGGCACTAGAGCAATTAGACACGTAACTTGATTCACTTTTACTTATTCCGTTTAAAAGTAATTGAATGGCTCTAGCATTCATACTCAACTTCTTTTCGTCATCACTAGTGTATTCTTGTTTCGATTTTATAAACTCTAGTGTGACACCATCAACAGTAGATAACTTAGAGAGAACGAAAGGACCGTCTTCTAGTATAGACCACAAATCAATATCAATAGCCATAAGAAAGAGTTTCATTCTAAGTTTCTATTGGATAAAGGACTCACCATCAAAAAGAGGAGGCCGTTGACTCAACATACCTTCTTGCTCGGTTTTGAAGCTAGTGGTTGTCATCTCACTAAGATTGTTGGATCTCCTTGTCGTGAGTATGCTTGCGCTCTGATACCACTTGTAGGACCTGTATAGAACCACTTGAAGGGGTTTTGAATAGTGGGTGAGGAAAATTTGGTTTTTAAAAACTTTTGAACCAAAAACCTCACTTCTGAAAACAATTTCTGTTTTTAGATCCTGATTTGAAATAATTAAATGACCTAGTTACATACCTTTAAAAATTATGAATTTCAGTGTGAATGAACTCTCAGATGTTATAAGTATCTCATAAAAATTTCAGCATAAAACTCTACTCCTGACCCCTTGAAAATATGTTCTTGGTCAGATTGTGCGAATCTGCCAGAAACCGTGTTCCGACTTGAAAAATTCAATCCTATTTATTTGTAACTCCAAATGATCTGAAACTTTAATGACAAGACTCTCCATATATGTATTTCAATGGGTTAAAACATTTTTTGAAAATTCCTTTGGGAAGTATGTCAATCACGTTGATGTTTTGCAACTCTAAAAATCAGATTGCACTAGTCTTAGAACTATTAATGTTTGATTGACTTATATTTGTCCAAATGGGTTGAAACTTACGCAAAATGAAACTTAATAGGTGTGGCTATGTTTCTGCAAAGTTTTTGAATTTTTGAAAGTCGCTTACTATTTTTATGATTGCAACGAAATTAACACAGAAACTGAAAACTGAAAGTAAATTGCTGAACATAAAGACACAAAGGATTTTATACTGGTTCGGTTAAATCAACCTACTCCAATCTTCGTAGACACCTTCCTCGGTTATCACTAAACAGAAAATGACACCTTACCACAAGGGTTGCTGGAGTTACACACCAACTCGACCCTTTTACAAACGAAACAATCAATCACACGAATCACGAACACCACCACCGAATGGATGAAGGTTTGATCACACCTTGATCAATCTTTTACAACAAATGAGGCGTGTATGGTGGTATAAACAAAGCCTATTCAATATGTTGAATATAAGAACAATAGGCTTGAGAGAAGAAGAAGAAAGAAATGTAGAAGAAGAGAGTAGAGGATCCTTTTGCACTTGATAGAATATGAGAGTTGTCTTGCTTTTGTTTGCTCTATTTCTCCTCTTCTTATTCTGCCTTGGCCGCCCCCTAGGGATCCTTCCCTTATTGAGAAATCTCTTTTATGTCCTTGGAAGATTGCCTTGTGTAGATATGACACCATCTTGCTTACTTGGCACAACATGATTGGATGGATGTCTTGACTTTGCTTACTTGACACTCTATGATTGGTCCAATCTTGTCACCATTTAGTGGCTGTAAAATCTGAGAATAAAATGAAAAACATGTGCCAAAAAGAGTTCAAAATGTTGCCAAATAATCAACAATTAATCCCTTTAATTATGGGAAGACAATTAGTCATACATTCTAGTAAAAAATCGGCCAGCCATGCAAAGATTTTCAGCATGTGCTACATTCTCAAAGTTTTGAATTTTTACCTTCTGTAGCTCCTCCTTTTGTGTCACTAACCTTGTGTGGCTTATTCTCCACCAATTTAGATGACAACTAAGCTCCACATAAGCTCCATTTAGACTGAGAATGGCGTGCACCAAGTCTTGCACATGTGATGAATTTCATTTTTGTAAACTCTGTAAAACAATGCACAATAATTACACACATATGGTAAATTCCAATCAGCCTTAATTTGAATATTCTAGAACACTTTAACATGTCTTGAATGTGTAAAAAGTATCTAGATACATGTTGCATGTCATGTCAAAAACGTTCCATGTGTTATGTTCGTAGAAAACCGAATTTTCGACTTTCGTCGATTACGTGATTTTTCTCCGATTCAATTCAAACTTTTTGCACATGTTATATATATTATGTCACACATAATATACAAAAAATAAATTGAATATTCAGATCTAATGGCTGATTAAAGTAGGCGGCCCATGTTCTTAAAAAGATGAATTTAGAATCCCCACAATTTGGCCTTAATTGGGGGTGATTTGTGTGTGCCAACATGGAATGATTTCATGGCTGAATTTAACATGTGAGCCACAAAAAAAATACATTTATACATAATGTAGGCCACTCCCCCAATAAATATAAAGGCAAGAAATGCAGGGAAGATGGCAGCAACCGCATTTCTTGCCTTTATCCTTATTGGTGCAGTGGCCTACATTATGTATAAATGTATTTTTGGGCCACTGTCCCAATAAGGATAAAGGCAAGAAATGCAGTCACTGACGTCTTCCCCGTATTTCTAGCCTTTATCCTTATTGGGGCAGTGGCCTACATTATGTGTAAATGTATTTTTTAATTTTTGGCTATTTTTAAAGTATATAGGCTGGCAATCTATATATGCCAAGTACGTGACACGTTGGCGAAGTTTCCGTAGTCACCCGATACGACAATTTTCGGTTTATAACCTTGTAACGTGTCGTAATAATTTTGTCATCACCATGACTTATATCATATGATATAAGACCTGAATGTACTAATAAATATGAGATAAGTATAGTAGTGTGTCGTTGACGTACATTTGTAATATATGTAACGTGTCGGTAGTACATCAGAATATATGTGTATTGTGCCTTTTTATAAAAAAATCTGAGTATATATAATATGTATATGTAAAAACGTGTGTATCAAATGTAGAGGAGACTTTCCATGTGTATGATCTGCAAGGCACCACTAGAAGGGGGGGGGTTGAATAGATGGTGTGGAAAGTGTGCTTTTTAAAATTTCTTTAAACTTGAACAATTCAAGTTCTGAAAACAGATTCTGTTTTCAGGACCTGTTTTAAAACGTTTTTAAAACCAGGTTAGAGGTCTCCAAAAATTATGAAATTTTGAGAGAACTTAGCCTCAGATGTTATGAGGGTCCCCTAAAAATTTCAAATCAAAATTCAACCTTTAACCCCTTCAAAAACCGTTGGCACTCAGATTGTGCAAATCTGCCATAAACGGTAGATGGTTTTGAAAAATTAATTCCTATTTGTGTGAATGTCCAAATGATCTGAAAATTTGACCAATAACTCCTCACACACTATATTGAAATGGGTTGAAACAGTTTTTGAAATTTCTTTTGGGAAGTAGGTCAAATACCACCAAAGTCTCAACCTTTGCAAGTCTGAAAATCAGACTGCACTAGTCTCAGAACTTTTGATGTTTGACTGACCTATACTTGTCCAAAAGGGTTGAAACTTGTGCCAAATTAACCCTAGAACGTTTATGTATGTTTCTGGAAATTTTTATAATTTTTGGAAATCGTTTGCTATTTTTCCGAACATGAACAAAACGTATAAACAGTGCAGAAACTGAAAAGTAAATGCTGAAAGTAAATTGCACCAAGAATTTTATACTGGTTCGGTTATAAACAACCTACTCCAGTCTTCAAGGAACACCTTCCTTGGTTCACACTAATCACACACACGCAGTACACCTTACCGCAGGGTTGATAGAGTTACACCTAACTCCAACCCTTTACAAACCTTGTATGTCGAGTACAATTCACACGAACACCACCACCTCGCTAGGATGAAGATTGATCACACCTTGATCAATCTTTTACAAAGATGTATGAATGGTGGTTTATATGAAGCCTATTCAAGATTGAAAGAAGTAATATACAATAGGCTTTTTACAAGAGAAGAAAGAAAAAAAAAGTAGGAGAAAAGAAGCTTGGCAATTTGATCACTTTTGAAAGCAATTCTTCTTCTTGTTTTTGTTTGTTCTTCTTCTCCCTTTTTAATTGTGGCAGCCGTCCCCTATGGCCTTTTCCCCTCTTGAAAAATTTCCTTTTAAGTGCTTGAGAGAGTGTAAGACATCATGGTGACAATGCTTTGCTTACTTGGCATCATTCCATTGGACCATCATTTAGTTGTTGCTTACTTGGCACCTCTTTATTGGCTCAATGTTGTCATCATTTGATGACATGGAAAATCTGAAATAATCACTTTAAACATGTGCCAATATCAATCATTAAGTCATACCATAATTCACAAATTCTCTCATCAAGTGCAAGACACGAAATATCCTTCCTTCCATCCTCAAAAAATCGACCATTACACTCCTTGCCATGCTGAATTTTTCAGCATGTGCAACATCCATTTTTATTCAAGATAATCCCCAATTTACTTTGATTTTTTTTTCTCATTAAAATGAATCAACAATACATGGTAAGTCTTGCTAACAAATGAAGAATGAACTTGGACACTAAGAAGAGCAAGATTCGGCCAGCACATCCCCTCACACATGCTGAAAAATTTCAGCATGTGTGATATGAAAAATATCACACTTAATTACCTTACATACAATTCAAATCATTTCCATAACTCCTTTGATTTATCCTTTAATGAAAAATTGACAAAATACCTTGCTTAATGGTGAAGAATTCGGCCACCGTATGTGTAACATGCTGAAATTTTCAGCATGTGACATAAGAGAGGTATATGTTGAATACTTACCTTTTGTAGCTTCTCTCTTTGATTTCTCAACATTGTATGATTGATCATTGACCAATCAACATGCCAACAAGGCTCCACATGTGCTCCATCTCAGCTGTAGTAACGTTGGAATGTGTATATACATGTGCTGAAATTTATTTTTGCTAACTTTGTAAAATAGTGCACATTTAATAATACACACATGTAATATTCCAATCAGCCCTTAATTTAATTATCTAGAACACTTTAAGATGTATATTATATGTAAAAAGTGTCTAGATACGTGTCACATCATGGTCAAGAAAAACGTTCCATGTTGAGTGCGTAGAAAACCGAATTTTCGATATGTATCGATTACCCGATTTTTCTCTAATCTAAATTCCAACTTTTGCACATGATATATATATTATGTTATACATAATATATATAATATATATTTTAACTTTCAGATCTTGGCTGATTTAAAATGGTACCATAAACATGTGACAAAAATAAAATTGGAATCTTCACATTTTGGCCTAAATGTGGTGTGATTTGTGTGTGCCAACATGGAAAGTATTTTTGGCTAATCACACCATGTGTATCACGAAATTTTCATCAATTTTTGATGTATATGGGCTGGCCATTTATTTATGGCAAGTACGTGACACGTTGGCGAAGTTTCGGTATTCGCCCGATACGACAAATTTCGGTTTAGAACCTTTTATCGTGTCGTATTTAATTTGTCATCACCATATCTTATATCATATGATATAAGACCTGAATATACTCATAAATATGAGTTAAGTATAGTGGTGTGACGTTAACGTACGTACGTAAGATATATAGCGTGTCGGTAGTACGTTGGAATACATGTGTATGTGCCTTTTATAAAAAATCTGAAAATATAGTATATATATGTGTATAAAAACGTGTGACATTGAATGTGGGGAGGAGGAGAAGACTTTCCTTCCATAGCCATGTTGCATTTGTGCCTTTTCCAAATGCATCTTCCTTTAATGAACTACTTAGTTTATTAAACTAAGTACTTCACTTAATGAACTACTTTAGTTCATTAATTGTGGCACCTGAAAATAGTATAAACTCAACAAATGTTCGCCATATGATGTAAACTTTAGTGCTTCATGGCTCGTTAGTACGGCAACATAATATATAAGCTAAATAAGGCAAGTAATGTCAAGTTATCATGCACACATGTCTATATATCATGCACGTTTTATCTTATGCTCGTTTTTGTGCACATTTAAATCATGCATTTGAAAATCACTCAAACCCCTTTTTCTCTACACCATGTTCCAATTTGTTGCCATCACGCCTTCTCCAAATATATCTCCTTTTAATGAACTAATTGGTTCATTAACTTAAGTAATGAACTTAATGAACTAGTTTAGTTCATTAATGGTGTCACCTGAAAATAGTTCAAACACAAAAAAATTTTGCCATTTGATGTAAGCTTTAACGCTTCATGGCTTGTTAGTACGGCAAAAATATATGTAAAGTATATAGGGCATGTATATCATAAAAACGTGTCAAGTAAAAAATTTTATCATGCATTTCTTAAACACGTAGTATTTAAATCACTTATTTGTAAATCACTCAAACTCTTTTTCTTAACATTTATATCCAGCCTAAACCTCGTTAACCTTAATCATCTGCCTCTATGAACTCCTATCCTGGACCATGTCCTCAAAGAGGTGCAAATCTAGTAGGTCATGCCTAATCAGCTCATTCCATGTCAGTTTAGGCCTGCCTTTACTCATCTTCTCCTCTACAATGAGGCTTTCAATTGCTCTGACAGACGCAGTTGTATGTCTCCTCTTGACATGTCCAAACCATCTCAGCCTCCCATCCCTCATCTTATCTGATATACTAGTCACCCCTAACTTTTCTCGAAACACGTCATTTCTAATCCGATCTAGCCTTGTATGCCCACACATCCACCTCAGCATCTTCATCTCTGCCACTTGCATCTTCTGCAATTGTGGCCTCTTGATGGCCCAACAGTCTGTTCCATATAACATTGTCGGCCGCACTGCCACCCTATAAATTTTTTCCTTTAATTTAATTGTAAAATTCTTGTCATGAAGCACCCCTGAGGCAGCCCTCTATCTACACTAGCTTGTCTAACTTGGTGTGCTACATCACTATATATGTTCCCATCCTGCTGTACAAATGCTCCTAGGTATTTGAACTTACTTACTTGTGGTACCACTTGACCCTCGATGCTGAGCTGGCTATTCTCACCATCAGCTGTGGCGCTGAAGTCGCATTGGAGATACTCAGTCTTAGAACGGCTAATCCTTAAGCTTTTTTTTCTCTAAAACACCTCTCCACCGCTCTAGTCTCATACTCAGGGTATGTTTATTCTCTGCGACTAATACAATACCATCGTCAAAAAGCATACACCAAGGAACTGACTCCTTGATTGGCTTTGACAACTTATTAAGGACAACTGCGAAAAGAAATGGGTTCAACGCAGACCCTTGATGGAGGCCTACCTCCACCCGGAAAAGTCCGTATTCCACACAGACATATAGACGGTGTTTTTTTCCTAGCATACATATCCCTAAATCTATATACTTCATAGGAATCCCTCTTGCATCCAGACTATACCAGATCAGGCTAAGTGGCACACTATCATACGTTTTTTCAAGATCGATGAAAACCATATGTAGATCGCGCTTCTTCTCCCTGTACTTCTCCATCAATCTCCTTAAGATGTGTACTACTTCTCTAGTTGACAGTCCTGGCATAAAACCAAACTGGTTCACCGTAACCTGAGTTTCTCCTCTAAACTAATGTCGATTACTCTCTTCTATAACTTCATAGTATACTTAGCAACTTAATCCCTTTGTAATTTCTACAACATTGTGCATCTCCTTTATTCTTATATAGGAGGACCACGACACTCTTTATCCACTCATATGGCATTTTTCCTATTTGAAAATGAGGTTGAACAGAGTAATTAGCCATTGAACCACTTCCTCTCCTAAATACTTACAACGGCTCAATGGGCTTGTTATCCAGACCAACTGCTTTAGCTCTTTCTGTATTCCTAAGTGCTCTCATCACCTCTCCTTGTGTGATGCTTTGGCAGTCACAGTTATTATGTTATCGTTGTTGGGTATTGATGCTTTCTATATCTTCGTGGTCGGCCCTCCCGCCGTTGAAAAGATTGTGAAAGTATGTTTGTCATTTCCACTTGATGTCTCGTGCTTTGACTAAAACGTGTCCATGTTCTCCCTTTATAAACTTCTTACCTCCTAGGTCCCGCCTCCTTCGATCCCTAGCTTTGGCAATCTTGAACATATCATGCTCTCCGCCTTTTGTTTCTAGTTTTTCGTACATCTTTTTATAGGTTGAAGTCTTTGCCTCCGTCACTGCCTTTTTCGTATCCTTCCTGGCGATTTTATAGTTCTCCTTCAATCTTACTTTCTCTTCTCCACCTGTGCGGCTTAACAGCTCTCAAAACTCCTTTGTTTATCCCTTATTTTTTTGTTGCACATCCTCATTCCACCACCACGACTCTTTATATACGGCTGTCGTTCTTGTTGTTACCCCAATAGTTTCCCTCACCGCGTGAGTAATAGTAGTCGCTATAGCCTCCCACACCTTATTTGTGTCCTCACCCAAACGATCTAATGTCGCAGAGATGACCTTGTCTCTAAATATATTAATTTTATTCATCCTTCAAACTTCCCCATCAAATCCTAGGTGGGAATTTTCCAGTCTCCTTATTCAGTTTTTGACTCAATGCTATAACTACTACTAGTAAACAATGTTGAGTCACTGCTGCCTCTTCTGGTATAACCTTGAAGTCCCTCCACAACCGTCGATCTTCACGCCTCATCAGAAAATAGTCGATCTGCGTGTTACGTCCTCCGCTGCTAAAAGTGATCAAATGCGATTTCTTTTTATTAAATAACGAGTTTATAATGCCTAGGTCATGGGCCACAACAATGTTTAGCAGATTTCTACCATGTTTGTTTCTATCTCCATAACCAAACATGCCATGTGCCGACTGAAAACCATCGGTATCTTTTTAATGTAGCCAGTTGCAGATTGAACATAAGATAGAAAATCGATCAAGTACCTAACAAAAAATGAGTTACTTTAAATTTCGCTACGAAACTGTAACCGCTACGAACGTCGTAACTGCTACGGAACAACTGCGTCGCCGGCGCCGATCACAGCACTCTTTCATCCTTCATGGATGATGACTACCTTGACAAGAGTATGGAAGAGATGGATCAAATCCAAAGATCTGTAAAAAAGAATAAACGAACAGCAACCGATGATCTGCAACCATCGGCTGGACACGCTTGGCA
Organism: Eustoma russellianum; assembly: GCA_036186865.1. NCBI lineage: Eukaryota > Viridiplantae > Streptophyta > Magnoliopsida > Gentianales > Gentianaceae > Eustoma > Eustoma russellianum. The sequence goes on from AP025055.1 coordinate 11,745,938, forward strand.
ACCGGGGAAGGCATGGGCGGATCTTCTACGCCAATCCACGCAGGCTAACCATATACAGGATGACGAGATTTACACCGGTGATGACGATGTGGAAACTATGCATGATGATATTCACATATCTACACCCCAGAATGGCATGAGCGATATTGATGATTCTGGTCCAGGCAGAATAAGAGTTGATATTTCTCCTGAGGAATGCCAACAGTTATGGAAGCCATGGCGCCGGGCACTAGTGGTGAAGCTACTTGGACGAAGTATATCATACCGTGTGCTAGCACAACGTTTACGTGATATGTGGACACCCAATGGCTGATTGGATATTGTGGATTTAGAGGAAGGGTTTTACGTAGTTTGTTTCTTTTCGAGCGCTGACTACCCTTTTGCCTTAGAGAATGGGCCATGGACTATACAAGGACATTATCTGAATGTGTCGAAGTTTCGGCCAGGCTTTCTCCCCTCTTCGGAGCAGATTTCTTCAACATTGGTGTGGGTATGTTTACCTCGTCTTCCGCTCGAATTTTTCAATGAGGCTGTGCTTATGCGAATTGGAAATTGCTTGGGAACTGCAGTGAAAATTGATGGCAATACAATGAATGTGTCCCGAGGCAAGTATGCTCGAATATGTGTTGAAGTTGATCTCCATAGGCCATTGACGTCGCTGCTGCTATTAAATGGGAAACCTATCAAGATCGAGTATGAGGGATTATACCAAATTTGTTTCACATGTGGAAAGTATGGGCATCGACAGGAGGATTGTCCCACGCAACACCATGACCGAAATAATGCTACTCAAAAGTTTGATGCGATGTCTATCGCTCCGGAGATACCATCCGATCCTTTCGGCCCTTGGATGCTTGCACGAAAAACAAGTCGACGGCGTACGGCAGCACCTAAAGCTACACCTAGGATAAATACAGAAGAATTGCCCCAGCAATATGCAACGGTATCAGGCATAACAGGGAAGGGGAAGGACAAGGCACACCAGGGTCTGTCAAGTGGCAACAGATTTAATGTGATTTCGAATGTTGAGGATGAGTCCACTGCTACAGGCCGCGAAACCTCTGTTGAGGAGGACATACAGCATATATGGGATCAAGGTCCCCCAGTTACATTCCGAACAACGTCTAAGGACCAAATGGGGACTAATCGTGAACGAAGACCAAAAGGTGTATCACTGAAGGAGGGTCCAAAGGTTAGAATTCGAGCTCCGCGCGCCTCATGTGCCGTCAACTTTCCATCTGGCGTATTGCAGAAGAAAAGGGTTGCAAATACTACTAATACGACACCCGTGCATCAGCTAGGAGGGGAGGGAACTTCTATGAATGTAGTGCAGACACCTACAGAGACAGCCCGGCCTCTTCATGACATTACAAATATTAGGCAAGCGGAGAGTACAAATGCCGCAGCAGAAACTCCACCGCCAATTCCTTATCCACCAAACAGAGAATGCGTTTCGTATTCCGATATTGGCGACCTAACAAAACAACAACCTCCAGATTTACATGGTAAGGACATCATGTCCGTTGATATAAAAAGTGCATTGGAGTTGGATTCTCTCCCCATGGAGACTGTTCTCACCACCTAGCAGCTCCCCCCGGCCAGGCAGATGAAATGTAAGTATTTTTATGATGAAGGTGCTAGCATGGAATTGCCGTGGTGCAGGCTCTACTGACACCGTCCGGTCAGTTATACGGCTAGTGCGTGATTATGCCCCTAGTATTCTTTTTCTTATAGAGACACGTGTGCCTAGTTCTCAGGCACGAAAGATATTACAACGAACTCATTTTACTAACATGGCTGCTGTTGAGGCGCGTGGTTTTGCAGGTGGTTTATGGCTGTTTTGGGACTCCCGTACCATCTCAGTCCGAATTATCTCTCATACAGCTCAAATGATTAATGTTGGCATCCTTACCAACTCGACTCTAGCATGGATCTTCTCGCTAGTATATGCCTCCCCAACATTTGCTACAAGGAAGATGTTATATGAGTACATAGAATCCATGTCACCCTATATTCATATTCCCTGGCTTCTTCTTGGGGACTTTAATCAAGTTCTCAAACAGGAGGATAAGCAAGGGGGTCGTGCAGTTTGTGGAGTTGAGGTTGAGCGCATGCAACAAATGATAGATGATTGTATGTTGCTCGAGCTAGAGTTTACTGGCCCAAGATTTACATGGTCAAATGGTCAAACTGGCCATCGACTCATCCAACAACGCCTTGACCAAGCATGGTCAAATGCACCCTGGATTTCAGCCTTTCCTAACTATTCTCTGCGGCATCTCGTCTACAATGTCGGATCACAGACCATTATTGCTTTCATTGGAGGAGACGGCTACCCGACAGCCATGTACTCGGTCGTTTCGGTTTCAGGCATGCTGGATAGACCGTAGATTATCTGCACCATTTATACAGGAGGCCTGGCGCAACAACGGTGAGAATCTTGGTTGGACGATCCGCGAATTCACAGAAAAAGTCCTAATCTGGAAGCAGAATGTATTTGGCAGTATTACCACGAGACGAAAGCGTTGTATAGCAAGGCTTGATGGAGTACAACAGGCGCTTGCAGTTCGCCCATCACTATTTTTATCACGGCTTGACAAAGAACTACGCGAGGAGTATGCTAATATACTGAAATAGGAGGACATATATTGGCAACAAAAAAACAAGCTTTCATGGGTGAGCGCAATAGTCGGATATTCCATTCAAAACTTCGTAACACTCGTCGGACCAACACTATACGAGGTCTCAGGGACGACAATGGCCAATGGGTAGAAGATCCTGCAAACCTTCAGCGCCTAATACAAGAACATTACAAATCTCTCTTTTCGCCACCAGGTAACCACAGTTCGACAGCAGAGGAAGTACTTGTGCCATCACTATGTCATTCGGATCGTCAGTGGTTAAATAGACCGGTGTCTGCATTACATGTGGAGAATGCAGTTTTTCAGATGGGGGCTTACAAGGCCCCAGGCCCTGATGGTTTGCCACCCATTTTCTAAAAGAAGAACTGACATATTGTTGGTCCATCAGTGACTGCTTTTGTCCTTAGTGCTTTTCGAAATAAAAGCTTCCCAGCTGATATGAACGCATCTTTGCTTGCATTGATTCCTAAGGTACCTAGTCCGGAAACCGCTGCTCAGTTCCGACCCATATCTTTAACTAATGTTGTTGTTAAGGTGATTAGTAAAATTATTGCCACTCGTCTTAAAGCGGTCATTGGAAAGCTGGTGTCCCCGACACAGTGTGCGTTTGTTCTCGAAAGACAAGCAGGGGATAATGTGATCCTAGCTACAGAACTTATGCACACAATGCGTACTAAATGTGGAAGGAAAGGCTATCTGGCGTTGAAAATTGACGTTGACAAAGCGTACGACCGAGTTCATTGGCCATTTATCCGTCGTCTGCTACTAGCCGTGGGCTTTAGTAAGGACATGACTGACTTGATTATGTATAGTATAACATCAGCCTCATTTTCGGTCATATTTAATGGACAGCACCTTGATCCGTTCCAACCGACAAGGGGCATTCACCAGGGTGATCCGTTAGCGCCATACTTGTTTCTTTTATGCATGGAGGTTCTCAGCCAAAAAATTTCACGCGTAGTGGAGAATGGTAGATGGAAACCAATGCAGGCTTCTCGTCGGGGTCCTAGCATCTCTCATTTATTCTTTGCGGATGATCTGCTTCTGTTTGGGGAGGCCACTGAGAACCAGTCGATGGTAATGAAGCGTATACTATGCGATTTCTGCAGCATCTCAGGGCAAAATGTAAGTCTACATAAGTCACAGATTCTTCTTTCAAAGAATATGATAGGGAGATTTCATCCTAATATTTTCACGAGCCAAGGATTACATTGCACGACTGACTTTGGAAAAAACCTTGGAATGCCGCTTTTATCCGGATGTGGAGGGAAGCAAGCATATCGGTATAGCATTGATAAGGTTCGAGCCAAACTAAACGCTTGGCAAGCTAAGACCCTATCACAAGCCAACAGATATATTTTGATACAAAGTGTTTTGTCTTTAATGCCTACGTATGCTATGCAAACAGTTCGACTGCCAGTTAGTCTGCTTGATGAGATCGATAGAATATAGAGAGATTTTTTTTGGGGAAATGTAGGCTCAAACAGCCGGCTACATTGGTGCGCATGGGACCTTATTTGCCAGCCCAGATCTTGTGGGGGATTAGGTGTCAAAAGACTACGGGACATGAACATCGCTATGCTGACAAAGTTGGGATGGGACCTTATAACTCGGCCAGACAAACTTTGGGTGCAGGTACTTGCCCATAAATATGGTGATATTCTGCAGGAGCATTCGCGTAATAATACTTCGACTATATGGAGACACATTCGGAGCAAGGTGCCCCTCTTAAAAGCAGGTCTTGAATCATCATACTTTCAGAGTGACGGTGCACCCGCCAATGCCAAATGGAAGGGGACCTCTTCGGGTAAGTTTACGGTTGCAAGTGCGTATAACTTGCTAAAATCTGCCTGTGTCGTATCATCCTCATGGAGTTATGATGACATTTGGGCAATGAGGGGACCTTTACGTCTCAATCTTTTGTTATGGAAATTATGCCAAAGTGGCCTCCCTACGGCTTCCCTCCTCAATCAGCGCCATGTTGCTCCGAACGCGCATTGTGCTGTTTACGGATACAACAATGATACCAACCTCCATGCGCTTCGTGATTGTCAATGGGAAAGGATGTGGTTGTTGCTGCTACGCCGTGATGCTATTCCAACTTTCTTCCAATCGGTTGCTCCTGCCGAATGGGTACAAAGAAATTTGAACAACTCCTGGCAGCAAGATTCTACTATACTTGAGTGGAGATATATCTTTCGTGAATGCATATCAACCCTTTGGTACTGGCGTAATCAATTCATACATGGGAACATTGCTCAGCTACCATCCTCGACATATCTGTGGAAGGAAGTATTGAGTCGTGTAAAGTTTCAGGATGCTGCATATAGATGTACTTTCGATGTTAGAAGTATTGATAGCTCTTAAGTAGACTCTGGTTGGCCATGTAAATACTGTACTATTACAGTTTGATAATTGATTAATGAAATATCCTCTTTTCGGAAAAAAAAGGATGAAAACTGTTATGGATATAATGGAATATCAAGGATAAACATGATGTTGATATACATTGTAGAGATAGACGTTATAGTAGATGTGGATATCCAAAGTATTACGAATCTCTTTTGTATATCAGATTAGATGTAGATATTCAAAAGGGTTTGTCCAAGTTTATCTTCACTCCATTGAGTTCTATAAATAGGACCAGATATCATATATGAAAGACACACCTTGAGATACAAAGTTCTCTCATTTATCTTTTCTCTTCTTTACTATATTCTTGCTTGAGTTCATAACACGTTATCAGCACGACGTTCTAACCAAGGCGCAGCATCAACCTGATTTTCCAAAGTCCTAGATCGATATCATTTCCTGTAAGTAAATCGTTATTGCACCAATTACACAAACACATCATTTGTCCATTGATTGATGATTTCCTGCGCAGCGTAAATTTTTACACAATTACATCACAGCTTTGCACAAATATATTATTAATATAATATGTTAAAACAAACTATATAATGAGAAGTACGTTTATTTGTTATATATATATATACATATATATGCCTGGAATATATCATTACCATTATTTACGTACAAATATTTGATATACCTGAAGTATATCAATATCACTATTTATATTTGACATACCTGAAATATGAATGATTATCATGCCTGAAGCATGACATGACTAAATAAGCGACATGCCCGAAGCATGAATACTTGTTATGCCCGAAGCATAAGTCGTCGTTATAAGTATGACATACCTGAAGTATGACACACCTGAAGTATATCAATGTCACAATTTATATTTGACATACCTGAAGTATGAATAATTGTTGTGCCTTTATATATATATACGTGAAGTATATCAATGTCACAATTTATATTTGACATACCTGAAGTATAAATAATTATTATGCCTTTTTGTTATGCCTTTGTATATATATACCTGAAGTATATCAATGTCACTATTTATATTTGACATATCTGAAGTATAAATAATGGTTATGCCCGAAGCATATAAAGTGCATGGTAACAATGTTGGTGTTTATTGAAAGAATCCTCTCTGTCGCTTTTAAAAGATGATATCTTCTCCGTCCTTGTGCTCTAATACTACGGGGACCATTACTATGAATGGGCTTCTTGTTTGGATTATTTCCACTTGGACAGTTAACAATTCAAATACTTTGCTTTTGGTAAAAGTAACAGCCACTATTCTAGTCTCTGATCTTGATTCTATCTGAGTTTGATACTTATATGTAAATGAGGTTTCTATAATTTAGATGGAAAGGTTGAGTATTTAACAGTAACGTAGAAGTGTATCATCAATACTATGAATCCTTATTTGGCTTATATCAACTTAAGACGGTATACCATTTTTGCTAAAAGGAAAGAAGAAACGAAAAGAAAATTTTAACTCGTTTAAGCACCATATTTCTGTGTTGTTTTTCTTTTTCTCTCTTCTATACCCCTTTTCTCCTCCTGATGGTACATAAGTGATCGTGCCTGAAGCATGACATGACTAAATAATCGACATGAGCGAAGCATAAATAGTTTTTATGTCCGAAACATAAATCGTAAGCATAAATAGTTGTTATGCTGAAATAAATCGTAAGCATATATAGTTGTTATGCCCGAAGCATAAATAGTTGCTATGCTCGAAACATAAATAGCTGCCATAAATAGTTATCATGCGTATAGCATGAATTTAGATATACCTGAAGCATAAACAATTGATTGATCCATAATTAATGGACGTGCCTGAAGCATGACGTACTCGAAGCATGAATAGTCTACATACATGAATGATATGTAACTGTGTTTTTTTTCTTTTTCATTTGATTTTAATTAGAGTTGGAATTCACATAACACTGATATCAAAAAAAAATAAAGGATTTTCTTGTTATGTGAGTAACTCGGTGCTAGTTATACTCTTTTGTGATGGTTCATTGATTTTAATCAATTGGTTTTTCAGAATTATTCTATTTCTGGGGTTGTTCTATGGTTTGGTTGTTGTGGGTCACTGGTTAGTTCAATACTTTTTGTGTAATTTTTATGCTCAACAATATATTGTCCATTGAGAAAATTGAAACCAATGAAGCTAAATCTGTGTTTTGCTATCTCAAATTACCAAAATAAGCAGAAAGGGAGTGTGGCTTTTTGCCCATATGGTTCAAACATGTATCTTTGTTTTTGATTCGTCGACGTAAAACCATTCTTTATATTACTCCGTCATCTGTAGAAGCAGCGTAAAAAGTTTGGTCTTTGAAGCTTGAAGACAAGCATGCCCGTGTTTTCTCTCTGCTTCAGTTATTATAATCCTTATGCGATTGTTACCTAAATACGCTCTCTATTTATACGTTGACAACGGGATTTCAGATATTTTAACTGAAAAAAAAAGTAAGTGGCCACAATGGTCATGATTATGTTGTATTTCAGTTTATTATAATATTTACTCTTTGAAGTACCTGGAACTGTGACTAACATTTAAGCAGTTTTATGAAAGGATGTTTGCCAATATTAGCTCTTGTGTATGATGAGCATCAGGTTTTCAATCAACTACTAGTGGTATATGTTTCTCATTTCACTACATTGTTTATAGGAATTTGTATATTGAACGATAGGACAGTGATAAACAATGAATCTGTTTAGTATAACGTTTCAAGCCTTATTCTTTTTGTTACCCTAGCCCTCATGAATGAGTGATTTATCATCATGAATTGCTCCAAAGAAACAAAAACAAGTATTCAAGAAAAGTAATAGAGAAAGAAAGGGAAAGAAGGAGAACATCCTTAAAATTTCGCTGGTGCTACCAGCCTTGCGTAGGTCCGGCAAAAACTGAATTTTTCGAGCCATCTACTGTTGGATCATCCCCAAATTTTGACTGCTTGCTTCTAACGCATAAAGGTATATTTTGAACGGTGGAGATGTATTTTGGACGCTCCTAGGTCTGACCGAAATGGTGATTTCTGAGACTGATTTTTCTGCCGAATTTTTTTTTGCAGAATTATGATTTGTTCATTTGTTGCGCTTCTCTTGTTACCTATTTCTATCTAATATTCGAGATATTTATAAAAGAATTAATCTTGCCTAAAGTCTAGATTTACTTTGAAAGAAGAAGAATAGTATATGGCTTGCAGCCATATAGATGAATCGTTTATCACGTCCGAAGCATGAATTGTTAACATGCCTGAAGTATTAGTTGTTATCATGCCCGAAGCATGAATCGTTTTATCATACCCGAAGCATGACTCTTTTTATCATGCCCGAAGCATTAATTGTTATCATGCCTGAAGCATTAATTGTTATCATGTCATATATACATTTTCTATTTATTATAGTTTATTAGTATGATTTTATCTATTTATTATGCTTGAGGCATCTTATGCCTTAAGCATATAACATTTAACTCAAACTTGTAGCTTTGAGCGGATACATCATTTTCTGATATATTTGATTTATGCATACTCACACACATGAATAGTGTTTCTCTGAAGAAACACCATTGACTATTTCTAAGTTGATGTTCTAAAAATTAATTTTGATATTAACATATCATCCAAAGTGAATGATATGGACATATGTCTAGTTGACAGTGGAACGACACACACAGCATTGATTGAAGGCTCCAGAAGAGCAACCATTTTATCAATGGGTGATACATATATATTGGTTAATATGGCATCATTTTCCACCAAGTCGAAAGGAAACTCTTGAGTTTAAAATATATACGTCTTAAGGGCGTTCATAATGAACCATGAATGAGGGGAATATGAAATTTTTATAGACAATGATTCAAGCCTGAAGCTTGTTAAAGAAAAACTCCCAATTTTCTCTATCGATTGTATTATTCGACTATACATCCAGTCGAATGTGATATTGTGATGAACCAGAAGTTCAATAATCAAAGTTATTTATGACATAATCGACTTGGTCACCCATATAGAATAATGATACGTACAATTTTACAACACTCACATGTGTACTCTTTAAAGAACCAGAAGATTCTAAAAACTCTTTCATGAACAAAAGAATTAAATTATCTCATGATTTTGTGTGTGTTGCTTGTTCATATGAGTTTGCTATCAAAAAGACTAGTAGCTTTTGCCAAGCTTCTTGCTCAGATTATATGATTATCCGATTAAATTTACTAATTATTGATAATACATATGAATTTATATCCCAAGCTTTCAATGATTATTGTATGTCTTGAGATTGGCGTTGAGCATTCAGTTGCAAGTGTGCACACTTAAAATGGCCCAGCAGTGTCATTTATTAAACGTTTATAACTGATTGCTAGACGTTTGATTTTAAGGATCAATTTACCCACATGAGCTTGGGGACATGCAACTATACATGCATCAGAATTGATTTGGTGAGTTAGTTTTCCCGCCGTTAGGGGGAGAGAAAGTGCCGGTTCCTGAAGAACGGCGTGAAATTTAATGGAACGTTCCTTCACTATCTCACCTTAACACACGAACAAATCAATGCGAGCAAGAAGTAAAATGATAACAAAATCCCATGTTTTGGCGATGAACACGCCGATTCGACTTGATGTCTCTGAAGGATATGATAATGGTATACCAAAAACAAGTTTAAAACGTGGACGCCCAGTTGGTGTAAAAGATAAAAGCCCTTGAAAGAGAGTGATACAAATAATACTCTAGAAGAGAATATTCAACAAGAGATTAGATGTTCACAACTTGAAAGCGCTATAGAAATAAGAACTGATCAGTCTAAAAATCAATAAACAAGTTGCTCCCGAAGAAGCAAGTGAACACAATTTTGAAAAGATCTCTTTGAATTATAAGAGAAAATTGGGATAGACAAATGATCATTATTGATCAAGTTTTGATTGAAGGATTGCATGTGAAGTTATGAATCAGGATCCTGAACCAATGTTAACTGAAAAGTGTCGACACAGAAATCATTGGCAAAAAATATAAAGATGCAATCCAAACCCCTGGAGGGAAAGTCGCAAAGCATTTGGACCGTAGACCCTTGAAGGGAAAGTCACATTCCAAATTATTTGACATGTAGTCGAACCCCTGAAGGGATCAAACATATTGGATATAAATGGGGTTTTCACAAAGAACTAGACTTGACTATGATGAAACATATTCCTCGATAATCGATGCCATATCATTACAATATTCAGTCCGTCTTGCAGTCACTTAAACCTTGATATGCGGTTAATGAATGAAGTTACCGCTTACTCATATGAATTATAAGATGATGATATAAAATCCCAGAAGGATTTAAATTGCCTGCAGCATGTAATCAAAGGATGAATGAACTATACTTAATCAAATGATAGAAATCATTATATGGATTAAAACAATCTGGCAGGATGTATATGTTGATGATTTAAATCTTGTTGGAACTCCTGAAGAGCTTACTAAAACCTTTAGTTGTATCATAAAAGAGTTTGAGATGAAAAACTTTGAGAAGATCAAATGTTCTCTCGACCTGTAGATCGAGCTTTGAGTAGTCATAGCGTGGTACAATCGAAAGACTCATTTCGACCACCAGAAGGTAACGAAGAATTATTAGGTCCTGAAGTACCATATCTTAGTGTTGTTGGTGCTTTAAAGTATCTTGCGAATTTCGATACTATATATAGAGCATTTTCAGTGAATTTATTGAGAAAGTATAGTTCAACACCAACACGAAGACATTGAAATGATGTCAAACACATTTTTATCTTCTTGAAACACCATACGAGTGTTTATACTACTCAAGGAAAGTATCTCCACAATTAGTGGATTATGCTGATGCTGGTTATCTATCTGACTCGCATTAGAAAAGACCACAAAATGGATATGTTTTGATGCGGTCATAATATGGAGATAAGTGAAACAGACATTTACAACCATGTCTTCATCATTATAAGATTTTGACATTGCATGAAGCAAGCTGTGAATACATTTGCTTGAAGTCGACGATTCAGCATATTGAAGACACCGACAACACTGTTTGAGGATCATGGAAGATGTATTGTTCAAATTGAAAATGGCTACATCCAAGAAGAATGAAGCATATATCACCAGAGTTCTTCTACACTTATGACCTCGAGAAGAATGATGATATTAATATCCAGCAGATACAATTAGCCAGATTTTTGATGACTTGTTCACAAAAGCGCTACATTTAAAGAGATGGTCTGCAACATTGGAATGCGTCGACTCAAAGATCTCTTGCCAGCATCAGGGGGAGTGTGATTACTATATGCACACTGTACTCTTTTTCCTTCGTCCAAGTTTTTTATCCCACAGGGTTTTTCTTGGCAAGGTTTTAACGAGGCAGTGTATCACACTTACCAATTATTGTGAATATGTACTCTTTTTCCTTCGACCAAGTTTTTATCCCACTGGGTTTTTCTTGGCAAGGTTTTAATGAGGCATATTCTATAAAGTTTGGATATCCAAGGGGGAGTGTTATGGATATAATGGAATATCAAGGATAAACATGATGTTGATATACATTGTAGAGATAGACGTTATAGTAGATGTGGATATCCAAAGTATTACGAATCTCTTTTGTATATCAGATTAGATGTAGATATTCAAAAGGGTTTGTCCAAGTTTATCTTCACTCCATTGAGTCCTATAAATAGGACCAGATATCATATATGAAAGACACACCTTGAGATACAAAGTTCTCTCATTTATCTTTTCTCTTCTTTACTATATTCTTGCTTGAGTTCATACCAAAAACATTAAATAGAACACTATATTTATGGCTTGTGGGAAAGGATAAAAATGGTTGCAAATTTGCGTTCTCTATTGTTGCGAAATACTTGTTTGTATTGTAAGGAGAAAACCAGAAGCATATAAGAATCACAAGAAATTTGTACAGCTAAAATTTTAGAATTCTGTACATTAGCTGCTATTTCTTTTTAAAAGAGTGCACTACATAAGTATTTTTATCAAAATTCTCTACACTAAATTTTCTTTTTAAATCGGTGGCTAAGCACTTGCATACTCACATAGAGCGTACCCACGTTACTATCTGGACCCGTATTTGTTACGGCCGTGCCCGTTAGGGCAAAAGGAAGAAAAGAAAAAAAAGAAATAAATTAAATAAAACTAAGAGGATAAATCCTAGTCCATTTGGAAATTTGAAGTAGGATATATTTTCTTAATATGAATCCTACGTCAACTAAGCTATTTGAATCTTATTCAAATTAAGATATTCCTAAAAAAAACCTAAACTCTATCTACCTAAGTATATAAATATTATCCTAATTAATACACACATACACCATCAACAATTCGGCCGCCCTTAGCAACCAGAAATTCTTTGATGCGGCTTGCCCATTACGCCGCCCTGGCTAGAAAGACAAAAAAATATGTAGCCTCCATTTTTGGTCCCATGCCTGCGTGTCTCTCAGCAAGGCAAAACAACAAACATATTTCAAATTTCCCCCTTCGATGACCAACAGCAGAAAGAAAAAGAATATTGGTGGTTTCTTTATTGCTGTCCAGCCGAGAGGCACATTAGGGAGAAACAAAGGATTTTACTTCAACCATCCAACCCTATATGCAATCGTACGGTATAGTATCATCGAAATAAGTAAGTAATCTCTCTATACTTGCTATGATTTTACAAACTATATAATGTTATTTTTGGTATCAAACTTGGATCATGCATTCGTATAATTGATTGCATAGATGAATGTAATTGCACATATGTATGCCGTGTGGATATTTACATGAAAGTTGAGTGGATAATTTTGTTATGCCTATAGCCGATTTGTGCACACATTATGGCAGCACTTAGTATTCGATTTTAGTTGATAGAAGTTTGCAAAATCAATTTTTGTGGGTGCAACTCAACAGCATGTCAAGCCACTTGCCGATGTGGGACAAAATTTGTTTTGGGAAATTTTGGTAGCATTTTGCCTAATTATGTGTTGTAACATTTATGTACATATTGTGTGGGAAACCGTGGGCCTAAGGAATATATATGCATATGTTATATATATTTCTTTGTTGGCGCTGCTGTGGTATATGTATGTATGTCATAAAAACAATTGTAAGTATCCTCCTTGTACTTATTATGAATTTGTCAAATCCATATATTTATTTTCGTATCAAATCATGAATCATACATAAGTAATTGTGATTTTATAAATTGATGTATACATGTAAGTATGTATAGCCGGGTGTATTCATACGTATAAGGAATTTTGAAAACATAGCTTGCTTGTATGTGACAGCCAAAGGTTTGCTAAATTGTTGATGAAAATTTTTGGGCCGTCGCACTGGAACTGCATTCCATAGTTATACATAATTTGCAAATGTGTGTGGGGCTTGAAAGTTATAAAGGTAATAAATGTCATATGCCCATGTACATTAAGTTACGAATCTTGCATGGTTAATATTGAAAGGCCGAAAGTTCTTTTCCATTGTAAATTGATAACGATGGCTTTAACTCAGTGAAGATAATAAATAATTTTCAAAGCCATTGGATTTATATAAGTTATATAGATACGCCTTTTATTTACTTATGTATATGAAATTATAATTTTGTATCGTGTGTGTGTGTATACACTCCTAAAGCGCGTGTGCGTATAAACTTGTATATGTGCATGTATGGGCGTGGACATATACACGTGTATACATACACGGCTGAGATGGTGATGGTTTTGGTATTTTGGTTATTTGGTCTATTCGTGTTAGGATTATTTGGTGTCGTTGGAAAATTATTTGGTATTTAGAGTACATTTTGGTAATTTTGGCAAATTTGACATTTTGGCCCATTTTGACTAACTTTGGTACTTGGAAAATGGTTTTGAAAAGTTGCATTGCATATTTTTGGAAATTCACCCTTACAAGAGAAATATATCGGTAAGCCTTGTTGATTCCTATTTTGGTTATCGAGCGCTGCAGATGTAACTACATCGTCAGGGACAGGGTTTCTGTATGCCTATTTGGATTGCTGCAGATATAACTACCTCGTCAGGGACAGGGCTTCTGTATGCATATTTTTTGGGCCTTAGCGTAACTACCTAGTCTGGGACAGGGTGCAAAGGCATATATTTGGTGCTATAGACGTAACGACCTAGTCTGGGACAGGGTGTCTATAGTATATTTGGTTTGGGGGAATCGATTTGTAAGTCTTACGGTATAAGTCACTTGTAGGGAAAGTGCTATAGCTATTGCATTTGATTTTGGACTTTGGACCGATTAAACCGGATTTGGTTATTTGGATCGGTTTAATCGGATGTGGACATTGGATTTGGACATTGGACATTGATATTGGAAACATTAGTTTTGAGATAAGGAGAACATTGGCATTGCATTGCTTTGAAAAAAATTGCATCACGTTTTAGCTTGGACTAATCTTTGCTTGACCGTCGTTTGGTTTGACTTGGTCATTGGTCTATTTGTTGACTTTGTTACGTACTTAATTGGACTTTGTTTTGTAATTTGTTGGCTCTATTTGCTCTATTTGCTTTTGGATGTTAGGGACAGAGTTGTAAATTTACTTGCGAAGAGAAGCATGATATTATTTTATGTTGCTATATATCGTTATCACACTTGCTTCTCCGTGTATGATCCCCTGGTAAGTATAGTGAGATTACTTGCTGAGCGACTTGTCGCTCAAACCACGCTTTAACATATTTTGCAGATAGACAGGTGATTGAGTTAGCATACCGAGGATGACCAAGAGTGGAGATATTGAGGTCGATGACATTCCAATGAGACTTTCGAGGGCTTAGTTGAGATGATGATTTTTGATACTCAAGGTTTATGTACTTTAGACATTTAGTTATATCTACATTTGACATTTGTATCAGATTTAGATTTGCCTAGACATTGATATTTATGATGATGATTATTTCGAGGTTTTAAATTTTGACTTCCGCTGACGTGTATCTGTTTTGATTTTAACGCTTTGCATTCTCCTTAGTGAGATACGGCGGGTGCACTGTTCCCGATGTTAGGGCTCCGGAGCGAGGCGCTACAGTATTCGACAGAAAAAGTATACGTCATCTGTAATTATAGTGTACGCAGAAAGTGTTATTGAAAAGATCAAAGCCATAGTTTATGTATCTATATATAATCAAGACATCTAATTCAGTTATTGAATTAACAACTACTCATTATATATTTGACCCATTATATATATTGTTCAGCGGCTTCGACAAAAAAAACGGTTATCTTTTCCATAAATGTGAAGAACTGTACAAGAAAATGTGGGAAAATGCTATTTCAGAAGACGACGTCACGAACAATCATTCTCGTGAATCTCAAGTGCTTCAATGATCCATAGAAAGATTGTGGGATAGGTTGATAGAGGCATAGAGAGAAAAGCAGGATCTCCAATAGAAACTTAATGAGAAGAAGCCTGAAATCGAGTGTCTCATGGAACAGATGCATCTAACATGAAGCTATGGACTTTTTTTTTGTGTTGTCGTAATAGTGTTGTTATTCTTATATTATTCATGATTCAGTGAAGAATATGTGTTGGACCATAAAACCTACAATAAACATCATAAGAGAAAGGGTGAATAGTGATTAGCAGAAGATACATTACTACCTTTGAATTAAAATCCTCTTTGAAAACAGAATCTGAGAGCTACTCAGATTCAGTATCCGTTTTTGAAAAATTCAAAAGTCAGTGTACACAATTCCAAAAATTATGAAACTTTCTAGCAATTAATTTCAATGTCTTGACTAGACTCTGTCCAAAAATGAGATGAAAATAAGATCGTTTGACTCTTCAAACACATAAAAAGTTTCACATTGGACAGAATAGTGCTGAACTTTGGAAACATGTTTCTCTTTAATTACTCATTCAAAAAGGTTGATCTTTATGTCAAAATATCCCAAAAGATATCTAGTTTAAGTTTCCAAAAGTCTCTAACATGAAACTATGCTTGATGAAATCGGAATTCAAGTTTCCTTGAAACTGGTTAGATTGCATCCAGAATAGAGCAGTTATCTTTCAAAGCCTGAAAGACTAACTCTCCTTTGCTCAAATCAAATGATTCTTGTTGCAAATGAAAGTTAACAGTCTGAGTGTAATTCTACCAAAAATCATGAATTCCGAAAATGTTTGTCTATTTTTTCAAGACGTGTGAAGTTGGGTGAAAACTACAGTGAAAACGGGCAGAAAACAGTAGAGAAGGAAAGAAGACAAAAACACCAACGATTCATCCTAGTTCAGTCAATGTGACCTACTCCAATCCCAAGAAACACTTTTCCTTGGATTTTACTATGAAATGAACATCAATAAAACAAGAACCAAGCTTGATCATTGGTTATACATCAACCCTATTCAAGACTTGGATGATCACTTCTATGAAACTTTGATTGCAACACCTCAACCACCTATTGATGTAGCCTTATAAATTTGGCTAATCAATCTTACAAAAACTCAACAAGAGGCGTGTGGTGTAGCTATATAACAACTAGAAATGGAACACCTTAGATACACAAAGAATGAATCAAGAACAAGAGAAGAGAATAGCAAGAATTATCTTCAAGTTTGCTTCAAAGTTGTGTGCCTTCTCTTCTTCATCTTGCCTCCTATTTATAGTGTGAAATAGGCCTAAGAACTCCAATGTGTCAATGCCTTCATCATCAATGCTTAAGTGTCTTCACACTATTGGTTGGTCACATAATCACCTTGTACACTTGGCAACATGAAACAACATAATTGATCCACCTTGGAACTTCATGTTGGCCAAATTTTTCCACCTTTTATATGTCTTGATTATCCTTTGCAAAATGAAGATAATATGAGTAGAGTATTCCACAAGAATACCTCAATTTCTTGGCATGAACATAGGACATGTGAGTGTCTTCAGAAATTTGAAAAATCAGCCCCCAACAGCCTAAAGTAGCCATTGGCTACTATTTAAATTTTCCAAGTTGGCAACTTTGCCAACTAGCTTGTTTTTGATTGGTTCACTCGTCATAAAGTCATAAAATGAATACACCACCTTTACCACATATTTATGAACGTTTTCATAAAATGAATACACCACCTTTGTCACATATTTATGAACATTTTTGAGACTATATATATGTGTACAAACTCAGATTTTTGAAGAGAAAATAATAAATAAGAGTTGACAAGATTATGTCAACATATAATCCGAAATTCCTACACTTTGACTCCTTGTATGTTGTGATGAATTTCGCACAGTTAACACCCTTATAATCTCTGCAAAAATATGAGTAAGAGCCTCTAACAATATAAAAATAAAAGTCTTCAAGAAAAAATAGAATGTGATATCGGATATAGTTGCATATCCTGCTACTGGTCGATAATATCACCAAATAAAAAAGTAGTATAGAAATCCATGATATAATCTTCAAGAAAACCATAAATAAGCTCCATAATGCAGATAATAAGATACTCAAGGATGTCCTTGAGTAAAATGACCAAACTGTCCTTGGGTGGTCAAATAATCAAAATGCCCCTGGTGATAGAAAATTCCAAAAATGACCCTGATTGTCAGAAATAGATATAATTACACATTCGTGATGATAAATAAGAAATGATGAAGTCCTTGTATCACTTTTTCCGTTTCATGTACCTACAAGAACTCAAAATACCACTTTTGCTCTTTTTGGTAAGTTGTAGAGACTTCTAAGACACATTAGTGACAATATATATTTATAATCATCAAAATCACATAAGAACAACATAGTAAACATATATGAAACATGTATAAATAAAAACAACAGTTTTATCATATTAGAAAAAAATTTCTACAAACCCTAGACATCGATCGAAGTGTCTCTACTTGAGAGATCGATGTCTCACAGTGAGGTTCAGATCTTGTCTCTAACCTACATCGATCGATCGATGTGAGAGATCGATTTATACATCGATTGATCGATGTGTCTCAGGTTTAGAGATCAATGTCTCACAGTAAGGTTTGAGATTTTTATTGCCTTACTCGATCGATCGATGTAGGGATCGATGTACACATCGATCGATCGATGTATCTCACATAAGAGGTCGATGTTATTTTTTTTCACTTATTCAACTTTTTATCATTTATAACACCATGTGTGACATTCTTATGACAGGTAACACTTAAAATAATAATTTTGACAATTGTCCAAACATATTTCTCCACATTCTCCCCCTTTTGGATAATTTTCAAAATAACCTTACATAATTTTAATGTAACCAATTTTTTATCAATTGTTTAACCTATATTTACCAACTCTATACCAATGTTTTATACCAATTGGATTGTTTTGACAAAACTCACCAATTACATACCAAGTGCTTTCAAATTCTTTTTAGATTAACATTTGTGCTCTCCCTCAACTTATACTTCTCCCTTAACCTATGCTCCGAGCCAATTGAACACCAATTGAACCAATTAAAATTGAACTTAACTTATCATTCAACCATAGAATCATGACATAAAAACTAAAATCATGTTTCTTATATCTATCTCCCCCTTTATTTTGCAAATCATGCAAAAGATAGAGTTACGCAATTGTATCATAGGTCATCATACATAACTTGGCTCATAAGTTTTCAAATGTGGCTTGACTAAGGAGTTTGGTAAAAATATCAGCAACCTAATGATCAATTTTTATATGGTTTATGACTATATTCTCATTTTGAACATGATCACGAAGGAAATGATATCTTACCTCAATGTGTTTGACCTTAGAATGAAGTACTGGATTCCGAGAAAGTTTGATCACACTCGTGCTATCACAGAAAATTGGAATCTTTTTCATTATAATGTCAAAATCACTAAGTTGTTGTTTCAGCCAAAGTATTTGGGTAGTGCATAAACTTAAGGCTATATACTCGGCTTTAGTGGTAGAAAGAGCTACACTAGCTTGTTTCTTAGAAAACCACGGTATCAAGTTGGTTCCTATGAATTGACAAGTACCGCTAGTGGATTTTCTATTTATCTTGCAACCACCATAATCAGTATCACTAAATGCATATAATTACAACTTAGCGTTTCTACTGTACCAAAGTCCTAATTGAGGTGTATGTTTAATATATCTAAATATCTTTATCGCCACATTATAATATGACACCTTAGGACAAGATTGAAACCTAGCACACATACACACACTAAACATTATATCAGGTCTTGATACAGTTAAATACAATAATGATCCAATCATAGACCTATATAGTATGTCATCAAAAGGTTTACCATTTTCATCCTTGCCTAGTTTGGTGCTCACACTCATGGGAGTAAATGTTGGTTTAAACTCTTCAAATCCACACTTTTTGCATAGAGATGCTGCACTTTATTTCCACCTGTTCAGGTACTTGCCCACATTTTAGCAGGCTATATGAAGTCTTTGACGTTCTCTGATTGTGTTCTATGACATTATGCTTTTGAATTCTTAGTAATATACCTTGTGTTCTCCAAATTCCTCGAGTTAAAGGGCATAAATTCTTAGCAGTTGGTTTCGTTTTTTCAATTTCCATTTTATCTTATCGTTTACATTTGATTACTTGATTGCCAATCAAATTTTTCCTTTTTTGTAATTTGCATCACACATCTGCTAATGTACAAAGAGAATAAGGCATAATCCAATGTAGTATGTGTAGTTTAATAGTCTCTCTCCTCCAGTGTCATAGTCCACTATGCTATTTTTATATCTCCCTATATAATGTTCGCTTACTATTATGTTTTGTCAATTTAATAGTAAGCGGACATTGTTTAATTGAAAGTTGTATTTTCTTTTGTCTTATATAGTTGAGGTACTTTCTACAGTATTGTCCAAGTGATTGCTAAAGCTTTGAAGATCTTAATTGTTTAGGAAGCTTGAAAAGATATTTGTCTATTCTCTACGTTGTGTTATATGTTTCGATGTTTAGTTTTCTTTTTTGTTTCAGACGTGAGAAATCATCTGAGTTCTATCCATAGCATGCTTCTCATTCAGAAATAAAATTACTTTTATGCCCCTATAACAACCAATCAACAAAGAAAACAACTAGACCAATAGCCAAGTCAACCAAACGACAGCCAATCAAATGTCGTCCAAGTCAAAATCGATGATGCAATTTCAAAATCGATGCAATTCAAAGTTCGATACTAAAATTCCAAAGTTTTCCAAGTTCCAAATTCCAATGCGATGTTCGACACAAAATGATTCGATCAAATGTCAAAATCCAAATACGATATCCGGTTCTAAACTGGTCCAAATATCCAAATCAGGGCACTTTCCTTACAACTGACTTATATCGCAAGATTTATGAATTGATCTCACAATTGGTCAAATATGTCACAGGCGGCCTATCAAAATAGTCAAATGTACATGGACGGCCCAATTGGCGGTCAAATGTGTCTGAGCGCTCTAGATACCAAAATAGCCAATATGCTCAGGCGGCCTGCTTCTTTGGAACCAATCCAGCTTATCGATATACTTCCCATGTAAGGGTGAATTTTCCAAAATATGCAATCCACGATTTTCAAATTGATTTTTAAATGTTCGGTAATTTTCCAAATGTCCAATTGTTAGCCAAAATTTCAAAAAGGGTCAAAATTACACAAATGCCCTCAAATACCAAATAATTCAAACATAAATAGACCAAATATCAAATGTCAATATCCAAATACCAATTTTCCAAACAACCGCCAACTCACGTATATCGATATACATATATATGCTCACGTCCATACTATAGGGAAATCGAGAAGATCACTACTAAAACGTGCAGCGGAAAAACAAAACTTGATCTCTGATTTCCTACCAAAGATCCATGTTGTTCGTTTAATTCGATGAAAGAAACTCGAAAATTACCTCTATAGATTTGAAATCCGCAGACGTAGGAGGTGCGAAGACACGAATATCCTCTTTCGGTATCCACACGAATGCTTCCGTCCGGAGTGCTAACTCTCAAAAACGGCAAGGCTGAGAAATTCGCTCTTCTCAAAAACGATTTTGTTTTTTTCTGATGATTGTGTGTATTCACTGTACGAGATGCACCAGCATATATAGATATATGTAGACATCAAATCCGAGTCCAAATCGGATTAGTAAATGCCAATCGAAATCCATATCAGATATGGATTCTATCAGGATATTCAAAATCCATACTTGATATGAATTCTCTCGTTATTATCCGATAATACATATATATATATATAATAATCATAAAAACAAAAATAATATTATTAATTATTAATATCTAATATTAATATTATTAATAGCAGCGTATATGCATTCTTGTGTGTGACCCGATAGGCCCATATTAATTGGCAGTCGGTTAAATGTTCATTCAACCAACAAGTCGTAATTGGTCTCTAGAAAGACATTACGACTACCCAATTAATACGAGTAAAGTCCAACTAGCCTAATAATAGTACATGCATTAATCCCTTTGTCACACGATATCTAGTTTGAACATAAGTCATGGCCAGCGTCATATTTATATTGTTCAAACATATGATTACTCGATCTCTAAGTAGACTAAAAAACAAATGATATTGATCACAATATCAATTCATCTGAGCACGGCCATGCATTTTACAATCTCACTAATCGAGGGGCCTAGAGATATCTTTCTCAAAAGAGAAAGACAAATTCTATCTTGATTGTTCAATATCCTCTACATAATTTCTATCATACTCAATCATGACCTTTATTATTATCCAGTTACGGATAACGTTAGATCATGTCAAAATATAATAGTACTTATGTTGGAAACTGTGACAATCTCAAGTCTAAGGATTAAAACATGACTATCATGAGATTTACTTATGACGCTAATACATGTAATAATCTCATGATGGGTCTATCTAATACACTATTCTCTAACAAGTATTTATGAGATTGATTTGTATCATCATACACATAATCATCTCATGATTATCAAATCAATACTCATACTGGTTATAAATTATTTTATCTCTATAACAATAATAAACCAGGGACATATATCATAATTGTGTAACATACTAACCAACAAATATAATAATAAAACCTTTTTATTAATAATTAAGACATTTTTATTAATAATAAATGTATAACATAAACATCCAAATCATGGCCTATGGCACATATGTAGAGAAAAAAGGGGTTTGAGTGATTACAAAATACATGATTCAAATAACGTGTTACAAAGAAATGCATGACAAGTTTTATGACATGACACGTTTTTGCATGAAACCAGCCTTATATAGTTCATATATAATGTTGTCGTACTAACGAGCCATGAAGCTTTAAAGCTTACATCAAATGGCGATCATTTGTTGTGTTTGAACTATTTTCAGGTGCCACCATTAATGAACTAAACTAGTTCATTAAATGAAGTACTTAGATAAATGAACTAAGTAGTTCATTAAAGGAAGCTATATTTGGAAAAGGCACAAAGGCAACAAATTGAAGAATGGAAAGTTTCTCTACTCCTTCCTACACGTTTTTATACATATATATTTTTATATATTCAGATTTTTTATAAAAGGCACATACATATATATTCCAACGTACTACCGACAAGTTATATATTTTGCATACATACGTTAACATCACACCACTATATTTAACTCATATTTATGAGTATATTCAGGTCTTATATCATATGAAATAATTCATGGTGATGACAAATTTATTACGACACGTTACAAGGTTCTAAACCAAAAATTGTCGTATCGGTTGAATAACAAAACTTTGCCAACGTATCACGTACTTGCCATATATAGATGGCCAGCCCCTATACTTCAAAAATGGCCACAAATTTCGTGGCTTACATGGTATATACAGCCATAAAATCATTCCATGTTGGCACACACAAATCACCCCAAATTAAGGCCAAATTGTGGAGATTTCAAATTCAATTTTTGTCACATGTTGGGCGCCACTTTAAATCCGCCATGAGTGCTGAATATTAAAGTTTAATTTATGTATATTATGTGTAACATAATATATATAACATGTGCAAAAAGTTGGAATTTAATCGGAGAAAAATCGGGTAATCGACAAACGTCGACAATTCGGTTTTCTACGAACATGACATATGGAACATTTTTGGCATGGCATATAACATGTATCTAGACACTTTTTACATACTTTATAAATTTTAAAGTGTTCTAGAAAAATCAATTAAGGGCTGATTGGAATATGCCATGTGTGTATAATTATATGTGCACTATTTTACAAAGTTTGCAAAAATAAAATTCACCACATGTACATTCATCATCACACGCCTATCTTAGCTTTGATGAAGCATATGTGAAGCTTTGTTGGCATCTTGATTGGCCAAGAATGAAGCATACAATGTTGGTGACATAAAGAAAGGAGCTACACAAGGTAACATTTTAAAATTTGTCACATTTGTGACACATGCTGAAAATTCAGCATGTGTAGATTATAGTTGGCCAAAATTTTCAAGATAATGATGTCATATTTACTATTTTGAATTATATGAATTGATTGAAAGATAGTATTGCAATGTTTTAAATATATTATGGAATGTGATTGTATCTTGGAATATCACACATGCTGAAAATTTCAGCATGTGTAGAATGAACTTGGCCGATTTTATGGCCTCCATGTTTACTAATTTTATTCCAAAATAAGTAGAAATGTTATGTACTAAATGATGGTTGATTTCTTCTTTATTTTCAAGGAATTAATCTAATGCAAACTTGGCAAAAATTTGAATAAAGTGTGAATATCACACATGCTAAAATTTCAGCATGCATATGGCCGAATTCTTGGTAGGAATGGGTGATTAATTGTCTTGCTAATTATGTGGAATTATTATGTGATTTATAGAAACACTTTTATGGCTAATTGACACATGTTTTAAGGATTATTTTCAGATTTATCTAATCATCAAATGATGACAACTTCCATCCAATCAATGAGTGCCAAGTAAGCAAGGGCTTAATGATCATCCAATGAGGAGTTGCCAAGTAAGCAAAGAAATGTCACAATGATGCAATATACTCTTCCAAAGACTTAGAACATAATTTTCAAGAGAGGAAAGAGGCATCAACGGGGTGGCACATACGGTGATAAAAAAAGAAGAAGGAGAACAAACAAAATACAAGACAAGGCTTACAATTTAGAAGATCAAAAACGTTTTCATACTCTCTCCTTCTACACTTCTTTCTTCTCTCTAAAAGCCTGTTGTATTCATATTCATACATCTTGAATAGGATTCTTACATACCACCATATACTCTTTATTGTTGTAAAAGATTGATCAAGGTGTCATCAATCTTGCATTCGCAAGGTGGTGGTGTTCGTGATCGTTGTAATCATTTACAAGGTTTGTAAAGGGTTGGAGTTGGTGTGTAACTCCATCAACCCTGTGTGGTAAGGCGTTATTTGTGTTTTGTGATTAGTGCTAACCGAGGAAGGTGTCCTCGAAGACTGGAGTAGGTTGATTTAACCAAACCAGTATAAAATTCCTTGTGTTCTTTACTTTCAACACTTACTTTCAGTTTCCAGCACATTGCATCATTTTTACTATGTTCTTAAAAATAGTAAACAAATTTCAAAAATCACAAAACTTTCAGGAAACATAGCCACACGTCTTAAGTTTCTTTTTGCGCAAGTTTCAACCCTTTTGGACAAGTATAAGTCATCCAAACGTCTAAAGTTCTGAGACTAGTGCAGTCTGATTTTCAAGCTTGCAAAGGTTGAGACTTTGGACGTATTTGACTGAATTCCCAAAAGAATTTTTCAAAACTATTTCAAAAAAATTAAATAAACCTAAAAAGGAGTTAGTTTTAAAATTTTCAGAGCATTTGGAGTCACAGTTAAATAGGAATTAATTTTTCAAATCAGACTACCGTTTCTGGTAGATTTGCGCAATCTGACCATCAACGACTTTTAAAGGGGTTAAAGATTGAATTTTAATCTGAAATTTTTCAGCAATACTCAGAACATCTGATACTAAGATCTCTCCAAATTTCAGAATTTTTGAAGACTTGTAACGTAGTTTTCAAAACGTTTCAAAACAGGTCCTGAAAACAGAAACTGTTTTCAGAAGTTGGGTTTTTTGGTTTAAAACAATTTTAAAAACCACATTTTCCGCACCCACTATTCAACCCCCCTTCTAGTGGTTCCTTGCAGATCCTACAACATACACTAACAATCTCCCACTTGCACTAGGCCTACAAATATATGAGACCCATAGATCTAGTGTGCTGATCATGCTTCACCCATGAGAGAGGCTTAGTCAATGGATCCGCTATGTTATCGTTTGTGTCAACTTTGCATATCTTGACATCTCCTCTATCGATGATGTCTCGAATGAGATGGTAGCGCCTGAGTATATGTTTAGATCTCTGATGAGACCTAGGCTCTTTTGCTTGTGCTATGACACCATTGTTGTCACAACAACTGTCCACAGGATTTGCAATGCTGGGTACCACTCCTAGCTCATTGATGAACTACTTCAACCAAACTGCCAGATGCAGCTATATAATCAGCCTCTGTTGTAGAATCAGCCATAGTGTTTTGTTTTGAACTCTTATAACTAACAGCTCCACTATTCAAATAAATACAAAACCGGACTGCGATCTGAAATCATCTATGTCGGTTTGGAAACTAGCATCTGTGTAACCATTTACAACTAACTCGTTATCCAAACCTCCATAAACCAAGAATACATCTTTAGTCCTTCCGAGGTACTTAAGAATATTCTTGACAACTGTCCAGTGACCTTCATTGGGGTCAGCTTGAAAAATTACAGTTTCCTCCCCTGTGGTTTTGGAAAATTACAAAAACCTCCTCGCTTGTTTGTTATTATCCAAAAACCTCCCCTGTGTTGTGGGTTAAAAATGCAACAGTGACTTTTCGGCAGTAACACAGGGGGCTGTGAAATGCACGCGTTGTAAATCTGCTTTTTCTGGTGAGTCATTTTGCGCGTGTAAGATAGGGGCTTTTTAAACTTTATGAAGTGGTTAATATACACCTATCTTTACCTGTTTAAACCCCCATTGCTCCTTCTACTTTTCTGCCTCTTCTTTGCTACGATTCCTTCTTTCCTCAGAGACAAATCGACAGCATCAAGAAGACTGCATTGGTGAAAGAACTGCTACCCTCCCAGCATCATATCAAGGTTTTTGGGCAATCTTGATTAAATTTCCACCAATCTTTCAAAGGTATGCCAGTCGCATGTTTTGGTTATAAAGGTATCGAGTTTTAACGACAAAGGTGGTACCTTGCCACTTTGGTCTATCAAATTAATCTTTTAGGCTAATTGATTCTTCTACCGTGTAAAGATAATCCCCAGTTAATTATCTATGAATCAACGGGTAAATTTGTGATGTTGAAGAAAGGTAATAATTTGTGATGTTGAAGAAAGATAATCCCCAGTTTCTTCGGGCTTTTGCTCATTTGTTGTTTTCTCGGTTTAAGCAGGATCAGCAACTGAGTTGTTGACAATATATGCAATGGATGTTGTTTGACTTTCAGAAATGCCAAGCTTAAGCAGTAGGGGTGCAGAATGTAGAGATTTACGGTTTTAAAATCAGAGATGTCACTGCGGAGTTAAAGTTCCATTGAAGATTGTAGAATTTGCACAGGAAACACGTGGAATGCTGTATTTCTCTTGCAATCTTTGTGGTTATTGGAAATAGTTCTATCTAGTCCGAAGGGGTGGTGCATATAAGCATGAGATGGCTGAGCAATCGAGTTCAATAGGGCCAGATAATGTTGTTGATAGAGTGGAAAGAGATCAGCTTTTGCATACTGTTATGCATGTAATGGAGAAGATGGATAAGAGGTCGGAGCTAACGAGGATGATGTGTTATGCACATGGGTCATTGTATTTGTCAGAGTGATAGTTGTTATGTTCAAGTAGTTTCGAGGTAGTTTTGAAATTGAGTAGTGTTCAATCAGTTGTTATGTACTTAGGTCATTGTTGTTGTGTAATGTGACGTTTATGGTTTTTCAGTGTACTTATATGACACTGTTACGTTGAATGTTAGCATGATTGCGACAAGGAAGGTTTCAGAAATGTATTTGTTATGCCACAGCATCGTCGCTGCATTTGCAAATCTGATTTGTATAGTATTAATCTCGTAAAATGTCGGATATAGCAGTGAGGTTGTATATTGCACAATAATGGCTTAAAGGGAAACAAAATTACCCATCAATTCATGATACAATAACCATTATTGTATGTGAATAACATCAGTTGTACAAAATGAGTTGAGCTGCTTAATGTATCATTGTGGATTACATAGCTTCTTTTCATTTCATCGCATATAAAGATGCGAAGTAATCCACACCAAAGTACTCCAAACTAAACCCAAAGTACGTCGCCATATTCTAATTCACCTAACTGGAAATGGACAAAAACATTTTTCAGCATATACAATTCCCAGCAAACTATATCAAAATTGTCGTTACAACCACTGTATTGTTCTTCCTTGGATTATATCTTTTTACAACGCAACCACAAACAACTTCGGGTCATCCGTTATTCTGTTACAATACTTTTTTGCCACATATGTAGACGTACAATGTTTGCTCTTGTACTATCTACCGCAACTATGCTCTCCTTTCAGGATTTTAATCATAAAAGTTTGTTGTCCTTGACTGGAGATGTATGAATCCTTCATGTACAACTTTCAGAACAAACAGTTGTTATTCTACTTTTTCATTCGTCACATACGTAAATGTGAACCCCTCTCTTATAGCCCAATCTTTCAGAGCTTCTTTGAATTCTTGTGGACTTCCAAAAGTATGGCAAACCCTTAGCTCATACCTTTTATCCTGAAGATCACACTCCATGTCAAAGGCCATTTGTGACCTACCCTCGCTGTCAAGTAAGTCATACTCGTTTTCTGCATCATAGTTGTCAGCATGTTCACCATCGTCTCCTACATCAACCTCTTCAGCATCCTCATGTACACCAACCTGTTCACGACCTTCATCCCTTTCTCTGTAACCCTCATCAGAATCATACATTTCTTCATACTCCTCGTCAACATATACAGATCATTCACTTTCTAAATCATCATGTACATCATCATCACTTATATGTACGCGGTCTATATCACCTAGACCATCCCAAATTTCCTCATCAACATCAACTCTGCTCTCAACATCAAATACTTCACCGTCATCCATGTCAAAAAATACCCCTGCAATGAAACTATCAAAAAACTGAACAACTATACACACAAGCATATGGAATGCAATTGCTCCAAATGTCCAAACCATGTTACTGTATATGGATATCATATTAACTAAGGTAAAAGACAATTTCTTCCATTTACATAGCACTTCAGATGAATATGCTCACAGCACTACAAATAAATTCCATTCAAATCTCATAAATGAAATCACATATCTAACTCATATACGAAATCACATCCCTAACAAGCATATGAACAATCACATGGCGACAGTTTAGAGTTCTCAAGCATTTAGCCAAAAAAAACAAATGCAGGAAAAACATGACATACATGAACAAATACCCACATGCATGATCAATTGACAACTACAATCTAACATTTACCCATTAATCAACGCAATGCTGTTACTGCAAGAGTAGTTCTTCACAATCACTGACTATTTCCTTCTTCAGTGCGCCCGTCGAAGTAAACCAAGCCAAAAAATATCTGATGTATCTGCTAAACAATGGAATTCCAGTATTGCATGCTCCAATCGCCACCCTAGGTAGAAGAAGCCAGAATCAGAATTCCTGGATTGCACCATGTAGAACGTTTCGCCCTACGTCGCACCTCCTCCTCAGGAAATCGCCTCCCCGTTTTTCTCCTCCCTGTTTTTCTGATTTTTTGAGTTTAGTCATTCTCCCCAAAATACATATTAAGGCATATAAGGGTATTTCGATCCGTAAACATTTCCCACCGGTGTTACTGTCGAAAAGTCACCGTTGTGTTTTTAACCCACAACAAAGGGGAGGTTTTTGGATAATAACAAACAAACGGAGAGGTTTTTGTAATTTTTTAAAACCACAGGGGAAGAAACTGTAATTTTCCCAAGAAAATATTAGGGCTTAGTTTAGGATAACTTAAATGGTATAGATAAATCTTAGGTAATTTTCTAGTATACTTAGGATACTCCATACAAGATAGATATTAATTTCCAAGTCCTAAGTAGTTTAGGATTTTACTATCTTATTTTATTTTATTATTTTTTCCTTTTTCTCCCTCCTGGACACGACCATAACAGACCTCCCCCTTATAATAAGTTTTGTCCATAAAACTTGTGTATTAGGTAACTGACAACTTAGTATAGTTCCACTTAGTCCATTCACTTAGTATACATCACGTGTATCATCACATCAACCTCACTTATAGGTTGTTAAACCTTCAATTCCACTTGTACTACTTAACGGGTTTCATTCAGCTTATATGATTCTAATCTACAATTCTAAATTCTTAAACTAGTCATATATGATTCGCCTCCTAGATAAATAAACAAACCAAATACCCATTCAGTACTCCAATATGTTAATCATTACACTCCTTTGGCATAGAACCAAATCCTCAAAATCAATTCTTATACACTTACGAGCTATCTATATGATCAGAACCTTACTCTTGCTAGCTATATGATCAGGCCCTTACTTTTGCAGAGATATCAACAACAGCCTAATATACGAAGTACGTGTATGGATATATTTATCTTCAAATAAAAATTTAGCTTATGTAGCTATAATTTGGAATGTAGCTTGAATTATTTAAAATAATATTCGTTCGAATTTTTGTAAACACAAGAACCAAAGTGTTATATATTTGTGTTCGCAACGCGGTGTCTCACATGTCCTCGTATAAAAATAATGATATACTTGTTTGGAAAATTATAACAAGTAAACCACTTTAAAACAATTGAGACACAACAATCGTGAAATTTATTGTTATAAAACAATTTGAACACTGTGTCTTTTTCTTTCCAAAAAAGTATATATTTTGAAAGCTGCGTTTTGTTTCGCAAAATTAAGTAAATTTATTGCAAGTGGTTAATAACTTCAGAAACATCTAATGGATAAATGCTTGCAACATCGATAGTCGACAAATAGAATTTTTGACAAAACTGATGTAACCAAAAACAAGAATTTGAAATATTGTGTAAGAAATGTATAAAAATATATCGTTCTTAGAAAACATTGTAATCTTAAAAATATATATTTCTCAGACTTGTCAAAATTTGGAACTTCATCATGTTGATATACAAATGCAAAAAGAAATAGCCTTGCAAACTTTATAGCCCGTAGAACGTAGCTGAAAGAAATGCTTAGAAGCAAAATCTTTGAATTACCTTTAAAATATTGAGTATATATTGGTGTACATGCTTATATGCAAACATTTAACTAATGGAAAAATGTTTGTCCCATACATCATATAATCTCTATAATTCGTCCTTATTTTCAAATGAAAAATTTATCTATGTATCGTTTCTTATAAGTCTAACCTTCGCCTACTATGACAAAATCCTTAACTTAAATGGCCCAATTCTTGCATGGCACACTAAATATTGATTGACTTAAAGTATTCTAATTCACCATGCTTCTGCGCGCCACTGATCCACCGTACTTCTTTACTTGGTTATTTCAACCGCTAATTTTAACCTAGTTCATTCTCACATGAAAAGCAATGCCTACTTGTTTATGCTCACTCTATTTCAATTCACGTCTACTAGATTCAAGCCACGTAACTCAATGTTTCTAGAAATCAACACTTAACTAAAGATTTTGTGACAATTTATCCTTCCAAGGCACATACTATAGTCGATTCTCGCATGTTGCTATCGATCAATAACTCTAATAAGGCTAATATCGTCAAACTATTTTGATAACACTACATTCAACATCTTAACCATAGACTATAAATTCTTTATACGATATCTTTCACTAAACTCTACTGATCATAAAGCTTATAAATCGTTACTTAGCATCTATCATTCTACTATAAATCTTTCCTTAGTAGCTATGGTTTCAACTTAGACCTAGTCGCTTTCCGACACTACTACCAAGTAGAGGCATGAACCCGCTTCAGTCACCCTAATGGTACCGAGTCTCATGCTGCTGCTGCAGGGAAGCAGCCCTAGTAACTACCGGGGCCCATCTAAATATATGTGCTAACCAGCATTTGCAGTAAGGGATCCTGGTTAACATTACAATTTATATAAGTTAATTATATACAATTCACTTAGAGTTACTAAAATCATGATCAAGGGAATGTGAAGGTTATGATCAAGACTTAGATAATATAATTAAAAGAAACCACAGGGATATAATATCGTTCTCGGCATGTTTACCCCTCAACCGATCGTCACTTAAGTCTAAGACATTTCTTAATTCTACGATCATGCTTAGAATATAATCATCGTTTATGACTAAAATCAGTACATATATTAAAGGTCAACTCTTAATCAGAATCGTCACTTATGTCTAAGATCATGACTTATGGCCAAAATCATTACTTAGTTTCTAAGATCACGACCTAAATCTACGTTTTCGACATGGACCTAGAGTCATGCTCTGACACCGCCTGTAGCGACTCGTCCTGAGCTCTAGTACCCGAAACGGCTCACCCGCTGTATTTCAATAACAAAAATACAAGGCGTCAAAGACAAAACGTATACACGTCAGCGGAAGTCAAAATAAAACCCTCGAAATCATTAAATATCATTAATGAATATATCAAAAGTCTGGGTCAAACTATTACAATATCGGAATAATCAAATAAATAAATGACTAAGTCTCAAATGTCTAAAGCTGAAAAATCCAGAAATCCTCTAACTCATCATAAGAAAATCCTTAATAGACACGATCAAGTGAACTCTCTCGATCCAAATCATCCTACACGTAGACTAACTCATAATCTTGGTCATCTAAAAAAATAGAGAGAGTGCAGTACGAGCGACAAGTAGCCCAAACTCTTGCTTACGATTTAGACTTATTAGAAAGTGTAACCTCACTACTTCCCCAAAACCCATTGTGTGAAAGTTCTTTGATAGAACTTTGTTGAAGTTGTAAAGGAGCAAGAAGTAGTTATTGCTTGTAGCTGTTGTTGTTGATGTTGCACTAAGTGTTTGTGCAACAAGCTGTTATTGTTGTTGTTGTTGGTATTGCACAAATTGTTTGGGCAATAAGTTTCTGTTGTTATAGTTGTCGCTTGTAAGTGTTGATGTTGTTATTCTTGTTCCTTATCAAAGGTAATAAGAAAGTTGCTCTTGAAAATCCACTTTGGAAGCAAAGTGGTAGTGAAGTAGAATCATTCAAGATTCGAACCACTCTAAATCTTATGTCTTCACTCATTATCTCTCACCTCTTTCTTTATTGATTTAGAGAGCATTTAGTTTGAATTGAGATAAACCGAGAAAATTTCACACAATTGTCCAACACTCTATTCACCCCCCGTCTAGAGTGTTCATCACGGACCTTACAGAAGCAAATAAGGAAGAGTCCTACCAAAAGAAGAAAAGGAAGAGGACTTTCTAAAGTGTGAGAGGACATGATAGAAATGACAATTGCTGGTGAAACTAGAGTTCAATGCAAACACTGCAAAGAAACCATGAAAAAGTTGTCTGGTGGCACTATCTCGCATTATAAACACCATTTGGATACTTGTGTTCAAAGAAGACTTCCTTTAGCGGAGCAACGTAGATTGAAGCAACAGTTCTTATCAGTTAATGAAGGATCAGGTACAGAGAATACTACATCAGTAAGCTCTTTTAAATACGATCATCCTGAGGTTCGTGGAGTTGCATATCATATGATTTGTTTTCATGAGTATCCTTTTAAGATGATGGAGCATGTTGTGTTTAATAAATTCTACAAGACGATTTCTCCTTTTTATGAAAAAATAAGTAGGCACACTGTTAAGAGTGATTGTTGGGTCATCTATGAGACGGAGAAGAAGAAGCTAATGTGTTGTTTAAAGGATGTTAGTAAAATCAACATCACAACTGACTTATGGAAATTTAGACAAAAGGCACATTATATGGTTGTGACTGGGCATTTTGTTGATTTTAATTAGAATATTCAAAAACATGTGTTAATTTTTGCAATGTCCCACCATCACATACTGGGGTCATTATTGCTAATGCCCTAGCTAAATATTTTACTGAATAGGGAATTCATAATAAGGTTTCTGGCATAACTGTGGATAATGCTAGTTATAATGATGTATGCATTACACGGCTGAGGGACGATTTCATGCTGAGGAAGCATTAAGTATTGAGAGAAAATTATTCTATGCACGTTGTTGTGTCCACATACTTAATCTGGTAGTTCAAGATGGTTTGGCTAAAATCGTAGACATAATTGAGACTGTTAGAGAAGCAGTTAAGTACTTGAACAGTTATGAGTCTCGTCTCATTTATTATAGTAAAATCAAGAGAAACAAACTTCAACTTCCTACAAAAAAATTGGTTTTGGACGTCCCAGAAGATAGAAAAGCACCTATATCTATATGATGTTGGCTGCAGGATTACGAGTTAACAATGTCTTTCAAAGATATGCTGACATCGATCATGGGTTTTGTTATCTACCAACTACATCAAAGTGCATGCAAGTTTGGGAAGTGTGTGAGTCTTTGCTTGTTTTTTATGGCATAACAAACTTGATTTATGGTGATAAATATCCCATTGCCAATCTTTTTCCTGTGGAATTACGTCGAATAAAAAATTGTTGAATGATAAAAAGAATCATTCTTCGTATAATATTAGCTCCATGCCTGAAAGCATGTCAAAGAAGTTTGACAAATACCGGGAGAGTGCAATGTGTTTCTCTCTTTAGCTACTATTTTGGATCCGAGGTTGAAGATGGATTTAATCAGACATGCATTTATTGTTATGTATGGAGAATCTAAAGCTCAAATGCATGTGGATGAGATTTTGAAGATTTTGAATGATTTGTATGGCGAATACGTCTTTGAATATGGTTCAAATGCAAACAAAACAGAATGGACAGTGGCTCAAGGAGGTCTGGAAGTTGCTTCTAGGGGGAAAGTGATGAGATGTGAGAAGGATTTCAAGAAATTGATATGCTGATGAGTCAGGTTGATTAACACAACGTACAGTTTTAGAATTAGAAACCTATTTAGGAGAGAAGAGGCTTACAGGTGTAGGTCATGCAAAGCTGGATGATTTGGATGGTGGAAAATGTCTAGTTTGAGGTTTAATGCTTTATTGAAACTTGCATGTGATATTTGTAGGACCTCAGACGCTACCAACTCTCTCAAAACCAATTGGTGACAGGAGATGTGCATACCCTAGCCTTATAGTGCATTCAGCACACACAAGCGCCCATGACATTCGACTGTGACTTGGCCCACACGGCCTACGTGCCACGGAAAAATTGCTGCACCTAACAATCTCCCCCTCAGCATTTGCTCCTACTGGGAGTCGAACCCGTGACCTTGGTTCTGATACCACTTGTTACCAACTCATAAAATAATCACACCATCATTCCCACCTGATCATAAACGTTTCTAAACATATATAGAAGTATATCAACTCAGATTTTTGAAGAAGAAACCACCAAATAATAATTGACAAGATTATGCCAATATATAATACCAAAATTCCAACTATTTCTTCTTGCATGTCGTGAACATTTTCACACCTTTGACACGATTGATATATCTGAATAATGATGATAAATATGTCTCATAACATATATAAGAGGGTCTTCAAGAAAGAAATAGAATGTGACATATCAAATCGTCACATATCCCGCTATAGTCAATAATATCATCATTTGAGAGAATAAGATAAAGAATCACCAAACAATCTTCAAGATAATAATAACTCAACTCCAGAATAAAGATAATAATATGCTCAAGGGATTCTTTGAGTGAAAATACCAAAAATACCATTGGGATAAAATGACCAAAATACCCCTGGTATGTGAAAACTCCAGAAATGACCCGGATGGTAAGAAATAATCATGATATCACCTTTGTCATGATAAATAGGATGAGAATAAGTCCTTGATATATATCCATCATATCATGTTCCTACAAAACTCAAATTACCAATTATTCCCTCTTTGGTAAGTTGTAGAAACTTCTAAGACACGTTAGTCAAAAGACATTTATAATCACCAAAAACACATAATAATGTTAGAACATGTTGAGTTTTGATGATTTGCACAACTTTGGCACATTGAACAACCCATTAGGCGCTTCATGTTAGTTGTTTGAAGTCAGTATACTTCGAACGCCTACATTAGCCGCTTAATGTACCTTGGTGGAGTCCAGTACACTTCGAACGCTTAGATTAGGCGCTTTATGTGAAGTGTCTGGATCTGCGAACACTTCGAACGCCTAGATTAGGCGCTTCATGTGTGTGTTTGAAAAACAGGACACTTTGAACGCCTAATTAGGCGCTTTATGTGACCTGTTGAAAAGTGCGAACACTTTGAACGCCTCTTTAGGCGCTTTATGCAGTCCACTATGCCAAAAGTACTTTTCCCCTAGCTGGGCACGTACTCCTAAGTACTTTCTCTGAGTAAAAATCAGAGTTAGTTCGAACAAGCATGAAGTGCCACATTAAGCGCTTCATGTGACTTCGAACGACTTAAGAAGCCCACATTAGGCGCTTGATGTGACTTCGAACGACTGTTCATCTTCACATCAAGCGCTCAATGTCACATCGAACGCCTGTGCTTTTGCACATTAGACGCTTCATGTGACCAACGTTACAAAGGTCTTGAACTTCACTTTTTAACATCAGTTGACTCTTTGTTCCTCTCTTTTTAGTGTCTTTTTTGCAGGCTCCTCTCTGTTGAAGTTTTTCAGGTTTCCTTTCTTGGCATTCATTTTGAAATCTCTCCAAGAATGTTGCTGCATGCCAAAGGGAGATCTCCAATGATGAGGACTCACCAACACATGATGCCAAAACCCATTAATGTCAGTGCAGAGGGTTTCAAACGGGAAGAAACTTTGAAGTTGATAAAATAGGGTTTCTTCCACATCCTTCACTAACTTTCTACTCTTCAAGCTCTCAAGTTCTCTCAAGCTCAAGCTCTCAAAATATTTGTAATCTTTGTATATCTTTACTTTATTGTTGAGAGTGATTATTGTAAGAAGAAGAGTCTTCTTCTTGGTGAGATTTTCTGTGAGAGATTTGGTAGATTGTTGGTCAAGGAGCAAGGGTGCTCTTTGTTTAAGTTTTCTAAACTTTGAAGGGTTAGTTGATAGTGTGTGGGTGCACTATTCTCCCTACAAGATTTCTTTGAGGGCAAAGAAGATCTTTGGAGGCTAAACTTCAAAGTGTTAGAACTCTTGGTTGTGGTCTAGGCAAGGTGTCTAGTTTGTATTCTCTTGATTTCGTTTTTGGTTGTTGTTTCCCCCAAAAGAAATAACAATCCCCATTTCAAAATCCTTCTGTGAAACATCAAGAAGGTAGAGGAGTAGAGTCTCTTGACTTGAACCTCTATACATACTCGTGTTCTTTATTGTCTTTCAAGTTTTATCTTTCTAAAGAACACATCCAAGTATTGGTTGCACTTAAAACGAAAAATAGCCACAAAATATCCATACTTGGTGAACACACTATTCAACCCCCCTTCTAGTGTGTTCTAAGGGACCTAACAATTGGTATCAGAGCCTCATCTTGCTTATTTGAGTTCAAATACAAGATTTGATCATTTCTAGTATGGATCCCTTTATTTTTGATTATTTGGGTTCTTCCAGAAGAAGGAGGCAGGAAACCTTATTCCCTTCTATCTCAAATGTTCATGTTAAAGTTCCCATGTTTGACCCTTTGAACTACCACCACTGTGGAAGTCAAACATGGAAACCTACTTACGTTCTTGTTCTCCACAGAATATGGGTTGAGGTCTCTAGAGGATCTATGATTCCCATTGATATTGATGATCCTACTCCTGAGGAGAGTTCCAGTTGGCCATAAATAGCAAGGCTCTTGCTATTTTAAATAGCTCTCTTTCCACAAATGAGAGAGCTCAGATTCAAAGTGTCCAATCCGCACATGAGGCTTGGACAAAGCTTGAGATGATCCACGAAGGAACATCTAAAGTAAGAAAGGCCAAAAGGAGACAGTTGATAAAACAATTTTACAACTTCATTGTCCCCAAAGGTGAAAAGATTGAAGAGTCCATCCAAAGATTCACCAAGCTTGTCAACCTTCTCAAAGCGGTTGGCAAGAAGAGTAGAACAATAGGATCTAAACCATTGCTTCCTAAACAGTTTAGGAAAAGAATGGAACGCGAAAGTGACGGCCATTGAGGAGTCCAAGGATCTTGAAACAATCACCTTGGACGAGTTATACGGGAATCTCATCACTTATGAGATTCATTTGGATGCACAAGAAAAGAATGATCCTATTCGCCAATCTCAAGGCGTTGGTAGTAGAGTCGGAGGGACTCAGATGATGAAAGTCGGACTTCTTGTCAAAAAGATTCCGACGTATTGCGAGAAAGAATGGTGACGAAGCAAGGAGATTCGTCAAGGAAAGATATCCCAAAGACAAGGGTGAAGGACCAAGAGAACAAATGTTACAAATGGGGAAGCTTGGTCACTTCATGAAGGATTGTCGGGTGAGAAAGAGCCGCAACTCAAAGACAAGAAGGCCATCTACCAAGGAAGAAGGCTTTGCAAGCGGAGGTAGCCCATTGGGAGAGCTTTCTTTCCGGGTCCGAAAGCGAAAATGGCCGATCGAGATGATCTTGCACTCACGGGGGTGGTGGAAGATGATCTTGACAAGGAATTCTTTGCACTAATGGCCATCGACGATGACAAGGAGGTATGCAATATTTCATCTCATTATAAATTATTGATGAACGAGATGATTTAATACAAGAAAATGATCTCCTTGATTTAAAATATCAAAGTGTCAAGAAAGAGTTTAGAGCATGCATAAATGAATATAATGACACGTTAGAAAATCACATTGCATTGCAACTTGAGCATGACATATTTTTAACAATGCATGTGATTGCACTTGAAGAGAAACATGATTTGATGAAATCATGTGCTCAAGCCCTTGAGGATAAGAAAAATGATCAAGGGTAAGTGCTAAAGAGTAGAGATCAAAGATGCATCTAGGCCAAGCATGAAAGTCAAACCTAGTGCCATGTATGCATCTAAGAAGGGAATAAAAAAAGGAACAAGCACAAGTGATCAAGGAGTCTAAAACCTCCTTGAAGAAGCAAAGGCACATGCCTAAACAAAAGGCTAAGGCACCAAAGGTATCACAACCTTTGGTCCATGTTGTGAAACAAAAACCTTCTACTATTCCAAAGAAGGAAACACGACATGTGCCAATGCACAAACATTCGCACAATCATGCACCAACACACAAGCATACTCCTACATTTTATTGCAATAGGAAAGGTCATGTAGAAAGAGTATGTAGAGCTAAAAATAATAAGAATCTTGTGTGGGTGCCGAAAGGCGAGATGAAGGTAACTAACCTTCAAGGACCCAAAAAAAAGGGTACCAACTTCATATGGTTCTTTTGTAGGCCCTAGCACTCAATGGAGAAAGCGAAGACAAGAAGGTCAAATGGGTCGTGGACAGTGGGTGTTCCAACCATATGACGGGAGACAAACGTCTCTTCCATAGACTCACTATGCAAGACGGAGGAGTTGTCCACTTTGGCGGTAGCAAAGGTCAAATCAAAGGACATGGTATTGTGGGTAACGATTCCTTCTCTCTTAGTGATGTCTTATATGTTGTAGGTCTTAAGTTTAACTTGATAAGTGTCAGTCAACTTTGTGATGCTAACTATGAGGTAACGTTTTTGAAAACAAAGTGTGTTGTGAAAAAGGAAGAAAAGATTTTATTTGAGGCTTTGCGTTTCAAAAATATTTACAAAGTTAGCATCAATGATTTGGTTTCTCAAAATGTATCGTGTCTAGTTGCTAAGAATGATTTGACGCAACTATGGCATAGACGTCTCGGACATGTATGTTTCAAAACATTTAAATTTATTTGCGAAAATGATAAAGTCCGAGGCCTTCCAAAAATGAGTTTCGAAAACAATGACTTATGTGACACTTGTCAAAAGGCGAAACTTGTGAAAACAAGTTTCAAACCCAAGACAAATATTTCCACCTCCAAGCCCCTACAATTGCTTCATATGGATTTGTATGGGGATGTTGGAACAAGAAGCTTGGGTGGTAAACATTATACCTTCGTGGTAGTAGATGACTATACTCGTTATACGTGGGTGATGTTTCTTGCTAAGAAAAGTGATGCATGTAGTGAGTTTATAAGTCTAAGTAAACGATTGGAAAATCATGTGGGTGACACCATCAAAACCATCCGTAGTGATCGTGGTGGTGAGTTCGATGGTGATTTCGAAAGGTTTTGTGTATCCAAAGGATACTCTCATGACCTTTCGGCACCTAGAACTCCTCAACAAAATGGTGTGGCCGAACGAAAGAATAGAACTCTACAAGAAATGTGTAGAGCAATGTTGAATGAGTTCGGTTTGCCCAAGTATTTTTGGGCCGAAGCGGTTAATGCCGCTTGCCATGTGATCAATCGTGTCTATTTGAGACCATACCTAAATGTGACACCCTATGAGCTTTGGAATGGAAAAGTTCCCAACATTGGGTATTTCAAAGTCTTTGGTTGCAAGTGTTTTATACTTAATACCAAAGATACTTTGGACAAACTTGACCTCAAAGCGGATGAAGGTATCTTTTTAGGTTATGCCTCAAATAGTAAAGCATTTCGTGTTTTCAACAAAAGGAGTCAAAAGGTGGAAGAATCAATCCATGTTAAGTTTAATGAGTCACTTAGTGATGAACCTAAACTTAATGAGGATTGTGAAGAGGATGAAGATGTGACTCCTCAAGAAGAAATTCTTGAGGATGTTCCTATGGTTGTTCCTCAACGAGAGATCGTTGATGATCCTCCAAATGGAAACATCTTCGTTGACTTGAG
Source organism: Eustoma russellianum (assembly GCA_036186865.1). Classification (NCBI taxonomy): domain Eukaryota; kingdom Viridiplantae; phylum Streptophyta; class Magnoliopsida; order Gentianales; family Gentianaceae; genus Eustoma; species Eustoma russellianum. The sequence goes on from AP025055.1 coordinate 11,785,837, forward strand.
AGTTGAACCTCTGAAGGCACTCCTCCACCTTGTGTAAATGAACTTAGTGAGTCAAGTAAAAATGTCTCTCTACTCATGTTGATTCACAAAATGTAGAAAATGCATCACACATTCCGGAACATGAGGTTCATGATAATGATGAAGGTTCATCTCTTCCGGAACATGATCAAGAGGAAGTTGGAGGTGATGTATCCAATCTTCCTAGATCATTTAAGCACAAAAGTTCTCACCCTCAAGAGTTAGTCATAGGTGATTTAAATAGAGGTATCACCACACGAAGGCAATATAGAGAGAATGCATTTGTCTCTCTTATAGAGCCTAAAAATATTAAAGACGCACTTCTTGATGAAAATTGGATCTTGGCTATGCAAGAAGAATTAAACCAATTTGAAAGAAGTGATGTTTGGGAGTTAGTTCCCAAACCAACGATCATCCTATTATTGGTACGAAATGGGTTTTTCGTAACAAGATGGATGATCAAGGTAATGTCACTAGAAACAAGGCTAGGTTAGTTGCTCAAGGATACCGTCAAGAAGAAGGTATTGATTTTGATGAGACATTTGCACCCGTAGCACGGCTTGAAGCTATTAGAATGTTATTAGCATATGCTTGTTATAGAGATTTTACACTTTACCAAATGGATGTTAAATCCGTTCTTGAATGGTGTTATTCAAGAGGAAGTGTATGTTGCACAACCTCCCGGGTTTGAATGTCATGATTCACCACATCATGTCTTCAAACTTAAAAAGGCTCTTTACGGCCTCAAACAAGCTCCAAGAGCTTGGTACGAGAGGTTAAGTACTTTTCTTCTTAATAATGGTTTTTCAAGAGGTAAAGTTGACACTACTTTGTTCATAAAAGAACAAGGTAGGAATCATTTAATTGTTCAAGTATATGTTGATGATATTATTTTTGGTGCTACTAACAATTGTCTTTGTGAGCAATTTGCTAGTCTTATGCAAGGTGAGTTCGAGATGAGCATGATGGGCGAGCTAAATTATTTCCTTGGATTACAAATCAAGCAAACCAAAGATGGTGTGTACATTTCCCAAGCCAAATACACAAGAGACTTGCTCAAAAAGTACAATTTTGGTGAAGGAAGAGAGGTGAACACTCCAATGAGCACAAGTGCAAAGCTTGACAAGGATGAAAAGGGAAAGCATGTCGAGGTAACCTTGTATCGTGGCATTATAGGTAGTCTACTTTACTTAACGGCTAGTAGACCCGATATTTTACATGCAGTATGCTTATGTGCTAGATTTCAAAGTGATCCTAGGGAGATGCATTTTATTGCGGTAAAACGCATCCTTAGATACCTTAGAAGTACTTTGAAATTTGGTTTATTTTATCCTAAGAATGCATGTTTTGATTTAAGAGGTTATTGTGACTCCGATTATGCGGGGAGTCTAGTTGATAGAAAGAGCACCTCCGGAACTTGTCAGTTTCTTGGAGATTGTCTCGTTTCTTGGTCTCCAAGAAACAAAACAGTGTGTCTCTCTCTACGGCGGAATCCGAATATGTGTCGGCCGCCTCGTGTTGTGCACAATTGTTATGGATGACTAACACGTTAAATGATTATAACATTCACTTCTCAAAGGTGCCAATTTTGTGTGATAACACGTCCGCCATAAATATTGCACAAAATCCCGTCCAACATAGTCGGACCAAGCATTGAAGTGAGGTATCATTTCATCCGTGATTGTGTACAAAAGAACTTGGTAAGTGTAGAATTTGTTCCTACACATGACCAACTTGCGGACATTTTCACGAAACCCTTGCCTAGTGATGTCTTTGTATCATAAGAAGTAGGTTGGGGTTGCTCAATATGGGTTGATAAAACCATCTTGAGTTTTGAGCATGAAAATTTCAAAAATTTTCAAGATCAGTACACATAAAGCGCTTCATCATACTCTTCAGGCGTTCGATGTCACATCAAGCGCCTGATGTTAAGGATGTCACTTGTTCGAAGTGACATCAGGCGCTTTATGTTCCTTGTTAGGCGTTCGATGTAGGATCAAGCGCTTCATTGATTTTTTCACTCGTTCGATGTAGCATTAAGCGCTTTATCCTCATCTTCACTCTCGTTCAATGTGACATTAGGCGCCATCCTTACTTATGCAGCGTTCTATGTCACAATAGGCGCTTTAACCCTATTATCACTCTGTCTTTTCGCCGCCTTTCAGTTTCGCGCATTCAAGGACCATCATTCCTCTCTCTCCCAGTCGGCCTCCTCCCTCTTCCCACGATCTGCATCCTGGCCCAGCCCGCAAAACTCTTCAGTCGGCTACCGCTAGCCTCGCTCCCACGCGCCCAGGCGCCGCTTTTTCATCTCCACCAGTACTCCACAAACTCGTCTCTTCCCTTTGCACCCTTTAAAATCAACTTCTTCTTCTCCTCTTCATCACTCCTCCTCTTACCCTGAAATCTTCAAGCCATCTCCTTCTCAAACTTTTTTCAATGGCTTCTGCTGGTCCTTCCAAACGCCCAAGAACCCAAAGAGAAAACAAACGGCTGGACAAGGAATTGTCGAGCCTCAAGGACTCATAGCCATCCGTGAAGGATTCACCAAGGAAAATTTTCCTTGGTTGAAGAAGTTTGAACCCGAAATCAAGAAACCTCCACGCTCCATTGATAAAGGGGTTCATGTTTCCTATCATTCCTGTATGCTATACCAGGAATGGATCGCAAACAATCGTTTGATCATCCCTCTGAAACTGCTCAACCTTAGCAACGTTCCTGAAAAGAGCAGTGCACTTGAAATCGTTCCTCTAGAACATCAAGGCTGGACGTCCCTTTGGTCCAGACTTGATATGAAAAAATTCTCCCGGAGCACACCCAGATGTTCTACTCCACTTGTGGGTCACCCCACAATCTGAGTCTCAATCATTCTCTCTAAACTCCTTCATCGATGGTACTCTCTCTTAGCTTCACTCGTCCCTGAAATCTGTGAAGTTTTGCGTATCAGAAATGAGGCTTGACAGATTTCTCCGTATTTGACTGGAGTTCCAAATACGGCGTCTCCGAGCAGGACGTTAAATTTGATCTGGGGTATTACCCCTCTAAGAAGACTCAGAACATGCCGTGGTGGATCGCATTCTGCTCGCGGTTGTCACCTACTGCATCAATGGCAAGGCCACTAGAAATCCCAGCAACATGGATTTCTATGTCTCTTACCGCCTCAAGCACCTTACTCAGCTGAATCTGGCCTGGATCATCATCGAAGTCATGTTTGCGGCTCTTCGAAAGGGGTCCAAAGCTCTGCCTTTTGCCAACATCGTCACGATTTTGCTCAAATCAAAAGGCATTGCTATTAATGATGATGATTTGTCCCCAGTTGCCAAATCCGATCTTTATGATCACTATAACATCGCCCAGGCCGTTGACTCGCAGAAAAGGAAGGCCACCACTATTCCTGACGAAGATGAGGTCGAAGAAGGACCTCATGATGCCACCGGTGGTAGTGATTCTTCGGAATTACTATCACGCATTGCTGCCCTTGAACAAACCGTTCAGCAGTTGCATCTTCGTGATGCTGAGCATGAAGCCGGCATGCGCGAAATGAACTGCGCATGACTGCATTTCGCAATGCATTCATGCAGATCAGTCCATGGGCTCTTCCTCCTAATTTTGATGATTTAGGGGGAGAAAGTGGTGGTGGTGGTGGTGGTAGTGGTACTGGTGATGCTGCTGGTGGAGGTGCTGGTGTGGCTGGTGGATCCATGGGTGGATTCACTGATTTTGCCGCCAGTGTAGGTTTTGGTTTTAGTGGATTTACACCACCTAGTGGTGGTGCTATGTAATTTTTTTATTCTGTTGGTGTTAATTAATATTCTGAATTATTGAATGAAATTTTTATAACTTGATCTTATTGTTAATGCTCATTAAAATTGTTTCATCATCTCATCTTGTTCAATTATTTTTTCATTCAATGCACTTAGTGAGGGGGAGCATATATTAAGGGGGAGTTTTTAACAAGTTATGCATGTTGTGAAATCATCAAAAAGAGGGAGAATGTTAGAACATGTTGAGTTTTGATGATTTGCACAACTTTGGCACATTGAACAACCCATTAGGCGCTTCATGTGTTGTTTGAAGTCAGTATACTTCGAACGCCTACATTAGGCGCTTAATGTACCTTGGTGGAGTCCAGTACACTTCGAACGCCTAGATTAGGCGCTTTATGTGAAGTGTCTGGATCTGCGAACACTTCGAACGCCTAGATTAGGCGCTTCATGTGTGTTTGAAAACAGGACACTTTGAACGCCTAATTAGGCGCTTTATGTGACCTGTTGAAAAGTGCGAACACTTTGAACGCCTCTTTAGGCGCTTTATGCAGTCCACTATGCCAAAAGTACTTTTCCCCTGGCTGGGCACGTACTCCTAAGTACTTTCTCTGAGTAAAAGTCAGAGTTAGTTCGAACAAGCATGAAGTGCCACATTAAGCGCTTCATGTGACTTCGAACGCCTTAAGAAGCCCACATTAGGCGCTTGATGTGACTTCGAACGACTGTTCATTTTCACATCAAGCGCTCAATGTCACATCGAACGCCTGTGCTTTTGCACATTAGGCGCTTCATGTGACCAACGTTACAAAGGTCTTGAACTTCACTTTTTAACATCAGTTGACTCTTTGTACCCTCTCTTTTTAGTGTCTTTTTTGCAGGCTCCTCTCTGTTGAAGTTTTTCAGGTTTCCTTTCTTGGCATTCATTTTGAAAT